>OZ025294.1:397084136-397400654 GCA_964019185.1 Maratus speculifer | reverse complement strand
TATCACGATTTTTAGACGAAATTTGTCGTTTTTTCGCGATTTTGTAACAAAATTAGCCTTTTTTTTCGCGAATTTTTTGACGATGTTTGCCGGAAATTATTCGTTATTTCGCGATTTTTTAACGAAATTTCTTTTTTGCGATTCTTTGACGAAAATCACGCATCCCGCGGGACACGTAATCTCCATTTTTTTGCGTCCCGTCGCCGATTTTTTGCGTATTTTACGCGCTATAGCGCGTCCGCGGCATCCCTGATTATTGTTTTGTCTCCTCCATATTTTCATACCTTTTGGTTAGGTGCAGAAAAACACAATGGTAAACCTACAAGTCCACGATTAAAATTGGTTTTCAAGTGTTTTCCCCCAAGATATTGCATTTTAATATGCGGATCAAGATTCAACTAACTCTGGAATTTCAGCCATGAACTCCATGAGATAATTGTCTGTACTGCCATCTCCCAGTTTATTATATTTCATAGTATATTTACATAATTGTGAGTATCGATAAAATGAAAATATACAAATTGCACTTCCTTATTTAAAAGAAAAAAAAAAAAAGAGATGTACTTTTTTTTTTTTTTCTAAAAGAAACTAGTTTGCTCTAATAAATTTCAAATAGAATTGTAATATGTTTAAAAAATAAGATGGAAAAGTATTATTTTAAAAAATTAAATTACACAATGTTTTCATTTGTTTTGATCTCTTTGAGATAATTCTGAAATTGCACATTTTTTAACACAAAAGATAAAACCCATCTAAAGAGTTCAGAAAAGTTAAAAGTCTTATTCTGTTAGTTTATTTGCTTATTACAGAAGTTATTGATAATTTTGTAGGTGTTGATGGGTTATATAGAACTTAAAAGTCTACACTAGTCACTCAAAAAAACCTGGATGATAATGTTAAGTCTATGGTTGTGTTATTTTCAAATATCTCTCTCAAATTTCCTTCTAAATGTTCAGTCTACTGTATCAGCTGAAAACTGCAGAACTTTTGTATTTTGCAAAAGAATCACTATCTGTTGTGCCTGATTGCTTGTATGGAGAAAATACAATTGAATGGATATTCTCTTAAGATGAAGCTCTAAATACAGAGAGTTTAATAGATGATAATATTTATGACACTACCCTGTTAAACTCTGTACTAAAAATCATTACAATTTATAGGTGTAAATTAACGGTCGCTACTCGCCACATGGCGATTAAAGTTGTAAAAGTAGCGATTAAATATCGGCGATCGATAGCCATTCTAGTCGCCACTTGACGATTAAAATCTTATTAATTTGCTTTGTGAAGTATAGCTTTTTTCATGAATATATGCATCTCTACTTTATTTACATCTAATTAATGATTGGTTCATTCTTTCTATCAGTTGCAAGCAGATTTAGCAACTTTGTTGTATTTTCTATATTTTGGCTTTTTACTATGAACTCTTTATTTGGATTATGTTTTCAATAAATAGTTTTTTCCTACAAAATGTAGTCATCAATTTTAATTTCACACGCATTTCAAATAAATTATACAATTTTTACCTCTGGATGCAAGGAGATTTTAAGGACATTGCTGTATCTTATATCTTTTACTCTTGCCATATGCTCACTAATTGTACCAGTAATGTTGGCTGGTACAAATTTTTTATTTATGTTTGAAATTTACGTAGGTGTCAAGAAAGATTGAAACATTATAACCAATTATTTTAAATATATAGGACAAAATTAGTACTCACCACTAGGCGAGTAATACTGCAAATTTAGCATCAGACTTTATTGCCACCAAGCAGACTTCCTCCACCTCACCAACACATTGGCACTCTCTGATTGCCTAAATAAGACATCTGGAGTTTTGAAATCTCAGCCAAAGCAAAGAATATTTATATCTATCTGTAAACTCACCAAACTTAATAATTACCACTTGAAATCTTGATATTTAGATCCTACTAAGTTTTAAGTAAAAATAAAATATCCAAGAAAGATGTGAAATAATTTTTAAATTTAAAATATTTAAAATTTAAAAATACAATTTCCTTTCTTGTTTTATACAATGCATTAATATATACTTAAATATAGTTTATCACTTATAATTTTATCTGCAATATTAATTACTAATTTATATTTGGGTCATTCCACGTGAAATCAACCAATTTAACACTAGAACCGCGGGACTTTCGGTATACCTAGAACTGCGGAGCGGGTCAATTTGACCCGGGGTGGAAAAGGATTTATAAATATGCCCAAATACTTAATTTGATTAGTTAAAAGATTATATTTTATTACAATAATCAATATTCTTTAATATTTATATTGTATTTTACACACAGTCAGCAGAAATATACTACATTTCAGAAAATGCTATTATTCAAGATTACATTTCATTCATATGATGAAAATATATTGAATAAATATTGATCATATATTTTAAACATAAATAAACTTGGACTTAGTAAATATTAAAAATAGACTATTCCATTTAAATGAATTTAGATATAAAATCTAAGAACAATTTTTTAAAATATAAAAATACAAGTTACTTTCTGATTTATCTAATCCAATTTATTGTATGCATTGCTTGAAAAACATGGTTAAAGATTTCGCACGTTTACCAAAAACGTGTGGGTACATTATATTTTGAACAATTATATTTAATTTAATTTTCATTATTTTTAGCTATGATAACAAATCCTTTTATGCTTAGTTTGTGTTTTTCACAGTTTTTAGTTTTTCTTCTTACGCATTTCTTCTTATTTCATCTTCTTATTTATTTTATATATTATTTTTTGGGGGGGGCGGGGGTATGTAGAGGGGAGAAGTTCGCAAGAAGTAACAAACTATTTTTGTACGTCTTCAACTAAGTTTTGAAGAAATTGACGTATACTAATAGATTTTGAGGTTACAGGTTTGCATAAAATCAAAGCTTTGATAACAGCAAAATACAAAATATTATAAATTGTATTCATTGGCTTCCTGTAAGAAATAGTCTTGACATAAGGAGACTTCCTGTCATCGGGATAATCATACAGTTACACTAAATCTAATTGCATTGTTGTAAAAAAGTGCCTTAAGTATTTTTTAGAATTATTTAAAATTTCAACAATTATATGTAGACTGCAAAGCAACAAAACGATTTTACACTTTTCTCCTTGGTAAATAGTTATGCTGATGTATAAGTGAGATAGAAGAATCGTCGTATGCAATTTCGATTTTGAAATTTTGTATTTCTCGTCTTGGGCGATTTACAGTTTCTGTGTTATTTGCAATTTATCTGGTTTTGATATACATATAATGAATAAACCTACTAGCAGATTTTGACAGAAATAAGTGCTCGTCTACACTTATGTTAGGCCCTTTTAAATACTTAGTCTTGCAGTTTTTTTTGTCATCGTCTTTATTTACAGGTGTGAATGTGCAAGTTATTGTTTATTTATTTTTCAAATTTTCATGAGTATAAAATTTAAATTTTGTCAACTTTTGTTCAAATTCTTAATTCTGTTTTTTATATCTGATTTTTTTCTGATAAATATCACAAACTTCCGTTCAATACTGATAAATTTTCATTTGTACTCCAATGAAAAAGTCCAACAATGTTAATAGTATAAGCAGAATCATCGTCACTTTCATTTTCATCACTAGAATTTATTTTTCTTCTTTTATAGGCAGATATTCATTCTCAATAATTTGCATTCTCAATAATTTTCAGATAATAATTGCTAACATTCCAAAACTTCTTTGGCGGTAATATAAAAACATAGAAATCTTATTTTAACTTTTAATAAATGCTTTATAAAAGTAAATTCAATGCTACTTCTAAATATTTGTTGTAATTTTTTTCTGCAATCACCCATTCTTCACATCAATAATATAAAATCTTGATTGAAAATTTTCATATTCCCCCCCCTTCCGATTCTGCCTATTAACACGTTCTCTGCCGCTTACGTGAAGATGTGATTATAGTTAATGCCGCACTGTAGAAGTGGATTTTTCCCAGAAGCCGGTTTACTTTTTGTAAGAAAGAATCAGTGACAGATTTTCCCGCTCCAGCGCGTGACTGGCTATTGGACAACAGCCCACATCACGCGCTGGCGCGTGAGTGGCACCTTAACGTTATTAGAAGTGCGACAGATATTATTTATCATTACTTCTGAAAAAATGCATCTCTATTTTGTCATTTATGGTAAAAAACTTATTACGGGTCAAATTGACCCGCTTCGCGGTTCTAGGTATACATGGTTATAACTCAAAAATTATTTATGCTATTCGCTATTAAATACAAAAAGTTGTTGCTTACCTTAAAATATTAAAAGTCAGAAAAGGAATAGTTTTTTCGACGAATACTTTTAGCGCGGCGAGAAATTAAATATCGATTTGGGTCAAATTGACCCGCTCCGCGGTTCTAGTGTTAAGGAAAACTTGTTGCATCATAGTCACAGATTTTTTTTTAATTTTTATCATAGACAGACATAGTACTGAAACCCTCAAATCTGAAATTTAAAAGTAATTTTCACAATATTGGCCGAGATATGGCCATTTGAAAACTGGCCATTTTTACAAAATGGCGGCCATCTTGGAATTGTATCACTGTCTAAATATGGCCATAACTTGACAACTAATGGCTCAAAGTTTATATATCTGGTACCAATTTGAAGCTATTTGTACAAATAATGAATATTTCACATCAAAACAATAATAAATTTTCATTTTTTTACTTTTTATTATGTGCAAAGTGAAAATTTCACCCCAAAAAAGGGCAGATTGTAATGGCTCATAAAAAAAATGAATCATCATGAATTTTTCTGAAACTTGGTAAAAACGTTGCTCCATCTGTGTGCTTTAAATAAAAAAAAAATTGGAAAGGTAAAATTTGTTGTTTTAAAATAAATGGTTTTTTACAGATAAGGTGTCATTAACCAAATAATGATATTTTTAGAATCTGTGAGCATTCCTGATTCAAAAAATAATGGTTAAAATAAAATTTTCTAACATCTAAATTAATGTAAAAGTATAATCAAAACCTCATTTGTACTAATTTTGTAGAAATCTGCCTCCAGCCCCCCTCCCCCCACCCAAAAAAAAAAAAAAAAAAAAAAAAAAAAAATAGACAATTCAAAAAATTTTACACTGAAAAAGATAAGATAATAATTAAGGAATATAATGTATAATTATAAAATACCTATAAATGCAATGCATACATATGGTGATTTACTTCACATATAGGGGCAAGTGGGGTAGAATGGGACAGTAGGTTTTTCTCTTTATGTATCATTCTAAATATTTCATCAATCACATATTAGATGAAGTAATGGTACCCCAATCTTCAGTTGAAAAAAGTAGCTAATTTACACAAGCTTGCAATTATATAAAGAAAAAGATTATTTCAAGAATCAAAACATGAATTCAAAATTTTAAATTTTGAATTCAAAACATGATGTAAAAATTTCATTATGTTTCTATAAGCTGATGTAATATTGCATCATGTTCTATATAAGCTGATGCAATTTAAAGAAAAGATTGCTACTGTACCTTCATCTGCTTCTTAATTGGCTATAATCAAAGTATGATGCTATCTTGCATCATGTTCTATATGAGCTGATGCAATTTAAAGAAAAGATTGCTGCTTTACTTCATCTGCTTCTTAATTGGCTATAATTAAAGTATGATGTAATCTTGCATCATAATGTCCAAGAAACTTGAGTAATTCCTTTTAAATACCATATACCACTTCTAAAGTTTTCAATGAAGTGTATTTAGACATACAATAATTATTTTGTACTTATTATACAGTGGAGATGGAGTGTTTTGTATGTAAAAAACTCAATGTTTCTCTGAGTACTGATGTTATTTCTGTTCTTCAATTATCCCCACGGGATTTACATTTATTAAAAAAAAGGTTACATTATATAATCCCAGATGATAAAAGTTTTTTGCATGCGAATATATGCAAGGTTCACAAGGATAAATTTCTAAAATTTTATAGTTTAAATCAGAGACAGTGTTGTGATCCATTTAATAAACATCCAAATAGTAACAGAGCAAAATCACTGAAAGCAATTTCTTTAGATATGTCTATGACAAATCCAGACATCCTCATTCCAGGAAAAAAATTATGTACTTCCTGCTATTCATCAATAAATAAGATGATTTCTATTGTTGACATGAAAAGCATCTCTGATCCAGAATTTAGTGAACCCACAGTAGTAATGGAACAATTAAACAAAAGCTGTGAAATGTTAGAGTTATCGCCAATAAAAATGAATAGGCGTAGCTCAAAGAGGAAACTTGGTTATTTGCAGACAAAAGTTACAAAAATTTTGAATGAAATGAAATAAAAAGTACTGTAAAAATAAATATTTAGTGTAAATAACTGCAAATTGATATTTCTTTATTGAATTATATAATATAAACACAATACTTTAATTTAGATGCTAGAAAATTTCATTTTAACCAATATTTCTTAAATTAAGAATACTTACAGATTTTAAAATAATCATTATTTGGGTCAATGACATCTTATATGTAGAAAACCATTTTTAAAACAACAAATTTTACCTCTCTAATTTTACAGTATAATGTTCCATATATAGAGAAACTGTTACATCTATGCATAATCAAATCATTATACAGAAAGCGTAAAAAGTATATGAACTAAATTTACTTTTCATTTTTGAAATAATCTTTTTCTTTATACAATTGCAAGCTTATGTAAATCAGCTACTTTTTTCAACTGAAGATTGGGGTACTATTACTTCACCTAATGTGTGATTGATGAAATATTTAGAATGATGCTTAAAGAGAAAAACCTACTGTCCCATTCCACCCCACTCGCCCCTATATGTGAAGTAAATTATCATATATATATGCACTGCATTTATAGGTATTTTATAATTATACATTATATTCCTTAATTATTTTCTTATCTTTTTCAGTGTAAAATTTTTTGAATTGTTTAATTTTTTTGGGGGGGGTGGGGGGGAGGGGGGCTGGGGGCAGATTTCTACAAAATTAGTACAAATGAGGTTTTGATTATACTTTTACATTAATTTAGATGTTAGAAAATTTTATTTTAACCATTATTTTTTGAATCAGGAATGCTCACAGATTCTAAAAATATCATTATTTGGTTAATGACACCTTATGTGTAAAAAACCATTTATTTTAAAACAACAAATTTTACCTTTCCAATTTTTTTTTATTTAAAGCACACAGATGGAGCAACGTTTTTACCAAGTTTCAGAAAAATTCATGATGATTCATTTTTTTTATGAGCCATTACAATCTGCCCTTTTTTGCGGTGAAATTTTCACTTTGCACATAATAAAAAGTAAAAAAATGAAAATTTATTATTGTTTTGATGTGAAATATTCATTCTTTGTACAAATAGCTTCAAATTGGTACCAGATATATAAAATTTGAGCCATTAGTTGTCAAGTTATGGCCATATTTAGACAGTGATACAATTCCAAGATGGCTGCCATTTCGTAAAAATGGCCAGTTTTCAAATGGCCATATCTCGGCCAATATTGTGAAAATTACTTTTAAATTTCAGATTTGAGGATTTCACTACTATGTCTATCTATGATAAAATTAAAAAAAAAATCTGTGACTATGATGCAACACCCATTGGTTGAATTCATGTGGAATGACCCATTTTCTCATTCAGTCGAATGCCCAGGGCTATAGAAGATAAGGGCTGGTTCATCCCTTTGACGGGAAGGATGCCGCCTTGTTCCCCCTACTAGGAGACTTGTGACGTCACTGGGAACATACTTTCAGTGTGTGGGTGCAGATGACCATAGTGTTTTGGCTTGTAAACAATGTAAAAACAAACTAAAAAATTGTTTCTTTTTGCAGTCTTCGATAAGATATTATAATCTTATGTAACTTGTATTAAAATGTCGTCTTGCGCAGTTGCAACGTGTTGCAATACATATATAAAGTGTTAGAATAAGACATTTGAACAGAACTGCATTGCTCATTTCGTCCAGGAAAGCTGAAAAAAAAAAAAAAACGTAAATGGACATTATTGAAATTATAAAAATGTAACTGAAAATGACATCCAGAAGCATAAAATATTCACGATGTTTTATTTTATTTTATTTAATTTTTTTATGTAATCTTATGGTTTTTTAAGAGTTGTGAGTTTCGTAAAATTTTTTCAATGGTATATGCTTCAACAAGATAAAGAAAAAAAAATGAGGTAATATATTGTGATTAAATAACTTCATTAAAATTGATTTTAGCTGAAAGAGTATTTCTTTTTACTTATTTTAAGGGGGGGGGGGAGGTCGTACCTGTTATTTTGATAAAAAATGAAAAAAAAATGTCGAATTTCAAGTTTTTCTTTTACAATATTTCTCAGTATTAGCATTCAGAATTTCGGAATGGTTCGATAATTAATAAAAGAGATTAAGTCATAATGGTGAAATTTATTGTTTATGTGTAAGTGAAATGTTTAAACTCATTTTCTCAAATCGAATTTTTTTATATTTTCATTTCAGTCGAAAAGCTAAGGCTTTTACAATAACTAAGCAGATTGACTGAAATTTATTATTAAAAAGTATGTTTAGACCCTGAGCAACGTAACTAAATACCGAATTTTTATTATATTTAGAAATTTAAAACTCATAATCTTGTTATTTTCCCAATTCTTTCCATATACATTCACTATTTTTTCCCCTGCTAATCTAATGGATTCATCAGAAATCCTATACTTAGATTTATAGAACAATGTAGTCTAAATAAAGGATAAAAATACCCATTTCCATTTATAAAAAATGAAAAAGAAAAAATAATTCTAAAATTATTTAACTTTTTTTAAAAATGACGTTTTTAAAAAAGTTATTGCTATATTGCGATTTTAACACTTTTCATATGTACTATCACTGTGCTTTATTCAAACATAAACCAAAAAATAAAATATAGTTTACAGTTATAATATATGTATGGTACAGAGTCCTCTTAATTTCATTTTATAGCTGAAAATTTAATTATTTTTCATTATTTATGGTATTGTTATGGCTTCAATGAAACGTGTAAAATTTTTCCTTTGTTTTTAAATAATACTCTATTTTTGCGATTGAAAAAATATTAATAACTAGTCATTACAATAATGTTTTTGATTAACATTAATGTTTTTAATTGTAACTCAGCAACACACCTAGGATTGCGCTTTGAAGAGGGAATATTTCCCTTTACTATTCCACAATTTTTTATATTGTTCTTATAATTTTAGTCAAGAGTATAAAATGTTTCTTTATTCTTTTTTTTTATAACTCATGTATTTTACTGTGAAAAAAAAATAATAATGATTGTTATTTTTCTCATTAATGTTAATATGTTATTCAAGACTTGTTAGGCATAAATCAAGCCATGTCACAAACAAAAATAACTTAATCATTGAAAAAGACTAAAAATAAATTATTTCGTTAATTTGTTAGAAAATTTGTAAAGCTACTTTTATGAAAATATTTAAAACGACTTAAAAACAACAAATAGCGGATAAATGTTCAATAATTTTTATCTTGAAAAAAATACATAGAAATAAAATTCGAAAATTCCTTTAAAAAACCCCTGTAGCTCTTTATTTAATCCTCATCAAGTTTGTTCCCAGCTACGTCATCACCCCTGACTTCCGTCGGCACTTTCTACTCTCTCGTGAACAAGCCCTTGTTATTCTATAGTCCTGTCGAATGCCAGTTTTATTTTTAACCAAATATTTGTAACTTTGTTACTCGCTAGCCGCTAAAGAAAAAAAAAATCATTCTGACCTATATTTAAAAAGTGGCTACTAACTCTTAAAAAGTGGCCATAATAAAACTGGGTCTACCGGCCACTGGCTACTAATCGAATTTCCCAGTTTTCACCTATATTACAATTCTGTCACAGAGTCTGATGATGAAAGTGAAAAAGTAAATCTTGAGTAGGGTTTGGAAAATATCTAGCCTAATATCTAGATTTTTTTTTAGAACAAAGAATAATGACTGTACCAAGACTCCAAGAAAAACACTAAAGATAATTGATGAGTGTTTGAAAGTTATAAAAACAAACAGTTAAATAAAATTTAAATAATTTTCCTTAAATGTGTGTAGTTTAATTAACCCAATATGTTAGAACATTTTTATTTTTACCAATTAATTTATCTATCAATAATTAATTTGCTGTAAAAGTACAAAGAAAGAAAACAAAATAATGACTTATAATCCACAAAATTCTATAACTTGCACAACCTTAGATCTCGACCCCTCTGTTAATTTATGGAAGTTGATTGTATATAAACACTTTTAATTTGTCTACTGTCTCCTGTGGTCCATCATTCTACTCTCTTTTGTTTAAGTGGCTGCCCCCTCCCTTTTTCCTTTTAGTCCTCATGCTAAACAATAAACTCTTTTGATTATCTGATGTTTGGTAAGAAGTTTATACATTTAAAGGTAAAATATGTTATGTTTTTTTATCATTTTTTAATTTTAAATCATCAAAATTCAGCCTGTCATTGTTCATTTTTTTGCACGCTTATTCTTGATAAGCCATCTCACATGATTGGTATATCTTTGGTATTGCATAAATTTTATTAGTCTTTGAAGATAGCTAAATAAGTTTTTCAAGCACTTTCCAAATTCTTGAAAAGTATTTGGAAACTAATACATCAGCATTTGTTTTATACAAATAGTGTATAATCCCCAAGTAAAGTTTTATTAAAAACTTAACTAGTTTTATTTGACTGCATGCAGAAAAAGAGGATAATATTTTGGATCATTCGCAATGATGATTCTTTATTTCCCGATAAAATAAAAGCAAGTGTTGTGACCTTTAATAATAAATATAGTACCAAGATAAATGTCTGCACTCCTCAAATGCCATAGTTATATGAGCCATTTTTTTTTCTAAAATAACTGGATATTTCTAAAATATTGTAATAATTTGATTAAAAAGTATGTAAATGAAACTACTGAAATTAAAACTTAGCAATTATTTATAGTCAATCGTAATCAAATGTTAATATTGAAAGAATTTGATTATATGATAAAAATGAAATGAATTCTTTGTGCTTTTTTTGTTTTCCTCTTTTTTTTTTTTCTCTTTACTAATAAATTGTCATTTGTTTGATTAATCAGTAATGTCACTAGACTTTTCTCACATATAAGAAACTTTGTGCTCTAACATTTTCAAAATTTGCATCTTTTTTTAACAAATGTGGATTTTTTATGAGACTTTTTTAATATATTAATGCAAAATATGGATACTATTTGATTATCACACTGATCAATTTTGTCAAATTATATAAATCACCAAACTATACAAATTGACAGAATTTTTAGCTCACAGGCTATCATAGCCTGAGAGCTTATGTGCCCGTCCGTTCTGTATGTACGTGCGTTCATGTGTAACGCGATAACTCGTGATAAAAATGTCCGATCCACTTGAAATTTTGTATGTAGGTATATCCTGACAAGGCGCTTCCCTGATTAGTTTTTGGAGTTCATTCAATATGTATAAGAGGGCAAACGGGGGGCCCATGCCCTTCCCCTTAGTTGATATGAATGGGATTTTCATGCAGAATTAAGTTTTCGTTCAAAATTTAGATTAGGATCATTCTGATTAGGCGATTCCGTGACTGTTATTAGGTGTTCATTGAATAAGTATAAATAGAGGGGGAACAGGGGTTCTAATGCCCCCCCCCCCCTTAATTTATATAAATGGGTTTTTCAAGCGGAATTTTCAGATTTCGTTCAAATCTCTGAATAGTTTTGGGAGTTTAATGGTTAAGTATAAAAGATTGGGATAACTTCTTTTAAATTATATAAATGTTAAATGGGTTTTTATTAAGAATTATCTCATTTGCTCTGAATTTTGGATATAGATTTTTTATATGATAAAGCATGTCTTTGATAGTATAGGAGGTTCAATGATTAAGTATAAAAAAAGAGGAAAGGGGAGAGCTGTTTCCCCTTCTTAATTTTTTTTCGAACGGAATTAACCCTTGAAAATATAAGGCTTTAATCTACAATTAGTATTTGTAGCTTGTGAGCTCAATGCCATCAGTTTAACTGGGCAATATTCTTTATTATTTAAAACAACTAAAAAACAAATTCAAACATTAAAAAATATAAATAAAATGGCAAATAAAAATTACTTGATGATGTAACAAATACATGTAACATGGTTAATGTCAAGTAAATGCAGCATTTATCATCAGCCACAACCATTATTACCATTTAACCTACTTGATTATTCAGTCTACCAAAAAACTATCACCAAACTGTAAGATTAAGCGTCAATAATGGATGATTGCAAGTGTCACATTCACTTGACATAAACAAGATATCTACATTTGTTACATTATCTAGTAATTTTTAAATCACCATTTTATCTCTATTTTTATTAATTTTTGACTATTTTACTATTGTTCTTTCATTATTTAAAATAAGAATTATGTCAATTTGTATAATATGGCGAATAGTTTCAGAGCCGTAACTATGAACTTGGAGGCCCCTGGCACCCGGGGCAAATTAAAACTTTGCCCCGGGTGCAGTTTTTTTTTGCACACCGCTGTTTAAACGTACACTTTATGATAAGCCCAAAAATGACTAAAAAACGTAGAATTGGGAAACCCTATACTGTAAAACATTTGAGTAATGTTACACCATAAAATGAGTAGCAGTTTTGCTGTCTCATATTTTATAGAGTAACCTTGCTTCCTCCAATTTTAAGGAGTATTTTAACAATTATAACTGGTGTAACATTGTAATATTACACCAGTAATATATGTTTACATTACACCTTTATATAGGTGAAAAAAAAATCACTCCATAAAATCGGAGACAGCAAAGCTGCCACCCATTTTATGATATAATGTTACACAAATGTTTTACAGTGTACTCGGCAGGCACCTGGCGGTGACGCAATTTTTGCCGATCCCA
This sequence comes from Maratus speculifer, assembly GCA_964019185.1. Taxonomy (NCBI): domain Eukaryota; kingdom Metazoa; phylum Arthropoda; class Arachnida; order Araneae; family Salticidae; genus Maratus; species Maratus speculifer. Next base: position 397,387,754 of record OZ025294.1, on the reverse strand, counting down.
CTGAAGCTAGCATAGGGGAGAAAATACGGACTTCCGATTGGTTGAAAACTTTAAACAACGTTTAGTTTAGGTTCATTCTTGAGTTTTCGCAACTTAGCTTAATCATACGTTTCTGTTTAAAACCCTTTTAAAAGATGCAGTTTAATAATTTTTTTTCGATTTTATGTATTTATTAATAAATAAGAAGAAAGATTTTCTAGAATTTTTAGATGCTTTTTATATTATTCAACCGATCAGAAGCCCATATTTTCTAACTTATACTAGCTTCGGTGGGATTTGCAAACATGCCTGCGCGACATGACACATTCAATTCCACATTCTTTTGCATGCAAAGCTTATGGAGTATATCGACGAACACGCAAAAACATTTACTTTTGTTACACTTTGATTTATTTTATTACTTTTTAGGTAGGAGCTAAGCATTTATAGGAAGTAAGACTAGAAACTAAAATCAGTAGTTTTTTTTTTAACCATCAGTTGGGGCCCCTCAGGTTTGGAGGCCCCAGGGCAGTGCCCCGGCGGTAGTTACGGCCCTGAATAGTTTGATGATTTTTGTAATTTGGCAAATTTGGTCGATGGGTTAATCAAGAGGCTCTGAAATTTAAAATATATATTTTAGTATAATTAGTTACTATTAAAAAAAAAAATCATGAATAAGCATCTTGAAAGACGTTTCACAATTTTTCTATCCATTCCTTCTCTAAATCTTTACATAAATGATGCAATACGTGCATCATTAGCATCGCTTGATTAATCTTGATTAGCTTTTCTTTGTCAAGGTAAAATTGAATGAATATTGCAATTCAAAATATTGTAAAATAATATATTTTTATTTGTGGATAAGTTGTAATGTAATGCTTATGTTAGTGCTTCAATTTTATATATAATTTTATGTAGAATATTGGCTTCATGGAAGTTCGTGGATATGTTTATTTTAAACCAGTACCAGCTATAACAGATGACACGGAGCAGGATGGTTTAACTGTTGAAGAAGAAGAATGGTCAGAGTCAGTATCATTTTTAGAAGATGATCTCCACTGGTTATTAAGATTGCCACATCACAGGTAATTTCTTTCTCTGTAACGAAATTAATTCACTTAAAACTAGTCTGGGGAAAGTTTTAAAAAAAGAATTTTATTAAAAGGAATTTAGGCATTAGAGCTTCATAATTTGCTTAATTTCTTCTAAGCAGTCTTTACAAAACTTCAAATAAAGTTTTATATGATATACAAAACACTTAAGAAAAATAATTAAATGTTAACTTTTTTTGTAATTTGCATAAATTGTTGTACACATTTATTAACATGGTTACAGCATATTGGTTTATTTGCTCATTTTTTGTAATAAATGTCTTCATTCATGTTCAGTCAATTGTTCTTTTATGAAAAGGAAAGATTTCATTTCCATACATTTGCTTTCCTTTATTCTATTTGAAGAATTCACAGGAAGAACTAAGAATTTTTCAAATTATTTTTTTATGCACCACTAGTTGAGTTTATTAAGAAATTCTTGAATATTCTGTTTTTTAGTTGTGGACATCTTATTTGTTATTTATCTTATTTTTTGCAGAATGTTTTCAGAAAAACTGCTTGTTAAAACTATTCTATCTAATGTACAATAAAACCTGTGAAAACAGTATTTTTAAAGCCTGAGAAAAAAATGAAAGCCCGTTTTAAATGGGTTTTTGTCTTCGGAAGCATAATTATACAACTGGTCTACTCTGTCTAATCTTTTATTATGCAGAAGTGCATCTGGCAAACAATGAAAGGTGCCAATATTAATATGATTTGAAGTAAACAACACTTTTATCTCACTTTCATAGGAGTAGTGATACATATTCATCTTTTATATGTTGCAATAGTATTCCTGCTAGGCAATTTTTTTAAGGTTGCAGTGCCCTATCCTTTTTAAAATGACAAAATTTTAACAAGATTGTTTAAATGTATAATTTTAAAATCTGACACAATTTGCATGGTTTTTGCATGTAATAATGCAATTTACTTTCCTTTTTTTAATATATTAATATTCACATGCAAATCTTATACTATAATACAAGCAAAAATTGTATGTGTGTGTAAATTTTATCTTAGAAACAGCTCAAACAATTTCGACAAATTTTGTATTTTATCATTTTTGGGTAAGAGAGACCATGAAGCTAAGTCACTTTTTTTGGGAAAATATGATTAGTGGGTCAGAATGGATCAAGCTATTTATATCTAAAAGAACAACTCAGTCAATTTTGTACCCAATCGTTTTTTAGAATGAGTAAGCTATTAGGCAAGGTCACATATTCAGAAAAATTTTATAAGGGGGTCATTATGGATCAAATCAATTTTATCTAAAGAACGGTTCTAACAATTTTGACCAAATTTTATATTGTTCCATTTTCTGTTAGAGAAAATTCAATTTGTGGATTATTGTGGGTTGTGCTAATTTTACCTAGAAAATGGTTCAAATGATTTTGACTAAATTTTGTACTTTATCATTTTTAGGCACGAGAAAATCATTGGGTTGGGTCCCATGTTCGAAAAAATTTGATTAATGGGTCATTTTGTGTCTTAATGGTTTAAGATCAAGCTAATTATAACTAAACTGCTCAACTAAATTTTGTGTCTAAGCATTTTTCTGAATGCAAAAATTATTAGGCTAGATTACATGTTCAAAATGCTTTGATTAGCAGGTTGTGGTGGGTCAAAACATTTTTATCTAAAAACTGACTCTAACGATTTTGACGAAATTTTGTATTCCTTGTTTTGAATTACGAGAAGAGCATTTGGCTGAGTTCCATTTTAGAGAAAATTCGATTTGTTAGTCATTTTTGGGTTACTGTGGGTCATGCTAACTTTATCTTGAATATGGTTCTAAGGATTTTGACTAAATTTTGCATTTTATTGTTTTCAGGCATGAGAAAATCATTGGGCTGTGTCACATGTTTCACAAAATTTGATTAGTGTGTCAGTTGTAATGGCTCAGACTCAAGCTATATCATATGTTCGAGAAATTTCGATTAATGGGTACATTTGGAGACACTGCGAATCAAACAAATTTTATCTGAAAAATGACTCGAATGATTTTGACTAAATTTTGTATTCTTTTCATTTTCAGGCTTACGAGGACCAGCGGGCCAGGTTTGCATATTTAAGAATATTTAATTAGTGTGTCATTTTGGGTCATAGTGGGTTAGAATCAAGCTAAATGTTTCTCAAAAAGTCTCAAAAGCTTTTGATAAAATTTTGTATTATGCCTTTACAGGGCACAAGAAAATCATTAAGCTAGATTACACGTTCGAGGAATTTCAATTAGTGTGTCATTTTTGGCTACTATCGGTCTGGGACAAAGAAACTAATTGTATCTAAAAAGTAGCTCAAACAATATTGAGAAAATTTTACACTATACCATTTTTGAGCACAAGTTTACTGGGCTAGATCATATGCTCAAGAAATATCGATTAATGGATCAGTTTTGAGTCACTACTGATCAATCAAATTTTATCACGAAAACAGGTCTAACGAATTTCATTAAATGTTTTATTCTAACATTTTTAAACTTGAAAAGGCCATTTAGTTAGGTCGCATATTTGAGAAAATTTGATTAGTTTATATATTTGGATCATTATGTGTGCAGGTCAAGCTAATTGTATCTAACAAACGGGCCAAATGATAGTGACAAAATTTTATGTTATACTGTTTTGGGGCATGATAAAATTGTTGGACTAGATCAAATGTTCAAGAAATTTCGATTAGTGGGTCAATTAATCAAACACTATGGGTCAAGGTCATTTTATCTAAAATACAGCTTTAGCATTTTTTAATTACATTTGGTATTTTACCATTTCCAATCTTGAAAAGACCACTGAGATGGGCCTAATATTTGAGAAAATTATATTAATAAGTTTACTGCAAGTCAAGATAATTTTATGTAAGAAAAGACTTAAACGATTTTGACTAAATTATATATTCTACCATTTTTTATTACCAAAAATGGTTAATGGATTTTGAATGGATTTGATAAGTGGATCATATTGGGTAATACTGGTCAGGATCACAAAGCCGAGAAGATTTTAACAGCCAACTGGTGATATTTGACAAAATATTGGTGACATTTGGCCGAAAAATTGACTTTCAAGTTTAAAATGCCAAAATATGTACTTGTCACCAAATGTAAAAATGTCTCCAAATTTAGCTATATTTGGAAAAAAATGCTTTCAGAATGGGAAATTTTTTTTAGACATTCTTAAAAGGAATTGTAATGCACGGTTAAACAAGTCAGAGACAAGTTGAAAATATTATTTGTATTCTTGTTCTTTTGTTTAAATGTGTAAATAATGTTAAATTTATAAACATGTATGTTCATACATAGTTTTCATATTAAAAGTCTTTGTAAATAATACTGTTATAAATAACATGCTTTATAGCAACAATACACTGAGAATATTATATCAAGTTGAACTTAAAGTTAATTTTTACCAAGCTTAGCTTGGTCACTCTTGCGGGTGTATTTTTTAACTGAAAAATGTTTATAACTTTTATTATTATTTGGATATATATATTTTTTTTCTTTTATGTGCTACATTAAAAAAAAAAAAAGTGGCAATGCTAGGTAAAACTGATTTTTCAAACTATGATGAGATCTCTATTCATATAATGGAATTTTGACTAAAAATTGAAAAGAAGTATAAAAAATTAGATAAAAATATAATTAGACACTGCTTGCCAGAATTTAGTGAAGTATATTTTCACAAGAGATAGTTGAATTGCTATGCATATATGAATTGTATTCTTTTAATTAAACTTTTTAATTAAATTTTTTTGCCAATTTCAATATTACTTAGAGTTTAAAATAATTCTTCTATTTAGAAACTGTTTGCTTCAGCATCTTTATCATGCATTTTTCTGTAAAATTACCATTTTTCATATTCTTATGTGCAATAGTTTTCTAAAATAAGCTTAAAAATAACACCAGTCACAAAAAAAGATAAATAAATAATAATAATAATAATGACAGCTTCAACAGTATTAATCCTTTTTTTTTTTTTTTTTTTTTTTCCTTTAAGTGTAGAGAGGCACAGCAAAATCTGTGGTTTTTCACACATGATTGTTAAAAAATGCAAAGGAATGTCCCAGGGTCTTTAAAGAATGAAATAAACCATTTTCCCTTCTTGTGTTTTAATTTCCCTGAGGATTGCTTTAAAGTTTTAGCTGAAACTGTTGGAAAATTTTCACACAGACTATCAAAGCCTGACAGCTGATGTGTCCATAGGTTCTGTATGTATGTACATAATGTCATAACTCTGGGTAGAAATATCCAATTTGCTTCAAATTTTGCATATAGATTCATTCTGATGAGTTTTCGGAGTTCATTGGTTAAGTATAGAAAAGAGACAGGCAAGGGGCTAATTTATTACCTTAATTTAGCCAAATCAATATTTCATGGAGAATTATTTTTCGAGGGATATTATTCTTTAAAATAGAGTGTAATGTACAATTAGTATGACTATCCTGGGATCTCTATGCCAATTTAACTGGGTACATTTTTTTTTTTTATTACTAATTTTTTAATGTTTCTATTTACACTACTTATAGTAAAATACTAGTACAATTTATTTTATTTTTATTTTGTAATGGTGTAATGTCTATCTGTAATGTTTTTATTTTGTAAATACAGTAGAACCTCGATTATCCAAAATAATTGGGTTCTTCAGGTAATTGAAATTTTCAGATAGTCGAGAATTCCTCATTAATCATCTAGTTTAATATGTAGTATCGGCATTGAACTGTTATTAAAACTTATTTTAACTATTAAATACTAAATTAAAATTATAAATGAAAATAAATTTATTTCCGAAACAAAAATTTACAATGGTTTAAATTTTTTCCAAGTTCCATTTCATCTCACTGACATTTTACACGCCAACATGAAACTCCTTTGCAAGTTTTGTCACAGGTTCTCACGATTCTAGTTGCATAACAATATCATAGTTTTCCTATATGGTTAATACGATTCTTTTTCTCTTAATGGAAGCCATGATTAAAAAAAAAAGAAAACTTGAGCATAAAAAAATAAGAAAGACAATGTGTAAGCTCCATATGATAGCACTCAAGAAAATTCTGGTCGGAAATGTAACAGCAGAAAAGAGATGAAACAGGAATTCTGGCCAGCTGCCAAAAGTGACCATACCCAAAAAATCGTCCTAGTAGGGTAGAATGAAAATAACAAACAGGCTTTTCCTCCCTTTCTTCCTTTTCTGGAATAGAATTGTCCACAAAGGATAAAATGGCTCCTCCCCCTTTTCAAATTCTGTTGCAATGAAAATTTCTCTGTTCTTGATATGACAAAAGAGGTTAGGTTCTTTGCACTTGCTTACAAACAGAGGGTGCTATAACCTTCGAATGTTCTGGGTTTTGGCAGTATGACCTTCCAAATTTCAAAATGGGGTGTGATTTTGTTTAAAACAAATCATTTCAAAGTGGGGAAGAGGACATTCATACCGAGAATTGAGCTTGTGAGAAGGAATTCTAAAAAAGGAAATTCCAAAATAATTATCTGCACTCGTAGTTTAGAAATGATGGCTTGCATATGAAAGGAATGCGGGGGAAAAACCCCCTTAAAAATGCATGTTTGTTAAGCAAAAATTTTGGATGATAGTAGAAAGTGAAAAAGAAGTGCAGAAGAAACCGACTTTCGATTAATTGAGGTTCGGATAATAGAGGTTCTGTTGTATATATATATTTATGTATTCATAATTTTTCAGATTCTGGTCTCAAGTAGTATATGATGAAGATCTGCACAAATGTTTAGAATCATATTTGACTTTAGCTCCAAGGTAAATATTCTAATTTATATACTTTAATAAAATGCATGTATATATTTAACGGTATTATTTCACTTTTGAACACACAAATTTGCATTTTAATAAATCTTTAAACTTTGCTGTTTTTCTTGTTTCAGAACTTTTCATTTGAATAAAAATCTATCTTTCTTAAGTTATAAGCTTCCTTTTTCTTCTTTAACTATTTATTAATGTTATTATTGTTCTATTATTCTATCTAAGTTAAATAATTCAAAATAAATAAGCTTAAAAGCCACAGACAGTAATACTCACTAAAATTTCCATAAGAACCAAAACTGAATGACAAGTGAGCTGGAGGATCGCATTTCTTTTTTATGATCATATACCTGAATCCAATAATGAATTACTGTTATATACTAATTATTATTAAATAAAAATTAATGTTTTCTAAAATTAGCAAATTAAATTGCTGTTAATTGCATGTTGGATAGCAACCATTAGATAAGAAAGAAGATTTCTGAGGGCTGAATTATCATTGACTTTTAACTAACCTTAGCAATTTGGCGAATCAACTATTTAAAAAAAAAAATCTGTAGCCAATCGGTAAAAATATATCTGATACTATGACATTACCTAAACAAAACTTGCTATCCTTTGGCTGATACTAAAACTAAGGGATGTTGAGCAATGCATTGCTAAAAATAGCCAAACTTAATTGCTTGTGGTTTTATTTCTCTGATTTTGATAAATAGATTGGTTTCAACCATATGACTATGTGCCCTTAAATTTTTCACTAATCAACCAAAATCAACAATTTTTTAGCTAATATTATCACTTAGCCAATGAAAGTCTAGAAAAAAACATAGAAAAACTGATGGGAAAATAAAGTTTGTCAACTCGATTGCTGGTGTGTGATATCAGGTGAAACTGATCTTTTCACAATGTGAGAACTATTTCAAGGAGTTATTTAAAAGACTATTTATTGTTGCTAGAACATAACAAATACCATTTAATAACAATTATTTTTAAATATTTTAGTGCTCAAAAGCCACAAAAGTCTGAAGGCAGAAATTTTGAGGATAAATGCAGGAAATTTAAACAATTGATTTATTTTTTTTTTTTGTTACAACAAAGCAATATATATATATATATATATATATATATATATATATGTGTGTGTGTGTGTGTGTAATTTGGTAATCTGCCTTTTATTTCTCTTCAAACTTCAACTGTTTTTAATAATATGATTGTAAAAATACTGGTTTCATTGGTTCTTTTAATGGTATTGTCTGAATAACTTTGGATGTATTTATAAAAGTATATATATATATATATATTAGATTGCATGTGGCATGAACTCAAAGTATACGTGTGAAGATTTGACTGTGTATAATATTTGTATAAGTATTATAACTATTACATACTTTTTCCCTTAGAGATTATGACCTTGTTCACATGAAAATAAAGAATGAAATCAGATCAGCTCTGAATAAAATTCATAGACTGGTATTCTTAGTGTTCTTAAGAATGTCAACATTCAAAGAATCAAAGGTAATATTTTTACTATCTTAAATTTCAGTTGTGGTGTTCTTTACTTATTTATTTATTCTTTCTTTTAAGTAGTTATAATTTTTTTTTTTAAACAGATTGTTTTTAGAGTTTTATAAATGTAAATATATTACAGTAAACCAGTGGTGTAATTATAAAAAAAAAGCAGACATTATATGCTCTAAGCAGAGGGTATACGCTTGAGGCGGAGCATATACCGCAGAGTGTACATACTATAGCTTTTTTGAGAAACGGGGTGCTCCTTTAAAAAATCCAGTAGGTATACGGCATATACCCGCGTATACCTTCCACTACATCCCTGCAGTAAACTCCCTCAAATCTGCAAATAATTTACAGATGTAAACAATAAAGCTTTCAGTTCAGAATTAGGGTTTTTTATTTTTATATTATTAGGACTTTTTTATTTTTATATCACTACTATATACATTTTAATGTGTAATTTTTGTTAATATTACTGAATTTATGCTTTTTCATCAAGAAAGAAGAAATATTTTTCTGAAAAAAATTCAAAATATTGCTTATGTCGCTGATAATCATAATCTTTTTGCCAAATGTATTCATGCATTAATCCAGCTTTTTTTATTATCAAATCTGGCTGAACCTGAAATAAAACATCCTTATTTTATGAATTTGATGCGAATTAGCAGTGCATCTTTATGAGGCAAATTTCACTGAATAATTTAGAAAAAATGCATCTTATCATTATAATAAATATTAATTATACATACTGATTATTTACTTGACCTTTGCTTTTAATATTTTAATTATTTTTTTAAAATACCTAAATTTTTATTATTTTAATTTATTATTTATTTTAATATTTTACTATATTGTAAGCATTCATTATAGTTTCTATAAAATTATTAATTGCATCTAAATAACTATTTAAAAAATGTAAACAAAACAATGACCAGAAATCCACAAAATTCTAAAATATGATGACTGCTAATATGAAAATACCATATTAGCAGTCTGCATAGTTATTTAAAAGATGACCATGTGTAACACAATTATTAAAAGAATAAAAAAAAATTCATTTTCTGCTGTTATTGTTTTACAATACTTTCATTTTCTATGCATCTTTTACATTCAAAGATAAAATTATCTTGTTTAATTATTTATTTTTATGGTTTATATTCATTTTAGAGGTCTAAATAAAAAAGAGGGACATAATTTGTATGTATTGTTTGTATATTTTTATCTCTGAAAAGCAGACATCATCAATTTGAAGATAGATTAATTGGTACCATAATTTTGTTGCTCTTAAACTGATTTTCAAATTGATGTACAGTAAAACATCTTTAATATGCCTCATTTAGTTGCCATTAAGAATTGTACATCAATTTTTCCTGTATCAAAAATGTTTCTGTATGTAACAGTATTATTATTTTTATTCTATCATATTTTTAGTAATTTTTTTTAGTTTATTTTATCTTCACAAGAGAATATTGGATGCATGAAAATTTTCGAATTCTGATTTTCCATATATTTACATGTTTTAGGGGCCATAGATCACAAAAAACATGCTTTTACAAAATGTCTGTTTGGGAATTTGTCAGTATGTGACATAAATTTTGTGGGCCTTCTATCTCAGGAACTAATGCATGGAATTTCACAAAACTTTAGATACAGTTAGACATTGATATAAACTGGATCTTATTAGTTTTTGGTTTATATTTCCCAGCAGGTGGTGCTGCTATGCTGCCTTTTACAGAATCTCTACAATAACTATATCTCAAGAACTAATGGACAGATTTAAATAAAACTTCAGATTTCATTAGTCTTTAATATAATATGGTTCTGGTTACATTTTGTGTAAATTATTCTACAGGTGGCACTGCTATGCAGCATTATTCATGATTATTACAATAGCTCTATCTCAGGGACTAATGTGCGAATTTTCATCAAACTTAAGATTTTGTTAGTCCTTGATGTAAATTAGTATTCCTTAGTTTTTGGAATAAATCGCTCTACAGGTGGTGCTGCTATGTAACATTATTCATGATTATTACAACAGCTCTATCTTAGGAACTAATGCATGAATTTTCATCAAATTTTAATTTCAGTTAGTCCCAGATATGAATTAGCATCCTTAAGTTTTTAGAGTAAATCGTTCAACAGGTGTGGCTTCTATTCAGTTTTTTACAATTTTTGCGATGATTCTATCTCAAATACTAATTCATAGATTTTAATAAAATTTCAGATTCAGTTAGAACTCTAAATAAATTGTAGATTAGATTTTGGTATAAATTATCTAACCAGTGATGCTGTTCACCTTATGTTTCATTTTTTTAGAAGTATTAACAGGTATGAGATAGAAGAAAGTTTTGGGGTTGCCATATCCAACTAGTTTTATTATTGCTTTCATATATTGCAGCATACATGGTGTATCTGAAAAAAATCTTTGATAATTTTATTACCAGAAGAAAAAAAAGCACATATAGAATAGAACATCTTTATAATGCAAACCTAAAAACACAAGTTTGTGCATTATACAGAATTTTGTGTTGCATAGTAATGAATCACATTTTACACATCATTAAATTTATCATGTAATTTATATTTATAAATTATAATTTTTTGCATAATTAGATCATTCCATACATTGCTAAATTTACTTTATAAACATGGTCCAAATATAGCGAGGCTTAGAACTATATGTCAAAAATGTAAAGGCAGGTAAAAGAGACCTAAATAAGCCAATTTTGTATAAAAATTTGAGTGCAAAAATGCAGTATAAGGTAAAAAAGGGCATTGTTAAGTTTGGGGGGTAAAAGCGCTTTTCTAGTATGAATCATCATTCCCTTGCAGATTTTGAGCAACATACATCGTTTCACCAATGCAGTGTTTGCCAACATGCATTTTATGTATGGGGCTAAGCAAGGAAACTGTTTACATCCATTGAGTTCAACATCTTTTGAGCTTGTTGAAGGACTATTGTCTACTGTATATAATACTGCTTCTTCCACTTCAAAGAATTTTGCAATGTCTGACAGTGCCCTTATCATGCATGGAAGCATAAATTGATCCATTCACACAATTCCTAATGAAAATGCAAATTGGAGATCCAGTAGAATCCTATTTGGGAATCATTCAACTAAATCTTCTGAGCAACCAGTCCATTTCCTTGTGCAGCTCCATGCTCGTCATCAAGTTAATCGATGTGGAAAATGACAAACTTAAGAATTTATTATCCTCTAAGTTTCAATAAAGCTTAAGAGACAAGTATTCTTTAAAGCTGCTTTTTTATTTATCAAAATACAGAGAAAAATATCTTAGCATTCAGGTATTATGTAAAATATATTCTCAAGTGACATCATTTAATGTATTTATTGTTTATTTTGTATGCCTTTTTTTAAATACTTCTCTTTTTATATTGTCTTTTTCATTGGCATATAAATTGTTTATATTAAAAATATGAATTAAAATTCATTGTAATTATCATAATGGAACAGATAATTCAGAGTGGAATAGTAAGATTCAGGTAATTTCATGAAAAAGAGCCATTTATCTTAATTTGTCTTTTTTTTTTCTGAAAATTTATTTTAAAAAAAATTAAGCTGGGCAATCAATTTAACACCAGAAAAGTTAAGTTAAAAAAAAAAAAAAAAATTATAATCTCAATTTTAAGACATGCTATATTTGATTCACATTGAAATATGAGCATATAAAACTTGATATCTAAATAGCTGGGACATTAGTATTGTTATTCTGAATTCTTGAATAACAATATGCCTTGAATTCTTTCAGCGATATTTTGTCATACATTAATATTTGGGGTTACTTGGTAAAGCATTTTATCGCCATTGCAAGCAATTCTACTCAACTACCAGTTACAAATTTTATTAGGAAGACTTCCATTCTAGAAGAAATTGATTTTAAAGCCCTGTAAAATAAAATAATGTAAAATATTATTGATGCGTGTTTCCAATATCATTATGATTTCACGTATATATTTTATCTTTTCTATACGAAAAAATAATAATATAGTTTTATAGAATTATTGTTCATTCCATTTGTTTTGTTGGCTTACCCTTTTTACTTTTAAATTTCATTTCTCTGAAATTTCCTTTATACGTATTTAGGAACATCATATAAGGCCAAAAGCTTTTGGAAATATTATATATGACAACTTTGTATTTGACGTGCCAAAGCTAATGGACTTATGTATTTTATATGGTTTTCAAAACAAGGCTATATTGACGAAAATGATAAAAAATATTTTCTCTGCTCAACCTAAATACACTGAAGATTTGACTGAAACTTGCAACTTTGTATTACATGTAAGTAGATCAAATGTGATTTAAATTTTAGCATTACTAAGAATGTTTTTTATCAACTTATTTGCTTACTATATTTTTTAGTGCTGATGTATCATTTATGCTTGGGTAAATTGTTGTATTTAAAAAATGCATAATGTTGGATATTTCATAATCTGATAACTTAGCATTTAACCACTTTAGCATTTGTTCAAATTTAATGCATTGTTAACAAAATATTCATTTTCTTGTCCACTTTCTATAGAAATAAGTTATTTAAAAAAGTCATTTTATTTGTAAGATTTTTCTGCATTAAAATAATGAAATTTAAATACAAATAATTAAATCTGCATACTTAAAGGATTTAACAGTCCAGAACATGATCTCTTTTGGGATTATAATTTACTGATGTTCCATTTTAAAAGCTATTAATTCAGTCAATCTTAATGAATTTTAATTGAAAAATCTTAGTGTATGACATCATTTAAAGAAATTTTGATCCTGTTGGCCACATTAAAAACTTCTTACATGTTTTATCTTGCAGTTTTATTTATAAGATAACTTATAAGTGCAAATACGGTTTTTTTCATTCTTGCCTTGAATTTTTCCATTTTATTAGCCACTTTTGTGAATTTGAGTCAGTAAATCTTAGAATCTTTGATGTTATTTGAGCAAATCAATCTTATTGGCTTTGCCTGAATCCTTTGTTTTTTCTCTTGCAGTTTTATTTATAAAATTAAGAATCCATTCTTAGTAAATTATCATTCATGTTTCATATTTTAAATCATACCAATTAAAAATAATCTTTAAAAAATATTTGTATATTTTTAAATAAATGTTTTGTTAGTTTAGATATTTAAAATTATTTTTTCTAACTGTAAATAATAGGCTTTCATGTTTGCGGAAGAGAAATTGTTTTTAAATGCAAATGAAAAGCAAGGTGACTGTAGAAGACTAGATGAACAGAGCTTTACTGACATAAGGGAAATGCCCTTGTCTTCTTTCTGTGATATTATAAGTTACATTACTGATGCCAGTGCTACAATATATATGTTCCTAGAGATTTATTCTCCTGCCTGTGAAGTATTTCGACAAAATGGTGCAATAAATAGGTGAGTTTTGCATAGTTAAAGTAACAATTATAATTTCAATAATCATTTACTATGCATGTTTTATCATATTCTAAACAAAATTTACTATGCAAATTATCGTATATACACAGTTTGAAATATACCACAGTAATCCTGAACAATATTTTGATTCATGAAATTATGACAAATACTATTCTTGTTCATTAACTTATGGTAAACATTGTACTGGTTCATTCATTATTAAAAGATTGTTACAGCTCCTGAATATTTCCATTTCAGTTCAGGTTCATCTGAAAAATGGGTAGAATGTGCATTGATTTATTTAACATTGCTGTGATAATCCATCACCCATACACGTGGCTGTAAAGCGATTGTGATAGTTCCTACTCCAAATAACTGATTCACATCTCATGAGAAAGATGGCTTAACTCTGCTTGCCCTCTTATTTTCTGAACTGATTAATTAGAAGGCTGAACAATGAGTGAAAATTTAGTTGTTATTACTATAGCAAGAAACAGGTTTTTTCTGTTTAATTAAAGTGCACTTTAGTTTATATTGAATAGTAAAACATTCTGTATGATTAGAAATACATTTGCCTATATTTTCAAAAAAAAAAAAAAAAATTAAATAATAATTTTTAAATATTATCTGGTTTGTGGATCGTTGAATTTCAATCCTTGTCTGTATGATCAGACAATGGTGGCCCAGTTGGCAGAACAACAAATTTTCAACTGAAAAGCCGTGGGATCAAGGTTTACTGCTGAAAAAAATCTGCCATTTATACTAATGGTGCCTGGTGCATGTAAAATTTGTTGTGAGTTCGCAGTCCTCTAAGTTACCTATGAATTATACCTCTGGAAGTGATTTGTTGGGTGAAGGTCTTATCTGACCAAGGTTCTAAATTACAAGATCATCTTAAGAAACAAAATGTAGATGTCAAACAACAAAATAAAAATGTAACCAGCATAATGAGGTTCCTAACTGAGCAATAGACACTTACAGATAGCCTAACAATTTAAGCTGGGGCTAAATGCTTAGCAGGTAGGGACTTGGGCATCAATTAGAAAAAAAGAAATGTATCCAGAGATATTTGAGGTTAAAAAAATAGATTTTTGAGCATTTTATTCTCAAACATGCTCATTACTAGACTAGCACATTCCAACCTAGTACAGAGTTTATTATTCCACAGAATGAATTATTAATTATAGAAAGGAATCCATCTCAAATTTTGTTGAACAAAACATTTTCTGTAACAACTATATTGCAGATTTTATGAAATTTTCAAAAAAAAAAAAATTCTTGCACTCTTTTAAAAACTTTATTTTTTTAAAACTATTTTGTGTGTGCATTTACATCTCTGAAGGAACAGCCATGTCAAATTTCAAGTTTCTATCCCTAACAATTTCGAATAAAAATTATAATTTAGAAGGTCTTTTGGATGTTGACCACTCATTTTATCCTTTTAAATTTAAATTTTTTTAGAAACTGTTCTTTGCAAGCATGTTTTAATCATAAAAATAAACACCATGCCAAATTTCAAGTTTCTAGTCCAGCAATATGACAAAAATTGTAATTTTAGAATGTTTTTTGCTCCTGCACCTTTTTTAATTTCTAATTTTTTTTAAAATGTTCTGTGCAAGCATTTGCATCTTAAAAATAACAAATATGTCAATATTGAGTTTCTACCCTAGCAGTTGTAAATAAACTAAAATTTAGAATGTTTTCCACTCATTTCAGACCTTTAATTTTTATCAACTGTTTATACTATGCATCTGTATCTTAAAAATAAACATACTAAAGTTCCAAGTTTCTAACCAAACAAATCCAACTAAATCATAATTTTGAACATTTTCCATACATTTCTTATTTTTAAGTTCCAATTTTTTAAAAAATCATTGTTTTAGTGGTCATTCACATATTAAAGGAGGGGGGGAATAAAATTTTCAGACCTGGACTGATTCAAAAATCTGTCCAGATATTGACATACAAAGATAGATTCATTGAAAAATCAATATAATTTACATGAACACAGGTAGAAATAAATCTAAGAAGGGTTTGTATTTTGCAACCTGTGCCTGTGTTTTGCAGTCCAGGTGCCTTAAGAATATAAACTTGAAAAAACAAAAATAAGTATTTTTTACAGAATTCCTCATACTATACAATTTTGAAACATATTGGTGTAGAAATTTATAAAGATCAATTAAGTAGGCTCTGCCTTTTCAAAGGACTTAGCTTCCTGAAACACCTGTTTATGATAAATTTGAAACACACAAGTGTAAACACAGTTAAAAATTTTTCTTCCGCAGGGGATTTTGATTGCAGAGCCCTATGTATGTTGAAAAATTCTTAATTATTTTCTTAGTATTTAATTGGTTTATGTCATTTATGATAATTTTTTTTTTCTAAACCATCAGAGCAAAAGGAAATTTCATTTAAGAGCAAGAATCTGAGAGAGTGACACACCCGTGATTCATGACATCTCAGATTTTCTCCAAAAAATTACCAGTTGTTACTTATCTTGTTAAAAGACCAAATCCAGAATTTTTTGCTCCAAAGTTGAGTTGTTCATTTTTTATGGCCCCCCAAAGGTCATCATGTCGTGAAAAAAAATAAGCGTTTTTTTAAGACATGGATATTGCTATGACTCACAGCTCTTTGCGCATACAACTTGCCATGAAATTCTTTTTATATCTGTAATGTAAGAGGGTTGAACTTTATATAATAGATGAAAAACCCGTGGCAAGTTTTTGCCGCAAGGTCACAGAAGGTCACAAAAAGATTCATTTTTGCTGTTTTTTTCCATTTTTAAGACCCTATAACAGCTTGCGCGTTCCAACTGCCATGAAAAAACAGGTGGCAATTGAAAGCCATGCATTAGCACTTATAAAAAATGTATATATAATTGAGGCAAGTTGTATGCGCTTTTAGTTACAGAGTGCCAAAGTCTGAAAAATGTCATTTTTGACCAATATTCAAACTGTCATAATTCCTTGCGGCAACAACATTTTGAAATAATTCTTTTGCCATTGTTTTATTCTATTATTGCCCTTTTCAAAAAAGTAAACTCCATTGAGGCAAGTTGCTTTAAAAAAATTTAATGTTTTTTTTAAATATGGCCTTTTTCAATAGTCAGAGCTATTTTATTATTTGAAATAACTGGACTTGATAACAATATTTTATACATTTGTTTGTCTATATAAATTGATGTTCTAATATATTGTGAGATATATATGATGCTAATGGCATTTATTTAATTTTAACCCTTTCGAGTCCGATTTTTTTTTTTCAATTTTAGAAAAAATTACTTTTACTTTAATAATATTGATACTAGCTATCCTAATAGATTAATTAGAGTTTAACGAATATTTCATTGTCTGAAACATAACAAATGTTGTTGTTTTTTGCACTATTAAATTCATATTCATGCAACAATAGGCTAAGGAAGAATTTTTGGAGAGGGTTTAAAAATATTATATTGCAAAAAGTTAGTGACATTACAACTTTCTAATATTTTTAGCGCTTTATTACACATAATTCTTTCAGGAAAGTAACTTTTATTTTAAATTAAGAGGGAAATACATTAAAAAAAAAATAATCGCAAACAATACTAAAAAAATTAAGCAAATATTTATTATTACTAAATGACTTAACATTAATGAAGTCATAATAAGTGCACAGATACATACTAACATTGCTACATGTAATTAGTAACAAAAGTATTTCCTAAAAATAATAATACTCAAAAGACAGGTATTATTAATAGTACACCAGCCCTGAAAGCGTTAAAACGAAAATATTTGATATTTACAAATTACAACTTGTAATTAGAATGCAAATATAAATACAATCAGCCAACACTGTTAATATTTTTACATTGATTTATCAGTAAAAGAAAATCAAAAATATAACTTTCTTGTATCATATCTGAAGATACCATTTAACAGTTATAGTTATCTATTCATGTATTTCAGTTAATATACTTGGATAGCTATTAATGTTAAAGAAAATTTATTTTTCCCATAAGTGAAAAAAACAAAATCCCATAAGGGTTAAAAGACATATTGAAATATCTTAAAAGAAATGGTTATATCTTCGATTTTCTTTTCTCGTAATGATAAAACTCTGTAAAAATTGTAGCAGTGTTGGCTGATTGTATTTATATTTGCATTTTAATTACAAATTGTAATTTGTAAATGTCAAATATTTTCGTTTTAACGCTTTCAGGGCTGGTGTACTATTAATAATACCTGTCTTTTGAGTATTATTATTTTTAGGAAATATTTTTGTTACTAATTACATGTAGCAATGTTAGTATGTTATTTGTGCACTTATTATATGACTTCATTAATGTTAAGTCATTTAGTAATAAGAAATATTTGCTTAATTTTTTTAGTATTGTTTGCGATTATTTTATTTTAAATGTATTTCCCTCTTAATTTAAAATAAAAATTACTTTCCTGAAAGAATTATGTGTAATAAAGCGCTAAAAATATTAGAAAGTTGTAATGTCACTAACTTTTTGCAAGATAATATTTTTAAACCCTCTCCAAAAATTCTTCCTTAGCCTATTGTTGCATGAATATGAATTTAATAGTGCAAAAAACAACAACATTTGTTATGTTTCAGACAATGAAATATTCGTTAAACTCTAATTAATCTATTAAAATAGCTAGTATCAATATTATTAAAGTAAAAGTAATTTTTTCTAAAATTGAAAAAAAAAACGGACTCGAAAGGGTTAAAATTAAATAAATGCCATTAGCATCATATATATCTCACAATATATTAGAACATCAATTTATATAGACAAACAAATGTATAAAATATTGTTATCAAGTCCAGTTATTTCAAATAATAAAATAGCTCTGACTATTGAAAAAGGCCATATTTTAAAAAAACATTAAATTTTTTTAAAGCAACTTGCCTCAATGGAGTTTACTTTTTTGAAAAGGGCAATAATAGAATAAAACAATGGCAAAAGAATTATTTCAAAATGTTGTTGCCGCAAGGAATTATGACAGTTTGAATATTGGTCAAAAATGACATTTTTCAGACTTTGGCACTCTGTAACTAAAAGCGCATACAACTTGCCTCAATTATATATACATTTTTTAAAAGTGCTAATGCATGGCTTTCAATTGCCACCTCTTTTTTCATGGCAGTTGGAACGCGCAAGCTGTTATAGGGTCTTAAAAATGGAAAAAAACAGCAAAAATGAATCTTTTTGTGACCTTCTGTGACCTTGCCGCAAAAACTTGCCACGGGTTTTTCATCTATTATATAAAGTTCAACCCTCTTACATTCCAGATATAAAAAGAATTTCGTGGCAAGTTGTATGCGCAAAGAGCTGTGAGTCATAGCAATATCCATGTCTTAAAAAAACGCTTATTTTTTTTCACGACATGATGACCTTTGGGGGGCCATAAAAAATGAACAACTCAACTTTGGAGCAAAAAATTCTGGATTTGGTCTTTTAACAAGATAAGTAACAATTGGTAATTTTTTGGAGAAAATCTGAGATGTCATGAATCACCCCATAATGCTAGGTGTGACACTTTCTCAGATTCTTGCTCTTAATTTCAAAATTCAAAAAGGGCAATGTTCCTATCCTACACCGCTCTCCCCATGCTAGCCACAAAATAATTTGATAGTCAGATTTTTTTTTTTTTTTTTTAATTTTAAAACTTTGCAAAGATAAAGTAAATCTAAAATCTGTACAATATTGAACCACATTAAATTTAAATGTAACAGAGTACTATTATCCAAAAGTTTCAGTAATGAAATGTAGAATATCACAAATTTTTAGCTTCTTTTTTTATCATATAACCTCATACTAATATCTTACATTGCCTGGCAACAATGCAAGGCTAGTTTTGGCCTGACTCGAGTCCGTTGAAATAAATCTAGTCTAGTCTTATGCAGCTCTTTAAATTCTTTCTTCTAAACTTTATATATATATATATATATATATGGGTCATTTTCAAAAAACTTGTACATTCTATGTCCCCTAACTTTAAGAATTTTTAAAAATTAAAATAAAGTTTTAAAAATAAAATTTAAGCATTTACATTACTTGTCTGACTGTTTAGAGTAAATGTGGGCAAAAAATTATCAGAAATTAAAAATAAAATTAGTGTAGTTATGGTTTCAATGTGTCAGCTATAGCTAAAATGCTATGTCCCCTCTTCCCTTTTTACTTTTTCAACTGTTATAAAATTATAAATCAATTGTCAAAAGTGCTAATTTTTTCAGTTGTGACAATTGTTGTATGTCTTATCTGTAGCATAGACCATATAACATATTTTTTAAAACTTGTTTTTTTTATAAAAATGGAACAATTTATTGTTGTCCCCAGATTTTTTCCCCTCTGTTACTTCCACTCTGTTACCATACTTATGGTAATAAATTATTACTACTAAGTGTTCAACACAAGCTTTTGCAGTTCTTCGAACAGTCTATTTTTAGATGAGGCCTCCATTTTTTAAATTATTCAGTTATTTTCTCCGTGGTGTTGAACTAAAGCATTTACAAGATAAGGATGTTTTATTCAGTTTCCCCTCTGTTACCAGCTTATTTATGTGAAATTTATTTTTTTTATACTTGTATAAAATTTTAACCATAAGATCAAATGGTGCTTCTTAAATAAATAGGCTTAGTTTTTCTTGTTTTTAATTCAGTTTGTGCTGATAAAATTATTTGTAGTTTTTTCCCCTCTGTTACCATTCCCCTCTGTTACCATGCTTATGGTAACAGAGTGGAACAAAGTGGAACAGAGTAAGAAACTACTAAAAAAACAAGTTTATTTAAACATTGTTCTTGAAGGCTGCACATTCTCGTTTCATGTTCTTAGAACAGAATTAAAAATATGCATTTTTCTTTTTAAATAAAATAGAAGTTTTTGTGGTGAGCTAGTTGCCATAAACATTAGGCTTTAATTTTCTAAAACAAAATACTTCTTTAATTGTAGTCATTTATATTTATGAATCAATACTATATATTTATGAAAAAATAATGCAGCGTAGATACTAATATTTTCGAATATTAATTTTTGTAAAAGCCTTTCATTCTTGCTTGGTCTGTTTCAAATTTTAGGATATTTTATAACACATGATAAAAAGTATTAAAGAAGAAAGATCATTATTTAAGTAGGAAAGAATTAATAAAAAAGATACACCGCGTCAAATATTACTATTTTCAAATAGTAATTGTAAAAAGTGTTATTTCTTTGGTTAAAGCGTCATCCAATTGGTACGTGAATTTGTTAAAATTTGAAAATCTAAGGCGAGCTGTTAGAAATTGAAACACAGATTATAACATATGATAAAAATTTATAAAAACAATGCCACATGAAATACCAGTATTTTCGAATAGTAATTTTTTACAAATATCTTAAATTCTGCCTTGATATGTTTGAAACATTGAAACTTCATGATAGCTTATAACACATAATAAAAAGTTCTATAAAAAAATTGCCTGGCTTAATCCCACTATTTTTTAATAGTATTTTTTGCAAAAATCATAAATTCTTGCTTTAAAGCACCACTACCTCGACTAATATGTGATAAGATATTTTTTTTTTAAACTAAGCAGTGCGTTTGTCATAGCACATGATATAAATTTACAAAAGAGAATGCCCTGCGAAATGCCACTATTTTCCAATAGTAATTTTTGTAAAAATTTTTGAATTCTTGCTGGATATGTTTGAAACATTAAGATCGTATACAATACATGATATAAACTTATAAAAAAAAAAACATGTCACATCAAATATTGCTCCACTATCAATCAGCATTCCCTTCGGTTACCTTTTTTCCACTCTGTTACCGTCAATTTAAGCTAGTTTATTTCACTAAAAATTTTATCAATCATCATTTTGAATAATTAATTGTATAACTTTAACTAATATTTTATTTATGTAATATTTTTTTATATTTTAACGGAAAAAACGTGAATGCACATTTAATTAAAACTTATGATTTTTCCAAAAAAGTAACAGAGAGGAAATCTTTTGTATTTTACAAAAATAAAAATAATCATAACAAAACAACAGTTATAATCTTCTGAAAGAGCAATCATATAATTAAAGGAAATGTGATATTTACTGTTTTAGGTGTTTTATTTTTTTAAATATAAATTTTTGACTGTTGGTAACAGAGGGGAACATTTTACTGTTGCTAGTTCATACTTTATTTTTTATTTGACATTCCAAATCAAAAAGTGAACTGCTGTTTTCAGTTTTATGTACAAGAAATGTTTTAGTATCGTCTAATATTTTTATAAGTTGCATTTAAAAAAACTTTTTTGTTTGTGAAAAATTTCCCAAATGTACAAGTTTTTTTAAAATGACCCATATATATATGTTTTTTATTTATTTTTGTAAAAAATATAGTTATACTTCATATAGTGATATCTTTAAAATTTAATCTGTATATAGAATTGCATTTTATTAGAGCTTTAAAACTACTGTTTCATTTCACAATATACTTTTATTTTATTTTAAACAACATTCATTTTTTGTTCCGAATCTTCTTTTGAGTGTAATTGTCTAAGTCTTTTACATTATCTGTTATTAATTTTTGATAATTTCTATTCAATGCATTTTTAATGTAATCTGAAAATGAAATTTATGCATAAGTAAATGTGCTATTTAAACAAATTTAAATACAGAATTATGTTGCCTAAGAAATATCAGCATGCTTCATAGCAATTCAATCAGCCATGCTGACTCAAGTATGTTTTTAAACAGTCTCAGTCAAACTTTAACTTTTACACCTTGTGAGCCTAAAAAAAAAAAAAGTTTTGTACAAATTGCATCTGTCTTGGTCCTGAAATTTTCAGTAATCTGAAGAACAAACTTTAGGTTCATTTGGAGAGATTTTCATTTAAATAATTCAACATTGATTTTGTAAAATACTGTCCAATCTTGTAAAATATTATTATACATGTAGTAAAATATATTTAAAAAGATTTTTAAATAACTGATTTTATTACACAAGAATCATTTTTATTTATTTAGGATTACTTCTTTTTATGAACGTATGTTTCCTGCTATTGAAAATAAAATAAAAAAATTTCAGAAAAGAAATGAAGATTCCAGGTACTACTTTTATTTATTCTGGTATTCCTAACCTTGTAAATAAGCTCTTCATATTTGAATCATTGGGCATTTTATTATTCAAATTGTGTTTCATATTGGAGCCTATCAAGTTATTTAATTTTTAGTGTGTTGTAATTGTAATATATTTTTTAATTGTTCATTGAGAATTTTATCGCATATGCAATTTCTTCAGTTTTATTTATAATGAAGTTTAAAAAAAAAAAAAAAAAAAAAAAAAAAGTGTTTTAAAAGTAATTTCTTTTTTATTTAATCTGAATCTTGTGTATTATACTTCAAACATTAAAGAAATTGAAACATTTAGGGTCAGTTTATTTTTCTTAAACTTCACTAAAGTTTGATATTTCAGTTTTAGTTTTATTATTGGTACGGAAAACCTTGAAAAGTTACTGAAATTCATAGCTGATCTGGATTAGATACTCTATAAATTTGTGAATCTGCAAAATTTTAATATGTAAAGGAACATTCTCATTAATAAATATAGGAATGTCAAGTAATCATTAACCATGAAATAAATACTTTGGTTTTAACAATTTGTAAATTTTCTAAAAATTTTTATAAAAAATCAGTAGTTTTTGCTTAAGAATCAGATGCAAAAGTTCTATTCTCAAATTCACAATTTTAAGATTTTTTATATGTAACGTCACAAATTCTTGATACCTAGATATACATTTTTTAAATGTTTCTTTTTTTGTATGAAAACCTAGAAAAGTCAACAAAGTTTATAGCTCAGCTGGGCTAGATACCAGTAAAGATAACTCTCTTATGTATTAAAAGTGATTTATTATTGTTTAAATCTAAAGATTACAAATAAAATAGCAATTAATGGAAATATTTTTAGATGTCACAGGTGGAAATAAAATTAAATATTGTAAGTGTATATGGATTGATGATTTTGAAACAAGTTAAGTCTGCTTTTTTCAGTTTGAAGATATTTTTGTGTAATTAATGAAATTAATATTTTATAAATGCATTTTTAAATCATTAACACAAAACATTTCACAAATGTTTTAAATTAGAGACTATAATTTTTGTTATCTCAAATTTTCTGGAAGTTTAATCACCCTAATTTGAAAACTTTTTATCTTTTCTTTGTTCTACATAATATTTGTGCAATAATTTATATAATTTCTTTCTCTCTTCTCTTACAGTGTACTGGAATGTGTAAAGAAAAAGGTAGCACTTTCTAAAACATTTTTAGTTAAAACTTTCAGAAACATACTAAGCTACTGTTGCATTCAGCATATTCTTGATCCGAGGTGAGTTTAAAAACTTCTGACCGATGTTTTATAATTAATTTTGTCTCTTTGAAATCTAATTTATGTATCCTACTTTCGGACTCATTGAGCCCTGCACATGCTGTGACATCTCATAATTGAAGTTACTAAGCTACAATCTCCTATTAATATTTTAACCTCTTGGATCCCTGAATCCCCAAATGAGGACCTCTGGTTTCCTCCATTTTATTATTGGTACTCAAACATAATTACAATTTCGATATCAGGATGATATGTTTCAAAGTCTAAGATTTGAACCAATGCAAATAAAGTAAAAATCTTGCTCTAAAGTCAAATGGGAGAAGAGATAATTCTAACTTGCTGTTTAACCCATTCTACACACAGGAATTCATGAACTTAATCCGTCACTTAGGCATCTTATTTTGAAAACTTCAATTCCAAAAGTTCTGATTAAGTATTAAAAATATGTAAATATTAAATAAAGAAATACGTTATTGTCAGTGAATGGTTTGTCACAGTTTTAAAAAATAAAAATATGTAAATGTCTGTGATCCTTTTTTCACTATGTTTTTTAAATTAAAATTTGTGTTAAAATGTAATAGTACGGGGAAACCTTCTACAATGGTCACTCTGAATAATGATAACCTCAGAATACTGGTCATGTTTTAGTATTACCAAATCGTTTCCATAAAAATAACATTGCACTAAACCTCCGAACAATGGCCACTCCCACAGCATTTGTTATTATCATTATTTTCTTTTCAATTTACATTATGTTTTAATTACAACTGAGAGTATGAATTATTTGAAGATGGATTTTATTATTCGACATCTTTACAATTTCTCTACCGATATCTAGAGGTTGCTTAGCAAAACCTTGTTCATAAATAGGTATGGCGAGAGGGATTGGGGACAGGGTTGGCAAGTTTCTGCCAGTAAGTGGCAAAAACTGGCAGAAACTAAGAAGTAATACTAATAAGAACTTTAACCTGCAATGATTCATAATTCACACATGTATATAATATATAAAGAATTTAGTTTAAAAAAATAAGCTAGCTTAAAAGCTAGTACTGCATTAAATGAGATTTGAATTTTGCATTTGTGAGCTTAAATGATATTTCAATCATTAAATAAAACTAAGTAAATTTTATGAGCAGCTGCATTAGAACAATCATGTTTTTTACTTTATGTTTAAATGAAATTATTATTTGTTATTTATCATGAATAAAACGTATAAGCAATTGAATACTACTAAAAAAGTCTCAGATTATGTCTTCAAATGCATTTGTGCCAGTTATTACCAGTTGTTGCCAGTTACTGCCGGTTAAAACCACTTTCTGCCACTTGTTTCTGCCGGCAAAAACCCAACCCTGATTGGGGATGAGGGTAGAGGATGGGTGACAAAATTTAAATTCAAGTGTAAGTAAGCAGAGCCAAGCAAGTATTAATTGTGAATCATGTGATGATTTTCCTTGTCTGTGTATAGCATGTGTTTTTCACTAAAGGAATAGGTTCAAAGTGAAAATTTTTAAGTGACAAATTGAAAGCTATTCAGAACAGCAAAAAATTTGTTAGTGCACAAAAATTAAGTGGAATGTTCAATGATGGAAGGATCCAAAAAGAGAAAAAAAGTTACTTTTATTTATAAAAGGTGTCTCAAGATTTAAATTTGGAAATTAAAATTAAGAGTCAGAGAATGATGAGATTGATAAGTTACTTTTGGAAAGGCTTTCAAACTGTTGATATAAAAAATCTTCCTTTTTTCTGGACCATTATTGCAGAAACATGCCCCAGAAATTGAAGAGAAACTGTGAAATTAAAAATTTTATACTCAATCAAAATGATAATGGATTTTACAACATATCTTTAGAAATGATTATGCATTTAAAAAAAGAAATATTCTTTAAAAAAAAAAAAAAAAAAAAAAAAAACTGTGAATAAGTGATTTTTTTAGTGTAAAATAATAGTATGATGTATGTTTAACTGTAAAAATAAAATAATTTATATGAGTTATTTTAATTTTAATATAATGTAATTTTGAACTTTTAAAATGTAGAACCTCTGAATAATGGCAACTTCTGCATTATCATGCTTCTAGTGGCAGCCGTTATTCAGTGGTTTTACTGTATATATAAAAAATTCACATCAAATAGACATAATAATAATCGAAAATGAAATGAAAATCAGCATAAAATGCAATGACAACAAACAACCTTAAAATGTCTAATTAAGAAATACGAATTCTCTGTTAAAGTGTTGAGTTGTTCAATACCTATTTGATTTTTAAAAATTTTTTAAACAATAAAATGTTATCTTTATCATAAAGAAGTAGAATAAAAAGTTTTGCTAATTTTGTGATAGAATGTTTTTCTTTATTTTTTGTAAAAGGTTATTACTAAGCATAATTAAATAGTCTCTAATTGATAGCATGCGAGGTAAAATAATTACCTATTGCAGCATGCCATATGTAATATTACATTGCAGTAAACATTTAGAACTGGTTATAACTCATGCAATTACAGATTGAACGTAAAAAAAAATGTAATTTAAAAAATTACAACAATTATATGAAAAATGATTTTTTTCAAACACTAAAGTTTAAGACAATTCTATATTTAAAAAATTAAAAAACATTTTTATGATGATCAAAGTGTGGCTTAGATAATAACAAAGTCATATTACGTATCCCATAAACATTCATATTCCTGGACCAACAATAAACAAATTTTAAATGAAATTTTAGTTTTACAATTTGCAGCATATGAAAATTTTTAAACTTCTAATAATCACACATTTTCAAATTTTATACAGGTGTATAGGAGAAAAAATGTACTTTTAAATGCAATTTGTTTGAAAGCTGTATCTCAATTTGTTTTTTTGTCATTGTGGCAACAGAAGTATGTCAGATAAGTCTCAGATATATCTATTCTTTTCTGAGAAAAACAACCATTTTCTAAATGATTAAAAAGGGCAAAAATTCATTTAAAAATATTTAATTTTTTTAAATTTTTCACCCCAGTCATTCATGGGCCCCCTACCAGCAATCTTTTTTTGCCAAATTTCCTAGCCTTGCAGTTTTGGAGTTTTTGAATGTATATAGATCCACACACAGATTTTAATACAGTAGATAATTAATAATACTGCATTAATATTTGGTAGTGAAGAGATTAATGAAATATTTCAGAAATGTTATTTAAAAATTCATGCCAATTTAGTATATTATGTACTTTAAAACATAAAACCATCATTGCAGAATGTATCAAATAACTATGAATAAAAAGTTTATTTATGTTGTGCCTTGCAACACATAAAAACGGTATTTTCTTAATAGAAGAATAGCCCTTGAAAGATATAAAAAGTAATATTCACTTAAAACAATTCCAACTTGTAATTTACTTATACTTAATTTTCTGTTCTATCTCTGTTCTCAACCCCCTTTTTTTCCAGTTGATTTCTATGTATCCTTTTTACCTTTTTTTACATACATATTTTTATTATTACTACCTACCATTTCAACATACATGACCCTTTTAGATTTTTATCGATTGTGTTTTTACAATTTTTAAATGTATATGTGCTCTATATTCTGTTAAGTTTGTTTTGATTCTGAAGACATGTAAGATATTTATGTTTAACATTTTATTAAAGCTGTGCTCCAGAGAAAAGTTTATGCATTGCTCCATCTGATGATTTTATTGAAATTTTTACAGATATTGCTTCTGAAAAAACGTAAGTTCATTTCAGATATTTAAATAATACAAATAATCAGTAAACATCTTAATTTGTTTTGACAATAATTAATTTTTATTCTGAATTTTTAATGATTTGCTGCTTTATGTATGATTTAATTAGTAACTTTTTTTCAGCATAAGAAAATAAACATTATTATACTCTTTTAAAACACAATGCTATTGCTAATTATCTTTAACTAAAATATGCTGAAATATTTGTGAATGCTTCTGAAATTAAATCATTGTATTTTATCTCACTTTTTTTTTTTTTTTTTTTTTTTTCCAAATAAGTGATTTTGTTTAGTTAGCTAAATTTGATCATGGAGTGTCATTCCTGCAATACTATATCTTTGAAAATTCTCATTTACTTTGTCCATATGCTATAGAATTCTGCTAATACGAACTAATTGGAATTAGTGTGTGTTCAGATTACCTGAAGTTCTGATAAAAATAGAAAAAAAAAAATGTATGTTTTTTAACATACATTTTTTTTTTTGTAAGTACTCAATAGTACAGTAAATATACTCTAATCAGGCATCATAAAGATTGGCATACTGGATAATCCAAGATGATTTTTGGGAAAAAACATTATTCCTTTTTTAATTATGCCTTATATTTATAATTATTCAATAGAATGAGGAATTGCATAACAGCCACAATTATAGTTTAGTCATCATGTCAACAAAGGAGGAAGAAAAACATTTCTTTAGATAATTTTTTTGATTTCAAAATGTTGGAAGATTATCTCTTTATTTTTAGATAATTTGTGGAATCAAAATGTTCAAAGGAGATGTTTTATCACTTAAATATTTTTGGAATTTTAAAAAAGAATTTTAAATGACTGGCAAACACCGATATTCAGTATTTTTTTAAGAAGTAGTCCTACAGTGCACAATTTCACTTTATGTTTGTGTACATATTTTGTACACAAACATTTTGTGTACATATTTTATTTTACCTTATTGTTTTCCAATTGTCTAAAATAAAACCGGTTCAGATTAACCTGAATTTCAGATTAGCAGGTTTCATATTAGAGGGGTTCTACTCTACTTCACTTTAGTACTTAGGATTATGGGATGTTTCTTATTGTGTAATCTCAGTCATGCAATGTGAGGTCACTGCCACCTTTGCACAGCAGAACACACAGCTGCTGTTCGGAAACTCATATCAAATACCTTCTGGAATTGCTATTAAAAGGCTGAGACTTCTGGAATGTTTTATCTTGGATGGACCATGTGAAATGGCAAAATATTCAATATGTTAAAAACTGTTTTTTTTTTTAAATTAATCTGTTTCTTTTATTAAAATCAGATTTAAGGGGGAAAAACTGTCAATTCATTGAATGGCTGCTAAGCATTATAGATCATTCAAGACAATTAAATCTGTAATTATATAATATTATTTTTAACAAGTTAAAAAGGATTGATTAAATCACAGACTGTTTGCTAATATCTAAAATCATCTGATGATCAACATACTGCTTGTTCTAAAATTATTTTTGATAAAATCCACTTCACTCCTTGGTACAAAAAATAATAATAATAATAATAATGTAGTGGAATTAAGATGATTATCTCTGATAAATTTCATGAATAATAATTTATATAGAGAGAGATTCAAAATGAATAGTATTGCTAACATATTTTGTTCCATTCATTTTGAATCAGCCTATATACATATGTATATTTACAAAATTTCTATTTCTCTAATAAACAGGGATGCCACTTTTCCGCCAGTTGGCGGATTTCCGCTTTTTTTAATTTTTAAAAATTTTCGATTTTTGTTAAGCGATTACGAAATAAAATAACGATTTTCGTTGAACGACCGCAAAATAAAACAGGAATTTTCATCAAATGATTGCGAAATAAAGTAAATTTTTTTCGTCGAGTGATCGCAAAATATAACATTTTCGTTAAAAGATCGTGAAATATAACAGCGATTTTCGTAAAAAAAAAAAAAAAACACGAAATATAACGGTGATTTTTGTCAGAAGATTGCAAAATAAAATGGCTATTTCTCATCAAACGGTCGCAATATAAAACAGCAATTTTCATCAAATGATCGCGAAATGAAACTGTGATTTTCATGAAACGAACGCGATGTGAAACGACGATTTTCGTCAAAGATCGCGAAATAAAACGGCAATTTCCGCCAAATGATCATGAAATAAAAACAGCTATTTTTGTCAAGTAAAAAACATCGCGAAAAAAAAGAACTTGCAAATTTTTGCTATTTACTCCTGGAATAATCGTTGAATCTATTGCTGGGTTACTGAAATTGATTTAAAATGATGTGATGCCTAAAATTCCTCACTGAATCTGTTGCTGGGTTACCTGAATTGATGTAAAATACTGTGAACTAAAGAAAAATCATTTTTATTTACTCTTATAAATTAAAAAAAAAAGCTATAATTCTTTATAATTATTTTTTTAGTTTATTATAAACAATATAGTTTACAAAATTCACGCATAAATGTTGTGAAAAATGTTGTAAATTTTACTTTACACATAATTTCCTCTTTTTTGCTATTTTCTGGATGGCATCCCTGCCCTAGAGACATCTTACGATATTGCGTGCCAAACCCTACCCCTACCCCTTCCCCCTAAAATGATAACGTTATATATGCACAACCTCTGTACAAATATTTTCTCTCCGTACTTTAATCAGAGAATCCAATCTGGGATTTAATGGTTGCATTTTCTTTTTCATTGAAAATTCAAATTTTCACTCATGCTTGTGTGTGTATATAGACTAAATTTTCTAATCTGTTTTTAACATATTTCTCAAAAGATTACACTCACGGGTGTATTTTCACTGTTAATACGTCATTTTAATATTTTGGGAACTTAATTATAAATATATTCATTTTAAGGCATTATTCAATTATGCCATCGCAGCTGATACATTGTGAAATATTCTCTGTCACTCGTACGAGTTGAAACAACAATGGATTTAATGATACATCAATAAGAACTCGCCAGTGGCGCAGCCAAGAGGGTGGTTTTGGAGTTAAAACCCCTCCTAAAGCAAATAAAGATCGTTATAATTGCTGCTTATATGAATCAAAACCAAACTTAATATTTAAATGTTTTGGCGCATTTCAAAATCTGATTCAATAAAGCAGAATCAGCTGCTTTATTGAATCAGTTTTCATTTAATAAAGTGATTTAATGGAATGGCGAAAATTCTGCTTAAAATTGTGAAAGTGCATATTACGTAGATTAAATAAAAATTGGTTATTTGAACTAAATCACTTTTCTGAGACGCAATATGCTAAAAATGATGATTTCCTGCCACACAGGTGCTCTTTGAGTTTAAATATTATGAATATTCTAATTAGTACTGTAACCGGCAATTCAAAAACCAGCAATCACTTTTATCAGAAACTCACCCCCCCCCCCCCCCCCCTCTAGAACCGAATTCTGGCTGCGCCACTGGTGCTCGCCAAAATAAGCCAAACGGCTGTGAAACTGCAACAATGAAACATTCTAAAAGTTAAAAATCGGAAAATACATTATAAATTGGAAATGAAGAATGTGATATTTAAATATACATGCATTATATCAATTAATACTTCAATATTTATTATTTCATGATTATACGCTGTGAATTAAATTTAAAAATCCCAAAATGTAGTTTAAATAATGTTTCATTTTTCTCCCTCGTTGTCTTACCCTTTAAAAAAAAAAAAAAAAAAAAAAAAAAAAAAAAAAAAAAAAAAAGTGGGGGGGGGGGGGAATGACAAAACCTACAGTTAAAAATTAGATACAGAACAAATAATTTTGCCAAAACAACAAAAAATAGTTCTTTATACCAAATTTTTGGTATTTCCCCATGTTAGTGTTTGGTTGGATTTACTAAATTATTTTGTTGGTTTTATTTTGTTACCGTAACTAAATGATTTGGGTTTCAAGAACCAACGTTGGTGCTTCCAATGTTGGCATTCCAATTTTATAACTTTTTATTAAAAATGAATTTGTTAATGTGTCAAAACATTTTGGGGTTGTTGAGTGGAGCAGTTGTAAATTAAACCCTTAAATAAAGTAATGTTTAAAAACGTATCCATTCAGAAGACTGAAAATAAATGCATAGACTGAACCATTTCTTTAGGTGTGATTCCGAAAGTCAAAGCTGAAAATAAAGGTAATCTTCCAATTTTATTTTATAAAAAGTCTACCAACTAAAAAAACACAAATTATTAACTTCAATATTTTATTTACATATGAAGTGATTACATTTACATGATTACATTTCATTGTCTTTACATGATTACATTTTGAAGTACAGAGGGCTCAGCACAGATCACTATTTTCACTAAAAGTCACTATTTTTCGCATTGGTCACTTTTTGTTACTATTTTTGATCTCAAGTCACTTTTTCCACTGTTTTTGGAGAAAACTTCGAAAATCTCAGACCAATGAAAAAAATTTCGCTACAAAATGGCGGCGAATCGGCTCTTGCAACAGATGGGCCGTTTTTGCACATCCATTTTGTTGTGAAATCTTCTTCCGTCTCCTGCTAAAAGGAAGAACCAATGCTTCTGTCTACTTTCTACCCCTTTCTCCCTACATGAAACTGTCCCCATATGGGATTGCACATGATTTGTTACTTATCAAGTGTGTTCGATCTTACTACAACAACGATCTCTGTATATGAATCATCCTTAACGTTGGGTATTTTAACTCCTTTCAAGAAGTCTACCCACTTGATTGATGAGTCGACTCTCGACTCATTTGATTGGTTGGTTGGTTGTAAAGATGGCGCAATTCTGTGTCTCTTATATCACGTATATTGCGCAAAAGAGAATTTTTGAGCATATGCTCGAATTATTTTGCTTTTATTTTTATATAAAAGATCTTTTTTGTATTAATTTAAAGTTTCTTGGATAGGAACTAGGAGCAGTCAAACTAGAGGTGTAGATTGGCCAAAAAATTTCACGCTCGACCGCCCCGGACTGTACAGAAAATAATAGCCAGGCCCGGGAAAAAAGTTAAAAATTTGTCCTTAGCCTCGACCCGATAGAGGTCTGCATGAACCGGAATTTCTGGGCCCGGCCCGAACGAAACTTATTTTGGCCCGGTGTAAAAGTCAAAAGTTCGGGCCGGCCCATATAGAAATCATTTTAAACAGGCCCGACATAATTTCTACTATTTCAAAAAAATTCAGATTTTTAACATATAATTAAGATTTTTTATTTTTTTTTTAAGAATCTGCATACATGTTTATGGGCTGATTTTACAGTATATTTTACAGAAAATACACAATAACAACATTAATTATTACTTACATTCTGAAACTTTCAACATTTCTGTCACTAAAAAATTATTATAGTTTAGAATAAAAAAAATTAAATTAAAGCATCATTACTTTTGAACTTACTTTTGAATAAAAAGTTGAGTTTCTGATAAAAGGGATTGCCGGTTAATAGAATTAGTACTAATTAAAATATTCTATGTATAATACTTAAACTCAAAGAGCATCTGTGTGGCAGAAAATCCTCATTTTTTTAATATAATGCATCTCAGAAAAGTAATTTAGTTCAAATAAACAATTTTTACTTAACTAATCCATGTAATATGCACTTTTACAGTTTTAAGTAGAATTTTCGCCATTTAATTGAATCACTTTATTAAATGAAATCTGATTCAATAAAGCGGCAGATTCCGAAATGCGCTAAAACATTTAAATATCAAGTTTGGTTTTGATTCATATAAGCGGCAATTATAGCGATTTTTCTTAGCTCTGGGAGGGTTTTTAGCCAAAAAACCACCCCCTTGGCTGTGCCACTGTCATCATTTCTCATTTTTTTTTAATATTTAAATAAGGAAAGGAACATATATATATCTGCATTTTGCGAAGACGAAATATTTCAAATACTGAAAATAACTGAAGAATTTGCTTCAAACTATAAAAGAACATATAAAATTCTTGCATTATAAATGTATTTAGTTTGAGAGGAAAATATACATTTTAATAGAATACTTTATTAAGATTGGTTGTAAAGAAAGTCAGGTTTTAACGTAACCATTTTATATAAGCTGATTTTTATATGTGTAATTAATTTTTACTTATGAATGAATCCCTAAAATAGACGTCAGTTGTTAGGCAGCGATGGATGAGACCCAAAAAATACCCCCATCCAAACTTTCCGATGGAAAAGCACAACAACCCGATTATAGAAGGCAGTCGTCATTATAGTGATTAATATCATCAAACTTTCATAACCTGCTTTTTTTTTTTCTTTTTTTAACTGGGGCACATTACTATGTTTCTAGAGGCTACAAAACCTAAATGGGGGTTGGCGGGTATAGCTTGCAAGAATCTGAGCCCCCCCCCCCCCCCCCAGTAAAATAAATAAATTAAAATCTCTTTTAAGTTAAAAAATGCATGTCATATCAATTCAAAAAATAGTTTGTCAGATTTAAAATCAGAATAAATTATACAAATACTTCTCTATACATAGAAGCCATATATGAATCAAATTTAAAGTTTAATCGATAATAATAATAATATCCTTATACTTGAACACATAGATAAAGAAAAGTTCGCAGGAGAAAAAAATTGTATAGAAAAGAACTTAAAAACTGAAGAATTTTACAAATTGAAGAATTTTCAGGCCTCGCAGCGTTCCTATATTTCCTATAATTCCTATAAATTTGAAAAACATTCCTATTTTTCCTATATTTCCTATTTTTTCCTATATTTTTCATCCCTCCACCCAGGCATGAGATTTTTCCGCGGATCCGCGATTTTCCTTTTTGTTATCATTTTCCGCTTCTCCAATTTTTTTTTATATCGTCAAAACATCGCAGAAAAACGGGAATTTCATCGAAAGATCGCGTGAAAAAAAATATTTTCGTCGAAAAGTCTCGAAAAAAATGCTATTTTCGTCTAAAGATCGCAAATAAATGCTATTTTCATAAGAAAAAAAAACGCGATTTTCATCAGAAGATCGCGAGAAAAATGTGCTTTTTATAAAAAGATCGCGAGAAAAACGCTATTCTCTTCCAAAGATCGCGAGAAAAACACGATCCTCATCCAAAGATCGAGAAAAAAACGCAATTCTCGTCCTAAGATCGCGAGAAAAACGCGCGATTTTCGTCTGAAGATCGCAAATAAATACTATCTTCATCAAAAGATCGCGAGATGAACGCAAGTTCCATCAAAAAGTGAAAAAAACGCAATTTTATTCAAAAGATTGTGAAAAAATAAATTTTTTATAAAAAGATCGCAAGAAAAACGCGATTTTCGTCAAGAGATCGCGAAATAATAACGTGATTTTCGTCAAAAGATCGCAAGGAAAACGCAATTCTCGTTAAAAGATCGCGAGAAAAACGCAATTCTTGTTAAAAGATCGTGAGAAAAACGCGATTCTTGTTAAAAGATCGCGAAAAAAACGCGATTCTCGTTAAAAGATCGCGAGAAAAACGCGGCTTTCCTCCAAAGATCGCGAAAAAAGTGCAATTTTCGTCTAAAGATAAATAAATACTATTTTCATCAAGAGATCGCAAGAAAAACGCAAGTTTCATCGAAAAGTCGTGAAAAAACCACAATTGTGTTCAAAAGATCGCCAGAAAAACGCAATTTTCGTCAAAATATCGCGAGAATAACGCAATTTTCACAAAAAAATAGTGAAAAAAAACACGTTTTTCGTCAATAGATCGCAGAAAACAAACGATTTTTGTCCAAAGATCGCGAAAAAAATTTATTTTTCATCAAAGAATTAAAAAAAATAAAACTTTTTTTATGTTAAGAGATCACAAGAAGGGTAGAATTTTCCCCCAAGTATTGAAGGGAAAATGCAAATTTCATCAAAGCATTACAGAAAAAAAAAAAACTGGGTATGCTCTGGAAAAAGTATAATTAATGTAGGGAAGGATTTCCCTTCCCCCCTCACTCCCTCTTCTCTGCTGTAACTTTTCATAAAATTTGCTGTAAATTTCAGGGTTTTTTAAGATCTTTGAATTTTTCTTGCTATTGAAACTCCTTTCATATAAATTTATTACAAAAAAATCATTTATAACCTTTATTTGAATTATTATTATTTTTTTTAATGCAAATTCTGCAAGTGATGACGATTCAGAAAATAATTGTAAAAAATGTTGAATATTAGAGGAGGGGGGGGGGGTTTCAACTCCTGAAACCAGTATTTTAATCCTGAAGTGTGTTAAAAACTTCTGAAATAGTCTGGAATGAACTTTAAATAGTCTACGTTAATGTTTTAAAACATGTGTTGGTGTTATTACGTATAAATAAAATTTCCTATAAATTCCTATATTTTCTTTAAAAAAATTCCTATATTTCCTATAATATTTTTGAAGAAAGTCACTTCTAGGCCTGAATTTTACACTCTAAAAAGCCACCTCTGTTTTGAAAAAAAGAAATGCATCATAAAATTAAGAAAATAAATAACTCTCACTTGTTTTCCAGATACAATATATAATCCAAAATCATGGCCAGCACAGTTTATTTTAAAATTAGTTTTTTTGCTCAAAGAACTACTATTGAATCCTAAGTCAGCAGTAATAGATTGAGTAGTGTTAAATTTTGAGTTTTCCCTGCAATCTACAGATTCCAGATCTTTTTCACTTAAACATTGAGGAGTGTTTACATTATTTATATCCTTATTCTCTATTTTAGATTTTTTCTTCTCAAAGTACGATATAATGTCATTTTGAATCCTTTTTTTTTTACCAGGTTTCGAAGTGGACATTGTGGTAAGCAGATCCAAAACCGAAATATATATGTTTTTCTTTTCAACTATACTATAAAAAAAGGCACACAAATCCAGACAATTATGAAACTAGAAAAGAGAGAAAGGGAAGTGAAATACAGATTTCTGAATCGTAGATGCAAAAGAAGGGTGCTAAACTTATATCATTGCAACCTCTCATTCTAAATAGTGACAGATTGACAACTAAAGGGTGGATTTATTTTATTCCTCTAGTTTCAGCCAGCATATCTTCTATGAAATGGGCTCTTATATAAAAGGGTTTTTTTAAGTGTCAATTCGTAATGGGTTAGTACAAAGCAGAATTGCCTTGCTCTGCTGGGTCAATAGAAAAACCATTAAAAAGACAGGATTCCGTTTATTTCTTCTTTCTGACTTCAACAGAAGATAGGAGGTCCTAAAGCCGACAAAAGAGATATCCAGCTTTGGGAGGTCCACATCTGTAAGGAGGGGGTTGTAACATCATCGATCTCTGTGCGAGTGACATTACTTAGTCAAGGGCGGATCCAGCCCAACCTCCAGGGGGGGGGGGTCACAACTTTTGACAGATGATTTAATGAAGCAATTTTAAAATACAGTAAATCTTGTGAAAACGGAATTACGATAAAAAATAGCTAATTTCGCCGATCGGGCATGAAAAAATCGCGAATTTTGTCGATTAAGCACGGAAAAATCACGAATTTTGTCGATCGGACGTAAAAAATCACGAATTTTGTCGATCGGACGCAAAAAATCTCAGATTTCGTTTATCGGGCAAGGAAAAAAAGTATAAATTTTTTTATAATACTTGAAAAAATTGCAAATTTTGTTCATAGGTTGCAGAAAAATCGCCCGTTTTGTCTGTTTACCGCGCGAAAAAAACGCGAATTTCGTTGACAGAGCGCGAAAAAATCGAATATCGTCAACTGTACATTGGAAAATCGCAAGTTTTGTCTATCGGCCTTCGATAAATCTCGAATTTTGTCTGTATGTCTCAGAAAAATCGCGAATTTTGTCGATCTGGAACGAAAAAATCGCAAATTTCTTTAATAAGGCACGAAAAAAAATCCCAATTTTGTCGATCGGCTTCGTAAAAAGCGCGAATTTATTCGATCGGGAACGGAAAAATCGCAAATTTTGTTGATTGGGAATAAAAAATCGCAAATTTCGAGTTGATATGGAACGCAAAAGTTTCCGATTTCGTGAATCGGGAAAGAAATTATCGCGAATGTAGTCGATTGTTTTCGTAAAAAGAGCGATACGGGCGACTGGGTACGAAAAACTCGCGAATTTTGTCGAATCGGTACAAAAAAAATCGCTAATTTCTTTGATAGGGCAAGGAAAAACCGAAGATTTTGTCGATGGTGCGCGGAAAAATCGAACATTTTTTTGAGCGGCTGCAGAACAATAGCGAGATTTATCAGTTTATTGCGAGAAAACAAATTACAGATTTCATCAATTTACGGCGGGGAAAAAATGCACATTTCATCAGTCAGTTAAGAATCGCGAATTTTATTGTTCGGTGCGGTATTTCAGGGACCAAGAACGGATAAAGGCGCGAATCTCGTCGATTGGGCACGGAAAAATCCCGAATATGGTCGATGGCTTTCGTAAAAAGCCCGAATTTATTCGATCAGGAACAACAAAATCGCTTTTGGTCGGGCACGGAAAAATTGCGAATTTTGTCGATCGGGAACGAAAAAGTCGCAAATATGGTCGATCAGTTTCGTAAAAAGCGCAAATATAGTCGATCGAGAATGAAAAAAATCGAGAATTACATTGATATGGCGAACAAAAATTGACAATTCTATCGATCGGGAAAGAAATTATCGCGAATATGGTCGATCGGCTTCGTAAAAAGCACGGATTCGGGCGATCGAGTACAAAAAACTCGCGAACTTTGTCGATTCGGGACGAAAAAATCGCTAATTTTGTCGATGATGCGCGGAAAAATTAAAAAAATCTTTGAGCGGTTGAAGAAATTTCATCGAACAAGAACGGGAAAATGTACTAGTTTCGTGGATTGGGCACAGAAAAATCGTGAATTTTGTCAATCAAGTGAAGAAAAATCGCAAATTTCGCAGACCATTCGTGGAAAAATTTCAAATTTCGTCTATCACACCCCAAAAATCGTGAATTTCGTCGTTTAGGCATGGAAAAATTGTGAATTTCGTGGATCGGCTTCACAAAAATCGCAAATTTCACCGATCGAGGGCGAAAAAATCGTGAATTTTGCTAATCAAGGGAAAAAAAATCGCAAATTTCGCAGACCATTCGTGGAAAATTTTCAAATTTCGTCGATCACACCCAAAAAATTTTGCGTTTCTGTTTTAGCACTTTTTACTTACACTGTACATCCCTCATTGAAGAGCTCCAGGGGGGGGTCATGACCCCCATGACCCCCCCCCTTGGATCCACCACTGTACTTAGTATGCTAAATACTACTTAGCTATAACGTGCTTATTCTTTTAAATGACTTTTACATCTTTAGCATTTTAGACATATGGTCATCTTCACTTACCAAAACAAAAGAATGTGAAGAAACTTGTTTTCCATAAAGATACTTCAGTCATTCCTACACTTGTGAAATACCCCTAATTCTCAGAAATGGCAAGTGAGAGGGGACTTAAAATACAGATTTCGGCCAAAAGCATCGGATAATTTGTTTGAATCGGTGGTATTGTCTTTAAAAAGAAAGAGGGAAAATCGAATAAATGATGGGAAAAAATATCTGAACCTGAGTTGGTACTGGGGGGGGGGGGGGGTAACATCTAACCCCTTCCCCTTGGTTGGACAATTGGGAGGGAAGAAATGGCTCAAAATACAGTTTTTGGTTTGTTGAATGCTTCCGAACCGATAATCTGTTTGAAAGTGTTGTTTTTTCTGGAGAGAGAGAAAGAAAAAAAATTGAAAAAATGACTGGGAAAAAAAATATCTGATCTGGGGGGGAGGTTACCCCCCCCCCCCCTCCCCTTGGCTGCACCATTGCTTCAATGCAACTATGCTTTTCAACTTTTCCTATTTCCTGTTTCAACCTTCCTTCTTTTTAATAGAAATGCATAAGGTTAACAAGAAATAAATGTCTCGCTTCAGAGGGCTTTAGAATACGTTCTATTGGTCCGAATGAGATAAAATTTGAGCCCGAGATAATACAAATGATGCGCTTGACATTTTTATTAAATAAAAAATTGTTCAAAAATCAGCCGATAGGTGGCAATATAATATACATAAAAACGCGTAATATGCTTTATAAATGTTCAAAAATAATAAAACTGGTCAATATATCTCCCTTCATTTTCATTAATCTATTCTAATCGCAAAACCATATTTTCCACAGCTCACCGGAGTGATTCTGCCGGAATATAAATAAGATGATGGCGAGTGTTGTCCTTCAGTAAGGGTTAGAGTAATAATGGGGGATTCTGGAAATTTTTAGAATTTATTAAAATCGACATCGTATAAAACTGCATCGATCACAAGAATCGATTTCTAAATTCTTAAACCAATACTAAGATCGATATTCAGATTCATACAGATAAGTTCAAAATACTTAATTCTAAAACTTTACAAATCAGCAGGGCTGTAACTACGACTCCCACCCCTCACCCCCATTTAGGAACCACAGATGTAAGCTATCACAGATTTTTATAATAAAAATAAGGATTTATCTTTTAAAATTATTTTTTAGATGCAATTTTAATAATAATTTTTTTTTTCTTTAAGAAATAGCAAGGGAAAAATGATTTTTTATAATCCGGAACAGATGAATTTTCTACTTATTCCTTCAACCAGACATATGTGGACTTACTTCCTATAAACGTCATTCGTCTTAAAAGTTCGCATATGAGCGAAATTTTGAAAGTTATAAACTTATTTCAAAAGTTATGTTTTTGTCTTTTTAAGGCACCCCTATAAGGGTGTGGGGAATGCAAAAATATTGGAGATCTTTTAAAATAGTTGTGATGATTTCATAACACAATAAGCACATGTTAATTATTAATTATCTGCCAATTTACTAGCAAATTCTACTTTAAGTAATATTAGTAAATCATAGATCAATCCCTGGCTTCCCGTGTAACATAGTAAAGATCAGGATGTCACTTTTCCGCCGATTTCCGCTTTTTTTTTATTTTTAAGAATTCTCGATTTTCGTTAAGCGATCACGAAGTAAAATAGCGATTTTCGTCCAACGATCGCGAAAAAAATAGTGATTTTCGTCGAACGATCCCGAAATAAAACGGGAATTTTCGTCAAACGATTGCGAAATTACACAGCAATTTTCGTCAAGCGATCGAAAAATACAACAGCTTTTTCGTCAAATGATCGCGAAATACAGCAGCAATTTTCGTTAAAAGATCGTGAAATATTACTGCAATTTTCGTTAAACGATCGTGAAATATAACGGTGATTTTTGTCAAAAGATCGCAAAATAAAACGGTCATATTTTCATCAAACGGTCGCGATATAAAACAGCAATTTTCATCAAACGATCTCGAAACGAATCGGTAATTTTCGTGAAACGATCGCAATGTGAAACGGTGATTTTCGTCAAACGATCGCGATGTAAAACGACGATTTTCGTCAAACGATCGGGATTTAAAACGACGATTTTCGTCGAACGATCGCGATGTAAAACGGCGATTTTCATCAAATGATCGTGATGTAAAACGGCGATTTGCATCAAACGATCGCGAAGTAAAACGGCTATTTTCGTAAAACGATCGCGTTGTAAAATGACGTAAGAAAATAAAAAGAAAGAAAATGTGAATATTGCTTATTTTTAAAGGGGTTAGAAAATGGGTTATTGGAAAAGGAATATTAAGTTATTAATTTAAAGTTGTATTTAAGAAGTGGCAGTACATCGCGCGCGTAAAGGAAGGAAAGAAACAACATGGTGGAAAATTAATGAACACGCAATTCACTCACCTGAACCAGTAAACCACTCCATCTTCTCTAGTGAAATTCACCAGATAAATCATACGATATATTTTATTCCGATGATACAAAGATTATTGTCATTAATATTGCTAAATGTAATTTTTTTTTATTTTATTAATAACCCTTGTATGTATCATATAAATATGGATAAGAAAATAGGAAAATGTTTCATAAAACACATTGACAACAACATTAATTGAAGAACACACATTTTATTTGCTCTTGCATAAATGTAAAATATAAAGGGGGGAGGGGGGAGAAAGTACAAACCTAATTAGTGCACCAATTAAAAAAATTAATTACAAAAGTAAGGCATAATCAATCTGTATACATAACTTCAACAGATTTTCAGGAGAGCCACTTAGAAAACAAATAAGAACGAACATGTCCTTTCATATGTGGGAATTGGATTTTTAGTTTGTCACAGTTCGTGAGAAGCATTAAGACCCTAAGCCGATGGTAAGTGAAGTTTAAAAACAAATTACAAAAAAAATATGGTTCAATCTCACCACTTGCAATTACTCTGCACAGAATGTGTACACTTTCTTCAGGAGGTTGTTCTCTTTTACACTAGGATCCTTTATAAGTCCACAGACCTCTCAGCTTTTACATTTTGGTGAGTTGTGGAAGTAGCAAACCTCATCAATGGCCTCATCATCGATGATTCAAAATTCGGCTGTCTTGTAGGGTCCACACTGACTCTTGCATATTACTCAAATTTACCCACTATTTAGTACTAATGGCTCACGTGGAATGTAAAATGTAATTGGAGGAGCGTCATCTCATCCTTGTTGATGGAGCGGCGTCCAGAAAAAAAGAGTAAATTGAGAGGATTTATACCACAAGGCTTCTTCTGACAATTATTCAAGATTTTTACTATTATCAACTTATAAAAAGACAGTGGGGACTTCACCGGAATGCTGGTAAAAATTTACAGCATCCCAGCGAAGCCCGCACGTCCGTACTCGTTGAAGTCAGCCGCCAGAGAGAGAGAGAAAACCGTTTCCCTCCTTCAAGCGTTGTTCCGGAGAGCGGTAAAAATGCGCTACGCTGATTGGCCAAAATCAAACGCGCGCCAAAGACGAACGTTGGCCAAGATCAGCGGTTATGGATAATTAACTATTGAATAAAAGATCGTTAGAAATATATATTTGAAAATTATTATTATACATTACGTTTAAAAATATTAATTAATTAGGTAAATATTAGAGTTAAGATATTTAATTTATTTAAATTTATATAGACGATCTTTTAAGAAAAATTTAATAAAATTATTTTTAATATAAAGTTTAGATAATTAAATTAAGAATTAAATATTAAATTATAAATATTAAAGTAAAATTATTTTAGAATTAAACATT
Source organism: Maratus speculifer (assembly GCA_964019185.1). NCBI lineage: Eukaryota > Metazoa > Arthropoda > Arachnida > Araneae > Salticidae > Maratus > Maratus speculifer. The sequence goes on along the minus strand of OZ025294.1, from coordinate 397,344,952 downwards.
AAAATTTGAAAATTAAAGTTAGTTATTTAAATTTTTAAAAATTAATAAATGTTACCTAACACGACGATTTTCGTCAAACGATCGCGTTGTAAAACGACGATTTTCGTCAAACGATCGCGAAATAAAACGGCATTTTCCGTCAAACTATCATGAAATAAAACAGCTATTTTCGTCAAATAAAAAAATATATATATATCGCAAAAAAAACAAAGAAAATTAAAAAAAAAAAAAAAAAAAAAAAACTTGCAAATTTTTGCTATTTACTCCTGGAATAATCATTGAATCTATTGCTGGGTTACTTAAACTGATTTAAAATGATGTGATACATAAAAAACCTCACTGAATTTGTTGCTGTATTAAATTAATTCATGTAAAATACTGTAAACTAAAGACAAATCAATTGTATTTACTCTTATAAATTAAGCTTACAAAAAAAAAAAAAAAAAAAAAAAAAAAAAAAAAAAAAACAGAGCTGTAATTTTTTTTTAATTTATTATAAACAATATAGTTTACAAAATTCATGCATAAATGTTGTGAAAAATGTCGTAATTTTACTTTACACATAATTTTTTCTTTTTGGCTATTTTCTGAGTGGCATCCTTGAATAAAATATATTTAATGCATTCCTATTAAATAATCTGTACTATTTTTTCCCTACTTTTCTAGATTTTTACATGATTACAATTCAGTATATCCTTTTGAAAGCGATATGGAAATAATAAATGCAACAGGAGCATATGTGTATCCTTTGTTCTAAATGCATTTTTGCTTTTATTTTTATCATTAGAAATAATGTTAAATATTTTATTCATTGTGTTCTTTATGTATATGATGAAACTTTTACATGATTTTACACTAAGTTGTAACATCTGTGACTATATTATTATATATAACTTTGTGGAAGAGTTGTATTTATAACTTTATAATTATGTTTTTATTTTATTTCTTCACAGTTGTAAAGCATTTTTATTTTATAACTGTTATTTCTTTTTCTTTCTTTTTTTTCTTCTTGTATCATATTTATTTTAACATTTGCTCACCCCTTTTTACTATACTTTGTTCTACCTTTAAATCTATCTACATTGTTCATCCAGTCATATTTTTTTTCTACTACTACTTTCTTCTACTTTATTTTTTGTAAAATCAAGAAATACACCAGCATTTTTGTCAATTGCAATGGCTTATTAATTCATATCAGGGACAAATGGCTGGCAATAGCAACCATAAATTTAAGAAGTATACTTCTGATACTTGCAGGATCTAATCTAATTTCATGTTAAAAGAAAAAAAATATTAAATTGAATAATATACTGTCCTGATTATTATATCATTTCGTGTTCACCATTTATATAGATCTGATCTTTGTCATACTGTTACTCTTTATGTATGAACCAATTTTAATATATGTAGTATGCACACAGTACATACCTGTGCTTCAACTGAGTTGATTGGCCAGCTTCATCTGCCATATTGTTTTAAAATAATGGGGGTTATTTTTTTTTAATTAAAATTTTTTTAATTAGTTGGGGGGGAGGGAGTAAAAAATTGAAAAATATCTTTTTTTTTTTTAGTGTGTGACCTCACAAAGATTCTGAAGCATTTTTTGTTTTGTCTTAAAAAAATGGCTGAGGTATAGCACTTTGAGTTTCTAGTGTGGCTGATATTTTGAAACAATCTGATTTATGTCACATGAGAAAATGCACATTTATTAATCAGTTTGAATATGATTAAGCATGTGCTTGCACATAGTACAAAGAAATGTCGGAACTTAGTTTGTGATCAGTGTTTATCTGGCATATTATTTTTTAAAATGGCAGCCATTTGAAAAGTATTAAATTTTAAAATGAGGCATAGGGAATATTAAATTGGGGGGGGGGGGGCCTTAAGTGTTTGACCTTGAAACAAGAATTCCAGTACTTTTTTCATTTTTGTCTAAAAAATGGCTGAACTGTAGCAGTTAGAAATTTCTAATATGGCTGACATTGAAATGATCCAATTTATATCATATGGCAGCACTCATGTATATTAACTGTTTTTTATCTGAGTGAACATTTATACAGGAGTTATCAATGTCTTGACTAAATTCATTGATAAGCTTCATCCATCATGTTATTTAAAAATGGCGTGCACTTCACAATATTGTCAAATTTGGCAAAATAGCTCAAACTTAAACCAACATGGGAATAGCTAACTAATTTGGCGAAATTTTCATTCACATTCAGTATTGATGAAAATTGGTTTCTATAATTAATTTCCATTAATTTTAGCTGCATGTGTTTGAGTAAAATAAGCTGACGAGTAAAAAGTAAGGAGTATGAAGGCTACCTCTTTTTCCCAGCAACAGCTAGAAAGATTTTTTATGTTGCCATAAGAAAATATGCAGAATTTTATCTGTAGACTCAACATAACAGCTTGTAGTATATATCCTATTATTTCAGATAAAATATTGCAGTAAATTAAATTCACTAAACTGTTCTAGATGATTCCAGGTAAAATCAGACTCATCATCCTACAAAATAATATTAGTGACTATGACCGATCCCATAGCAAATGCTGCACATGTGCAACAGTGCACCATACAAAATAATATTCTTTCCTTAACTTTTACCCTTAAAACAGTAAATGAAATAGCCCCCATAGTAAGTAAAATTAATACACGGCAGACTTCAGTTAATAACCTCAATATCCATAAATACTGTTCTCATTCCATCAGCAATCTTTCACATTCCAAATCTAAATCTAAGTCCACTCATCAACTAAATATAATAACTTGTATAAACTTCATTCTTACAAGTTATTAATAGAAGATAGAGTAACAATAACAAATTTCACCATAAACAGAAGCTCTAAGAAGATATAATCATAAATATCAATCATAACAATCACAATAGTCATAAGTATCAATCATAATAATCTCACCAATTTTGTAAGTGTTCCATCATAATAATCACAACAGTCATAATTATAGATTGTTATAATATTAATCCTTTCCAGCAGGCCTGTCCAACCTTTCAGTAACCAGGGGCGCAGCTTGGCTCTTGGCCCTCCATGAAGGGCGCCATTATTTATGTGACTAAAAACATGTGGTAATTGTATTAGTATAAGCACGTCTTAACTTAATGAAAATGAATCATACAGCGGTCAACAAAAGCCCCTACAGTTCTGAAGTTACACGCATTGAATTTCAAATTATACATTTTTTTATGAGAAGTCCATTTCAAAAATGTTTGTAGAGTAAGGTGCCAGAAACTTTAATCGTGTCTTTAATAACAATAATAACAAATAAATAAATATGAAAATCAGAGGTATTGCTTTGTTTCTTTTAAAATATATAGATGTGGTTTGATTTATTTTGAAGACGTGGATTAGTTTTATGAAAAGTAAAAAAAAAGATAAGCATGATAGTGACCAAACCACGTGGGTGTCTTCAGAGGGATAGTCTGGAAGTGCTTTCAAAGATGGGAATCATTCTGCACTGTTTATTATTTTTTAAGCAAAATTTAAAAAATTAAAGAAAAAAACCCTCTAAAATTTCAAAAGTCTAGAAAGAAAAATTAAACTCTTTTATCCTTCATACAAAACTACAAATGGGTCAGTGTGAAAGAAGTAAAAAGAAAAAGAATGAGCTTTCATGCACACGTATCTCAAAGGGGAATGGGGCTGGTGAAACGTTTATTTTTCTCTTACTTTTTAAGTATTAAAATGAACTATTCCCAACTATTAAAGAATTTAACTATCGTAATTACACTATACAAACAATAACTAAAAATTGTAAAAGTATGCATGCTTAAATTTTCAAAGTATGTTTCTAGTTTTTAGTGGACAATGGCAAACAAACAGCATGCCAACACACGTTTTAAAAATATTTCTATTAATAATAATAATAATGATGATGATTTTAAAGAAAACATTCTTTATAATGGAATTTTACTTCTAAAATGTTTAATAACAGAAAATCTTCAAAAGGGCGCCTAGAAGAATATCCGGGTTAGCAGTCATCTTGGATGTCTGGAGTTTTTTTTTTTTTTTTCGGGGGGGGGGGGGGGGGGGATTACACAGAACTTGAAATGAATCCAATTAGCACAAGAAATTTGATTAAAATATTATATTGTAATCTTGATTAAAATAATTATCAAATAAATTGATACATTATACATTAAAGCTGAATTGTTATTTACAATATTAGTTTACAGATTTAAAATCTTAAAATTTTAAAATTAAATTTTTTTGTTTCTAAATTCTTAGATATCCAGCTTTGGACATCAGATGTTTGCAACAACAAAGCAATCTTCTTTCAATTTCTTCTCAGTTTTGATGAGTGTGTGTGTGAATGTTATTGTCACATAATCAAAAAAGAAAAAAAAAAATCCTATTGCAATTAGTTAGCTGGGATGGGCACAATGTTTACACAATGATGTATTTGTTTATTCAAAGGCAAAGATTGCTGTGTATTTTGCAACATACTTGTTTAGATTTAATCAGAATTCATTATTTTCTGGCATACTAGGATATTTCATTTCAAAATATAATTTTTCTTTTCATGGAATCTTGCAAGATTGCAATTGAATATTTTTATTTCTCTTATTATAAATATAAACACAATTGTCATGTAAATCAGTTATTTGTTATTAATATTGTTGCTCCTGTTTCTGTAATACTCTGCAAAATCCTAATTTTTATACTGTGGATTTTTCAAAACATATCCATCATACCATAAGAAAGTCTAAAAATGATAATGTCATTATTGTTATGATATTGAAAACAACTTGTTCAGTTCAGTGAAACCATGTGCTCACAAGTCTTTTCAAATTGACTTATTAATTTTCTTTTCTAACAACTTGTGTACAGCTGCATCCTGTAAAAATTCAATAGTAAAATACAAGAATTAAGTTTGATCAAAATTCTATTTAATACTATTTAAATTATCTGTAGCAGAATAAATTTTTCCTAATTTTTTTAAGCACACAAACACCATTTGGCATATTTCAACTGTCACATGTGCAATGACTTGGAGTTTTGCAAATATTGTACCTATTTCTTTTCAAAATGACATTTTGAACAGTATTTTATAAAAATAAAAATATTTCTTAACATTTAATCAGAGATGTTGATAGGTTAAGCTATGTGTTTGAAAGTATTCATAATTCATTGGATTTCAACCCTCAAACATTTACTTCTACAGCTGAAAATGGTGCTCGACCTAAAACACATTCCCGAACTGTGCCTACTGCTGATGTAGCTATAAAATCTTTACAAGTAAGTGATAATAAACTGAATTTAACCTCTAATTATCCTCAATATTGGGAAACATGTTTATCATTAAAAAACCTATTTTAGGTAATGCTTTAATTCACCATATATATATACATTTCTAATTAAAGCTACTGAATAATTTTACACTAAGAACTTCAGCAGATATTTTCAATCATAGATTTGTGTGTTTGTATGTTACGTGATAGTATAATATTGTTATAACAACTAGAAGAAAATAAAAAGAATACCATTTCATTTAATAATAATAAACTATAATAAATTCATTTCAAAATAAATTTTAAAAAAAATTTTAATAGTTTGTAAAGAAATATTTTTAACAATATTAATAAAATCCTTGTATTAGCATTTTACAACAAAGGTTATTCACAAGTCATGTTTAATGTAATGATAAACGTTTTTCAATTAACCTAACTATGTAATCTATGCTTTGCAGAAGGTAGGTGTTATGTTAACCTTTATAAAATTCCATTTGTATATTTTGTTTTTGAAGTATATGTAAAAGAAATTTTAATATTAAATGTATTTCTATTGCTCTTAATTCATGATAGGTTTAAAGAAATCAAACTATTCCATTTCAGCCCTTTCCTTCCTCTTATTTATAATAAAATAATAATAATAATAAATAAATAAATAATTGAAAGTTCAAAAACCATATTGCTTTATTACCTTTGATTTTGCATATTGTAAGATGGGTTAAAATTAAAACATAACCAATTATCCGAAAGGGGTAATTGCTTTTGGTCTTTCAAAAGATATGATAGACTTGGCTGAATTTGCTGGTGTATTGCATGGTACTGCAAAATGTGTTTTTAGGTAGTGGAAAGAAATATGGTTGGTAATTTTATTTTATAAATTTTCTATCAATATAAGAAGATGGTAAGCAAGAATGACTTACCTTTATATTCTTTATATTAGAGTAATCCAGATTCATGGCTCTATTATATGAAGTATCCTTTAATAGATGTATGTTGTTTTTATTTTGACATTCAATCGTACATAAATAAAAAAGAATACCACATTTGAAAAGAAATTATCTATAATCTTGATTAAAATAAGTGGAGCTGGCATAAAAAAAGCTCCTTTCAGTGCAATTGCATTTTCACACCTACTGAATATACAAGAAAAACATTATTATTAAAATCAAATGCAAAAAAAAAAAAAAAAAAGAGTTAAATGTTTCTTCAATAACAAAGAATTTCTAACAGTTAATTACATTCATAAATCTCTGTAAATTGTTATGTCTTCAAAAAAAAAACAGTCCTCCTTTTTTTTTTTTTTTTTTTTTTTTGCAATTTGGATTTGATGCACAAATTATAATTACTTGAACATGGGCTGATTTGTTTTTATTTGTGATTTCACTTTTGTCATAAATTTTATTTTTTAGAGTAATGACTTCTTTCATAATTGCTATTTAAGAATCATGTTGACGTGATTCATAAAAATGATATGATACATATTGACATGAGACATAAAATCAATCAAGCTTATAAATTACTTTCATGAGAAAGAATTTATAAGCTTGATTAATTTTATCATCTTCATTTAGAGGTTATATTATGTAGCATATATGTTAACAGGTATCAGATAAACATGTAAACTAGTAAAAAAAACTCACTGGTCGAAATCCGAGTCATGTACTGACAGATCAATTGGTAAGAAGTCAGCAATTCCTGGAAAACATCAATTCTGTATAGCACATCCCAATTTCTGAGGGAACTTTGCAGTGAAGTCTCTATATGACTCAGTGCCATGGTAATCAACCATGCTAATATTTTCACACAAAAAGTATGTCTGTAATGGGCTAAATTTCATAAAACTGGATTGCAGAGGAAATGAGTCATCTGATCTGATCAATTTCATTTTTGCCTCATCACCCAGTGCCAGAACAATCTTCAAATGTCTACAACACTTATAATATTTTCAAAAATAGTCTGCAAGATGCAATATATTATATAAATATATTCTTTGTTATATTGTAGTGCTAATTAATTATGCAATATATGTGTGTGTGTGTGTATGTGTAAGCTATTTCCATCATTTACCAAAAAAAAAAAAAAAAAAAAAAATGGAGCAGAAAAATTCATTTAAAGCAATATATATATTTTTTTTTTCATGTCTTTGACGAAATTTTCATTTTTTCGTAATCTTTTGGCAAAATTTGTGGTTTTTTGTATGATCTTTTGACGAAATTTGCCGTTTTTTGCGATTTATTGACGAAATTCTGTTTTTCGTGATCTTTTGATGAAATCTGTCGTTTTTCAGGATTTTTTTTACAAAATTTGTCGTTTTGTAAGCTATTTTAAGAGGAAACCGCAGGATTTTTTGACAAAATTTTGCATTTTTCGTCTTATTTGACAAAATTTGCCGTTTTTTCACAATTTTTGACGAAATCTCTTTTTTTTAGAGATTTTTTGTGGCAAATTTTGCTGTTTTTTAACAAATTTTAAACGAAATCGGCTGTTTTTTCTGTGGGATTTTTTTTTTTTTTTTTTAAATTTGCCGTTTTTTCCCAATTTTTGATGAAATTGTTTTTTGGGGATTTTTAGCGAAATTTGCCATTGTAAGTGGTCTTTTAACAAAACTTGCCATTTTTAGCAAGAAATTCAGACTTTTTCGGGATTTTTTTGACGAAATTTGTCGCTTTTTTCATGATTTTTTAAGAAATAAGTTGTTTTTTGTGATTTTTAAAAGAAATTTTCCGTTTTTTTCACGATGTTTTGATGATATTTACGTTTCTTCTTGCAATCTTTGGACGAAATTCGAGCTTATTCTGTGGTATTTTGATGAAATTACGCATCCCACAAGATGCATAAGAGCTTCCTTTTGCATCCCATCACAGATTTTTTGCATAATTTACGCGCTATAGCGCATCCATAGCATCGCTGAGTCTCCATGTGTCCTTAGAAGTCTGCGACACACGTCGCAGTGTCATGCATATTCTGCCACAGGGCCCCATCAGTAATGATGCAAGGCAGAGTGCTTTACTTTGCTGGGAAAATGTAGTTTTTGATAAGGATTGTGTTCAAGGTGTAGTTTAAGCACAAGTCACGTTCATGATGTTCTGGGGATATTATATGTATTTTGAATTGGCCCCTCTTATCAAAGCCAATATGATAGTAAATCACCATACCTACATTCATATTTCGGATGAATGGGTATTATCTTTCTTTTACAATTTTTGTAAGAAATCACATATGGAAAAACCTTTATTTTAGGATAACTGTCGCATGAGCCAAAATTGTGATTGGCTGATTGAATGGATTTCTGTCATATTTCCTGGCTCTCAGAGTCTCCAGATTTGAATCAATTGAAAATCTGTGGAACTCTAAATATATATAAATATTCTTTATTCTTTTATTCTTTCTGAAAATTAATCTGATATTTTAAAAATATATAATTATGTTACTGATAATATTTAGCTGTGAAGTTTACTATTTTTTTCATTTGTTTATTTTATGAAGGAAAAAAAAAGAGATGTCTTGTCTTGACATATATGAATTGCCGTTGTGAGCGGCCAATCCTCATCGACGACCCCTACCTACGACCCAAATAGACCTAGTCTCTTGCGCGACAGTGCTGTCGCCGGTAGGCGGCCACGGATAGCACCAAAATCGTTTACTTACAACCCAAATAGCCTTGGGACTCTTAATAGAAAAGGAAAAAAAAAAAAAGAGAAATTGAAACCGGAAAAATTTAACAGAAGAATTAGACAAATTAAAGATATTGAAAGACGGTTAGCAGGTGGGCTGGGCTTTGAAGCTACCGATTTTTCCTGCCTTCATCCCGAACATATATGTCTTGAATTATCTTGTCTTGATTGTTAAAATAAATTAGACATATCCAATTGTTTTTTCCTTTAAAAAAATAAAAATTTTCTTTTAGAATAAAGTTTTTGAATTTTTAAAATCTTTGAAATTTTTCCTTACCCACCCTGAAAAAAAAAAAGTTAGATGTGCCAATTCCAAAACTTTTTTCTTATTTCAAGATTTAGTTACAGATGTTAATACTTTAATATTAATTCAATACTATACCAATTTTGATTTTCATCTTAAATTTCTGCTTCAGTTAATTAATTGAAGTAAAAACTAGTTAATGATGATATTTATTAAAATCAGTAGCTTTTCCTTATTCTGTTATCACCAGCTGTTTGCAAATAGCCTGTTTAGCAGGACGCAAGTTCCTGTCTCTGAACGAGCTAATGAACGATAAAACTATGAAGAATTTAGGACACATAAGTGCTATCACAGTGCTCCTTTCCCATGGAATATTTCCAAGTTCAAGTAGTATCTGCTGGCCATAGCCAAAAACATACACAAAAAATTTGGTTCATTTCATTACATAACTTTATATTTTTCAATGGTACAATAATGAAAATAGCACAGAAATTGCTTGTACAGCACCCTCTACCGGCGAATTTTTTTTTTTTTTTTCAAATTTAGGGAGGGCTTGCTGAATATAGCCAAAGATTTACACAAAATATTGGTTCAGTTCTATGTATAACTTTATACACATTTCGAATGATACAATATTGAAAATGGCACACAAATAGCTGTTGCAGCATCCCCCCTTCCAACGGATTATTTTTTCAAGTTCAGGGAGGACCTACTAGCTATAGCCAAACACACAAAAAAATTGATTCAATTCTATGCATAATTTCATACATTTTACGATGGTAGAATATTGAAAATTACTCATCGCTATTACAGAGCACCCTTTCGTCAGAATATTTCAGAATTGAAAGACAACCAGCTTGCTACAACCAAAAACATAAACAATTTTTTTTTTTTTTCAATTTTGTGCATATTTATAAGTGGAGAGGAGGGAAATTCGATAACTATATATATTTTCAAATTTCCTTAAAGTTTTATGTTCAAGTTCTTAGTATAAAATGTATAGTTCCTGTTTCAACTAATTTTTTTCTATACAAATATGTAGGATATTGGTGCCATTTTAAAGCCAAAGTCTTCAAATTCACTACAGAATGGTGTGCCTTCGCCGCAATCTGCTGACAGCCGTCCTAGTGAATATCAACTAGATTCACTCATTTCTTCTGTGCTTGAAGTGTTACCCGATCTTGGTGATGGTTTCATAGAGGTAAGTCATTTTTTGAAATATTTATTTGTAAAAGGTAATTATAGAGGAGGATGATATTAGAAATTTAATATTGCAATATTAATTTAAAGATTGGGTGGCAGAAAGTAGTATAGGGGCATTTGCTGTTGACGATGATAAATGATATAGTATCAATAATTTAAGCACAAAACAGTAGAAAGTAATTAATTAAAATTTTTATATGTATTTTCTTATAGAACATAACTTCTATTTTTTATAAAAAAATAAAAATATATATAAAAAAAAATAAATAAATAAAAACTAATTTTTTAATAATTATTTGCATTTACATCTTTACTTTTATAAAGCTTTTGTTTAAAGATAATATTTTCACAAGAAATTTTAAAAATAAGAACTTCATAAGTAATATCGTGACACTTCATGCATAACGAAAACTAGTGTAAACATAACATAAAATAAAAATGAATATTTGTGAGTGTAAATTAATTTCTACTATTGTTTCTAAACCTGCATAGCATCCATTTTGAAATTTTAGGTAACTCCATGGCGACTGAATCATTGCAAATATTCTCACTGTTTCAAAAATATCTCTATTGATTCCTGGATAATGGATGGTAAATAAAATCTTGATGAATAAATTAGTCTACTATTTTCAAAATCAATCTATAAAAGTTCTTTGCTACATAGTCTGGCCCAAACTGTAGTTCTCTTGTCGTATTTAATATCTGCTATATGTTCTTAGATTCTAGTTTTATTTATCCCATCAAGATTTTATTTCAGGAATCAATAGAGATAGTTTTATCCAATGGGAATATTTACAATGATTCAGTCTCCTTTGAGTTACCTAAACTTGGGAAAGAGATGCTATGCAGGTTTAGAAAGAATATCAGAAATTAATTTACACTCATAAATATCTATTTTCATTTTTTTTTTTTTTTTTTTTTTTTTTTTTTTTTAAATGTTTGCATTGGTTTTTATTCAGCATAAAATCTTGCGATATTATTTACCAAGTTCTTGTTTTTAAATTTTTTTGCGAAAATATTTGTATCAACAGGGATCTTGAAAATGTCATAGCTTGTGCGATGAAACATACGTTGATCTAAATAAAAATATTTTCATCATTATTAGCAATTTTTAGCTTAGTTTGATTAAAATATAGTTGTTGGTTTTAATTTCTCATTTTTTCTTTCCACCATATAAGTTTTCCTTTTATAAATTTAGTTAATATATTTGTTTGTTAATGATATGTATTCTAATGCAATTTCATTTTTCAGCTACTTCTTATTTTTATATACTAATCTTAATTGTGTTATGCTATGTCAGGAGTTGAGCATTGATCATTTCACTGTAAGTATGTGCATTTCTCTGCACATATTTTAGACATTACCATGATGGTATTTATCATGTATGAAGCTATAAACCCATTAAACCAGAGCAAAAAATTATGGATGCATGAAATTTGTTGTGCAGTAGCCTCTAAAATTTATGGAATTTGTTAAAATCTCTATAACAAACCAATGGTATGTGTACTATGCACCCATCAAATATATATATATATATAAAATGATGCATAAAATTTATTAAAACAGATCACAATAATATATCTAAATGCATTTCAATATGCACCCTACTAACAAAAAATTGTCCTAATTTTATGTACCCAACATTTCAATACTGTCTTAAAATATCTTAAAAATTTTGCTTAAAAATACCTAACATTTATATTAATAGAAATATTTAAATAAAATATAACATAAAGTACAAAGAATTTATTTCATAATGAAAGTATGAAACAATAACTGACATATTAAAAATCACATTATTGAAAATCTGGGACAGTACCACATTCTTTCTCAGTATGCCCTCTTGCATTATGTCAAAGTTCTTCACCAAAGTTGAGTTATGAACTCAACTATCAGGATCAACAAAATTATAGTTCTGGTTAACTTTAAATAATTTATTTCCTCTTTTTCGGGTTTTCTAGTACAAAAATTTAATGCTTCTTGCTCTGTTTTCACAAATCCCAAACTTGCACTATGATAGAACAAGAAAGGTTTCAAATAAAATAACACAAAGTAAGCAATATTTGCTGATTTATCAATGTAACCTGGCTAACAGAATAGAACAATATATTTTTTATTTATATGCATTTACTATACTTTCCACTCACTTGTTATAAATCAATTAAAATTTAGAATATATGGAAATAAGTGAGAATTTTCTCAAAGTTATGCATTTTTGCCATCTAAAATTTTTATGCTAGTGTTTTTTGGCATGTGATTTGATTTGAAAAAAGCAAATAACAGTGGCAATAAGGGCATGAGGATTTGTAGCTAATAAATATCTCTCCAAAAATAAATCTAGTTAAAGTGACTAAAAAAAATTCTCTCATAGCTTAAGTTATTTAGAATTACAATATACAGAGGGAGTCATAAATATCGAAACAATAGGCTATCTCCTTGAATATTGCCCCTAGACCCATACTTCCAATTGCAAAGTTTCATAAAAAAGGGTGAATTTTTTGATAAGTTGCAACTCCATGAGGGGTCTATTTTTAAAAATACGAAAATAAAATTTTTATGCAGCCCCCAGAGGATAAACTTCCAATTAGAAAAATTTTCCTAATCCATTCCTGAATTAAACAAAAAAAAAAAAAAAAATCATTTCGATATCTACAAATCCCCGAAAGATATTAAAATCCAAAATTTTCAAAAATTTGTGACTAACACCACTTAAGCATACCTCTGAGCGCAGCAAAATCAGTTCATTTGAAGTACAATTTAGGGATTGACTATAAATTTACTTAATAGCTAACTAACTCATAGCTTAAATTATTTAGAATTACAATATACAGAGGCAGTTATGAATATCGAAACAATAGGCTATCTCCTTAAATATTGCCCCTAGACCCATACTTCCAATTGCAAAGTTTCATAAAAAAAGGGGAATTTTTTGATAAGTTGCAACTCCATGAGGGGTCTATTTTTAAAAATACGAAAATTAAATTTTTATGCAGCCCCCAGAGGATAAAACTTCCAATTAGAAAAATTTTCCTAATCCATTCCTGAATTGAACAAAAAAAAAAAAAAAAAAAAAAAAAAAAAAAAATCATCTCGATATCTACAAATCCCCAAAAGATATTAAAATCCAAAATTTTCAAAAATTCGTGACTTACACCACTTAAGCATACCTATATCGAAAGTACTGATGAGAAGATACTGATGAGCGCAGCGAAATCAGTTCATTTGAAGTACAATTTAGGGATCGACCATAAATTTACGCATTGTTAAATGCAATCCAAGACAATACTTTAACTTTTAGATATAAAATAAAAGCATATAGGTTTTTGCTTTAAACATTCTTGAAATATGCTAGATGTCTGCAATATTTCAACCTTGGCCCCAACCTCATAACTGGCACGACCCATTGGCCGAACCGTCTTATTAAACATTTATTAAAAGTGTTATTAAATTAAGTGATATTAATTAAACTCTCAATTAAAAACTTATTGCTGCAGGCTATAAGTTTAGTAAATATAGTAATAGCGATAATGACACTTCTATTAACAGAATCATTAGAAATATATTTTAAGGGGGCTCAGGGGTTGAAAACTTTTCAAAAGGTTGATTTTTTTATGATCTAATTTGATTATTCATTTAATTCTTAACTCAATGCAAAAAACTGCATAAAAATATTTGCATTTTTAACGGAGTTATAAGCATTTATGTATCAACACTTTCATAGCCGCATCCATATAATTTCAACTTTAAGTCGCGTTTTCTCAAAACTTGACTTTTGATGACTAACACCAAGATTTAAAAAAAAACTATTTAATAAAATGGCTTAATTTTTTTTTTTTTTTTTTTTTTTTGGCATGCATATAACATTATATAGATTATGAATTAATATATTTTAGATAGTTTAATATTTTGAATATTTTTAAGGGAAAAAAGTTGTATTTTTTAGGGTTTTTTTAAATTTTCAACTTTGAGAAATTTTTTAATACTGTTTTTATTAAGTGATAGTCATATCCTTAATTCATAATCTAGATATTGATGTTATATGGATGCAAAAAAAAAAAAAAAAAAAAAAAAAAAAAAAAATTAAGCCATTCCATCAAATAGTTTTTTTTTTTAAATCTTGGTGTTAGTCATCAAAAATCAAGTTTTGAGAAAACGTGACTTAAAGTTGAAATTATATGGATGCGGCTATGTAAGTATTGATACATAAATGCTTATAACTCCGTTAAAAATGCTAATATTTTTATACGGTTTTTAGCATTGAGTTAAGAATTAATTGAATAATCAAACTAGATCATAAAAAAAAATCGATTTTTTGAAAAGTTTTCAACCCCTGAGCCCCCTTAATAAATTACATAGAAATATTTTCACAAATCTACTTTTTACTGTTCAGTTTCAAAATTTATGATGGTTTAAACCTATTTTTACTTTCTTCTATCTTTACAAGAAGAAAGTATTGGATTCATGAAAATTTTGAATTCTGGTTTTTGATGGATTCACACGTTTTAGGGCTCAGAGATACCGAAAAACATGTTTTTATAAAATGTCTGTCTGTGAATCACTGCACAATGAAAAAATTTGAAATCGACGTGATAAAAAAATGAGGTTTAAATCAACTGACACATTTAAACAATAATTAAACAAGGTGAGAATGGCAAAACTTAAACAAAATCTGAAATCAAAACTATACAGGACGAAGTTAATCACCTAGAAACTTTTAAAAAGCATTTAAACATTAGGAGCCCATCTTTGTTTAAAACTAAATGCACTTTTCTACATCAAAGTTTTTATTTCAGTATTTCTCATTTTTAAACTGACATAAGTCAATAACCGTTGGTTACGGTAACAGCCCCGTAAGTTCAGTAGTTATTAACATTTAAAAAAAGAAAAAATGCCCAATGTGCCGAAAGAAGTTTTCAGCTCAGAAAATATACTTTTATAAATATGATTTGTTTACAAAAAATTGCATCTTTTTTTTTTTAATATTGCTATTTTAAATATTTTTATTTAAAAAAAATGTATTGTTTAAAATGCTGAATTAAAATTGAAAATTAGACATTTTCATTTAATCAAAAGAAAAAAATTCAATGTGACAAATAATATTTTGAGTTATAACAATTTTAATTTACTCTAATTTTTTTTTTTTTTTTTTGAACAAAAAATTATTAAGAAGTCAAATGATGTGATAATGCTTACAAATTACACTGGTTTCCAAAAATTAAGGAAAAGTTACAAAAAATAGCAATAATTCAAAATATTATATGTAGATTTTAATGAAACTCAGCCACAATATACAACACATAGTAAGGTATAAAATAACATGAAAAGAAATTACCAGACAATTATGTGTTTCAAAAAATAACATAATTATAAAATTAACAAAATCAGTTTGCCAGTTTGGTATAGGAAAAGTACCTTTAATATGCCGTGTGATCACCCCTAGTAGAAATACAGCACATACAGCGATGTGTCATACTGTCAATTATGCGGTCGATGAGTTCACTGGGAAGTAAGAGCCATTGCTCTTCCAAAGCAGTTGTAAGCGTGGCAAGGGTCAGAGAAGGGGGGTTGAGAGCAGCGACACGTCTCCCTAAAGCATCCCAAACTTGCTCGATGGGATTCAAGCTCGCTGATCGAGCTGGCCATTCCATGCGCTGAATTGTCTGGTGCTGAAGATAATCTTCCACGATGCGAGCCCTGTGCGGTCTAGCGTTGTCATCCTATAACAGAAAATCATTACCGACTGCACCGGCATAAGATTGCACATAAGCATCAAGGATGTCATCTCTATAGACATGAGTGTTCACGGTTCCATGTGGAAAGACATGGAGGTCTGTGCGCCCACCCAAAGAGATACCACCCCAAACGCAGACACTGCCTCCTCCGTATGAATCTCTTTCACGAATGTTTGATGGATGATTGCGTGTTCCCTGTTCTCTCCAAATCAAACAATGCCTACTATCGCTTTGGAGGCTAAGCCGGGACTCATCCTTGAAGAGAACACGCCTCCATTGATCAACCGTCCCGTGGACATGTCGACGTGCCCACATAAAACGTTCCCTCAGGTGATGTGGGGTGAGCGGCACAGAAATTACTGCTCGCCTCGCGTAAAGTGCACTTTCGTGAAGCCTTTTACGCACAGTAGACATTGACACCAACCTTCCAGTGGCTGCAGCAAGGAAGGATCTAAGGTGAGATGGGGTTGCGGTTCTATTCCTTCGTACACATAACCACAAATATCGGTTATCGGCGCTTGTCGAAACCCTTGGTCGTCCCTGGCTGAACCTTCTTGAACCCGAATCAGTGGTTTGAAATTGTTTCCAAGGACTTTGAACCACAGAAGGACTCATATCAGGGTTCATACGGTGCTTGAAAGTGCTTGAAAGTCCTTGAATTTTTAAGAGAGAAAAATGGTCCTTGAAAGTGCTTGAATTTGTTTATATTTTAATGAAGGTGCTTAATTTTCGTTATTTTCTTCTATAGGTGCTTGATTTTCCTTATTAAGATATAAAAAAAAAGTGAAATTGCAAGTGTTAAAAAAATAATGATGATCGGCAAAAATATTTGTTCTGCGAAACTCGATTATTCATTTTCTTTTTAGGAAGTCCAGAGTACTTATTTTTGTTTCCTTCTCCCTTCCCTCTATAGGATTAAGTTAACAAAAGATAAATAAAAAAGGGGGTAACTTGTTGCTACTGCTGACTGCAAGATTGGAAATTCCTATCCAAGCACAATGGATAAATTGCGATGTGAGTGACAGTCCCTTTTTCTTATCTTTCTTCCTTTGTGCGTTCTGTTACCCCAGCATTCCTGGCTGAAATCGGTCAGTTAACGCATGCGCACATGCAAATACGCTAGGTTTTGCAACAGATTTCATATGTCCATTCTGTTGATCTGCAGTAATAATCATTCTGTCTGTGAGATACGTGCTGTAAAGATGCCTGGAAAGTGTAGTTTCAACGAATTGTGGCTAGAGGAAAAAGCATATAAGCGTTGGATAGAAGCAGTACCGAACGATGCGTACAAGTTCCGATGCAAACTATGCTGTTGTACCCGGAAATTAGAGAATATGGGAGAATCGGCATTAGGAACTCATATGAAAGGTAAGTTTTTTTCATAACAATAAATATATTATTCTGATACTTATTGTAAAATGTGTGGGGAAAATCAGGGTCGTATGAAAAGAAAACTGGGCCCGCAAGGTTTCAACAGGCCAAAAATGACGTTGGTAGTATAAATTTGGGGCCCTCTAAATTTCCTCTGCCGATGCACTGTCCCCCCCCCCTTCCCCCCTCACTTTTTGCAAGGCGCTGGGGAAGATTGGAGTCAACGTGATATTGGTACCAGAAAACACTAACACCTGAAAATCTCTTAATTTTTGAGTGTTGAATTCAGGCACTTTTCTCCGGGGGCGGGGAGGGGATTGCACTTTTTGACTATTGGAAACAGAAAATATCAAATTTTCCGGGGGGGGGGGGGGGGGGGGACCTCTGAATTCAACACTACTTAATTTGATAATATATTTTGGATTTACTTTAATTTTGTTTAAAACGCAAGGAAATTTATCTTTGTTGCGTGACTTTGTTTTGTTTAATTAAATATTCATTTGTAATAATGCAGTGATTAAACTCCTACCAAAAAGGGGAAAAAATTCACCCTTTCTTAAATTTAGTTCTGGCAATGCAAGCATAATGAAACTGATTTATTAATTAGTATTGTGTTTTTCCATAATAGCCGATCCGGCCGGAGTTGCCTGGGCCCCGATCGAATTTGTAAGATTTTATATTTTAATACAAAAATCTTTAAAACGAATGCCCTCTCTTAATTTAGCTGCTTATTCCCATGTGTTTAGTCCGATGCTCTGGGGCCTTAATCAAATTTATGTTAGACTATATTATTCGGAATTGTACGGGTACGACTGCAAGGCGATACTCACTTCAGGGGTGCCAAGTATTACAGTTTATCGTTATTAGTGCGGAACGCAACAAAAGTTATGGTCATCGGATAAAAATACGAATAAAAAAATCTCGAATTTCGTCAAAGGATCGCTTGAAAAAACGCGAATTTCGACATGGGATCGCACTAAAAACGTGAAATTTCTCAAACGATCGTGTAAACAAACGTGCATTTCATCAAAGTGGATGAATCGCACGTGTCGGGGAAAAAAAAAAAAGATTCATTTAATCAAAAGATCGCGAAAAGCATGGTAATTTTGTCAAACTATTGCGAAAGAAGTGAGAATCTAATCAACAGATTTCAAAAAGCTTGCAACTTTAGTCAAAAGATAGCAAAAAACGTACAAATTTAGTCAAAACATCGCGAAAAATGTTCAAACTTAGACAAAAAAAAATCGCGAAAAAGGGCAAATTTCGACAAAAAAATCGTGAAAAACGGATAAATATTGTTTAAAGATCGTGTAAAACGCCCAAATTTTGTCAAGTAATCGCTAAAAACGCGCAAATTTCATCAAGTGATCCCAGAAAAATGTGTGTTTTGTCAAAAAAATCGCTCAAAAAGTGAAACAACTAACTTTTGAAAATTACCCCCCCCCCCCCCCCCCCCCAATGTTGCTCAGGCCGTTATTGAATTTATATTTTAAATTTTTAGGAAAATCTTTAAGAAAATAGTTGGATCCAAGAAAATGACTGTGAAGCCACTCTTCTCGACTATCAGGAGTTTCTAGAAAATACAAATTTATCAGTTTTCACAACATTTGATGAATCAAAAGATCGACTGGATGATTTTTTTTATGACAATATGTGTGTAAAAGGACATTCCAAAGCTTTCCATGTTAGAAAACTTGTTTTACTTTTGTCTCATGGACAAGCTTCTGCGGAGAGAGGATTCTCTATCAATAAAAACATGGAAGTCGAAAACGTTAAAGAGCATCCATATATTTCTTTAAGGATTATAAAGGATTATATAGAATATTGTGGTGGTGTACTTAAAGTACCTATAACAAAAGAACTACTTGCATCTGCATCCAGTGGTAGACAAAGGTACATGATATACCTGAAAGATCAGCAGAAAGAGAAGGAAAAACGTGTCACAGAGAGCAATAAAAGAAAACTTGAAGATGAGTTAAAGAAAAAGAAAAAATGTATGGAAGTTGACATAAAAGAACTTCTGGATTCAGCTGATGAACTGTCTTTAAAGGCAGAATCTACCAAAAAAATGACATTCTGCATACAATCAAATAATCTGAGAAAAGCTGTAAAAGAAAAACAGGCTGAAGTTAAAATTTTAGAGGAAAAAATAGAAGAGGCAGTTAAAAAGCTTAAAGGCTGAAAAAAACCTTGTATATAGAATGTAATAAATTATTTATGCGAAAACCTGCAATTTTTCTTTGTGTCTGTATTTTTATTTTATTTATATATTTTATTTATTTATTTATTTATTTATTTATTTATTTATTTATTGAAAAATGATTATGTAGATGTTTTCAAATTAAGGTAAAGTATGAAAAAATTTGTTTAATTTAAAAAATAAATTAATAAAAAATTGGTTGCCTGTAAAGTCGGTATACGGGCGAAAGTTTTACGTGACAACGACTTTGAGTTGTAAAATAATTTTAATGTGAATATTCATTCGTATAGTAGGAAGAAGGATGAAATAATAGTAACAATTTAAAACATTTATTTATACAAAGAATTATATTTAAAACATTAATTTATACAAAGAATCTCGCACTGAATTTCATATTAACAAAATTTTATTTTTACCTTTACACATACATACGTATTTATATACAAATATACATACAATAACTTGCAATACACTGTGTTTGTTAAACACATTTTACTTCATGTTTATTGATGTCAAATGTTGAATTTTGTAAACAGCATATTAAAGAATTTTTCAATGAGCAGTATATAACTAAAGTAAAATGGCTTTCACTAATCACATATCATTAGTTTTCCATAATATACCACCGAATTACGAAATAAACTACACTTATTTTCTTTGTACTTTATACTAATAACTAATACATAACGTATTTCGTCTTAGTTTGATACTATCTAAAATTCCTATTAAGCACCGCCCCTTCCTTGCAGCGAATTCACATTCACGTTCAGAAAATGGTCCCACAAGTGACCGGAAAAAGTTAAGAGAAAAGTGAGCGCGTATCGTGAGCGGAGCGTAACGTAACGTAACGCAGTTTCTTGAAGTGTCTCCCGGCAAACCAATTTACAAGACGTTGTCACGTCAAAATTGTATGTTAATATCATAGTAGTGCAGAATTACAAGGTGATTACTTTTGTTTAGTGTCAGCTCAAATAATTTTCGAAGTAGACTGCTTAAATATTTTCTTTTTCGAAGGCTTTCTCATACAATTTCACATTTAAAACTGCTACTATGTATTATATATGGCATTCGCCTGAAAACGTGTGAAAAATGAATATTTATATTTTTTTCTCTTGATACAGTTATGCATAGTATTTCGTAACATTTAAATTTTTATTTCTGGAAAGGTGCTTGAATTTTGGGTGAGGTGCTTGAATTTTATCATGCAAAGAGAGTATGAACCCTGTCATATTTAGCCATCTAGCCACCTCTGCCTAACTTGGTCCTGCCTCTAATCTCCCAATAGCTCTAAATCGCAGTTCTGTGGGCAAATGATGCCTCGAGGTCATTGTAATGAATTGGCTATCCTAGATATATAATATCACTATCACAGTGACAACTGCAACCTTACTCTCTAACATGCATTTTTATGTGCCTCACGGATGACACAATATGATTGCAGCGCCACTAATTTGCATTTGGTATTTTTATTCAGCATCTTTTATTTAACAATATATGCAAATTTCATATGGATTGCTTTCTTTTTGAACGAGTTATCGCTATTTTTGTGATTTTTCCTTAATTTTTGGAAACCAGTGTATATGATTAACCATCACAAAACATTCAAAATTCTAACTTTATAAATAAATGAATAAAATAAATGTTTCCTGGACCCATTACAGCAACATTGTTTCTTCACTTACACGCATTTCAATTTGTGTCTGTTCCCTTGAAACCTCACGATTTATTAAAATTGTCATAACTCTCTGAGTTTTGAAAATATCAAGATAATTTTTTTTTTTTGTTCAATTCAGGAATGGATAAGGAAAATTTTTCTAAATGGAAGTTTTATCCTCTGGGGGCCGTATAAAAATTTAATTTTCGTATTTTTTAAAATAGACCCCCCCCCCCCCCCCATGGATTTGCAACTTATCTTATCAAAAAATTCACTTTTTTATGAACTTTTGCAATTGGAAGTATGGGTCTAGGGGCAATATTTAAGGAGATAGCCTATTGTTTCGATATTTATGACTCACCTTGTATATTATTCTGGAAAATATGAAAGAAAGACTTTTTTCCCCTTTTATTTGATGTATTTCCTCTTCCCTCACTTCCTATCTTTTTACTTTGTATTTTGTAAAATAATACTTTTAATAGATATATTTATTGCATACTTGTTAAATTAAAATCTTTTAATTATAGGAAAGCTTGGAGTACTATGGCTATGATCATGAAAAGTTTATTGATGCAATCCTTACAAATAATTTACCGCCTACTTTAGATAGATTGGACAGACAAATGCAAAGGTTTGTTTATACATAGCTTTCAAATTTCTGACACATTTACTTGGGTGATTCTTCTTAACACTTTCCAACATAGTTGAAAAGATTATTGCTGTTCTCTGTTGCATGTTCTCTATTGTAAATGAAGTCTGTAGCATTTATAGTTGGTTTACAAAGACACTGAAAAGAATTTGGATACATTATGGGTTGTGGGTGATAATTATTTGAAATATATAGGATCAGTAGCGTAGCTATGTTTTTTAGCGCCCGGGGCCAGCAAGAAATTTCGCGCCCCCACCCCAATATAGATATATAACAATTTCTCTCAATTTGGTGCCCCTAGGCCTTGGTGCCCGGGGCGGGTGCCCGGGGCGGATGCCCCCCTTGCCCCCCCCCCTTAGCTACGCCACTGTATAGGATGAACCAAAACTCTTGCTCTGATCATAATAATTCACCACAAATGAGCCATTTGTATTATGTAACTTGTATTATTGGATGGGTCAGTTTTAATTGGCTTTATTTTTATTTTATTTATTTATTTTTTGGATGGGGGGGGGGGCAGTATATGGTGCATTTGCTCCTTCAAGATTCAAGAGTGACTCAGGTAAGAAGGACTTTGTAAGAAAGACAGTTTTGACCGAAATGGCACGGATTTAAGAGAAAACTCAATGTGTGTTGGTTTCATGAAACAAAATTGTCCATTAGTGTTCATCGAACATTTTGACATCATGTATGCACTCCCACCTGATGCAAAATTAATAAAACAATGGTATGGCTATTTTAAAAAGTAGGCAGTGTTGCTGATTTGCCGAGAAGTGGCAGAACTAACAAGAGTGAAGCTTGATCAACCCGTAAAGCATTATGTAAATTTTAAATATGCTGCTGAACTGCTCTGTATTTCTGTGTACCATAACAGAAGATATGTTAAGGAATACTTGGCTAAACCGCTTATACATAGTCTGAGCTACCAAACAGGCACATGTTAAAATATATCGAGGTACTCGGTCTTTTAAAAAGTTTTATAACAGTACTTACAATGTGTTCAATAGACATATGACAAATTATAATAGTTTTATCACAATAAATATTTATAATCAGGGCAAGACTTTTGGTTCACCCTATGTATTAATAATGTTATACTGCTTCAAATATTACCAAATTAATATGAATCATCGATATTTACTACAACATGTTTACTACAGGCAAATGTATATGAGCATTTATTTTTCATGTACAGCAACACACAAAATAACTTATTGTTATTATTATTATTATAGCTATTGTTATTATTATTATAGCTATTGTTATTATTATTATAGCATTATTGTCTGTAGTTAGCTATTGATTGAAGTGCTCTTTAAGAAATTTGTATGTAGTTAAAGATTCACTTGGGCATATACCCCAACAAGAAGGTGATATAGCAGGATTTTTTTTAGGAAGCTTTGATATCAAACTCCAACCCAAGTGGAGATGCTGAAATTTGTAGTTTAAGAATGCTGGTGCAATAAATAATAGTTTATTTTTAGAACAAAGCACATTTAGAGTTTGATCTGTACAGATAGTCATGACTACGCATCCTTGTCATTGATGTAATGAAGGTTGACATGTTCAGCAAAATTTCCTTATTTTTATACATAATATAATTGTACTGCTATATTAAGTTGTAATATTAATCATGAATTCTTCAATGAACCTATTAATTTTAATGAATAAAACTCTGTCTTTGTAATCTACTCCTAATGAATAAACTCTACTTAGTAAAGTAGAGTACATATTGAGATTTCCATTACTTATAGGAGGATCATCCAGAAAGTAGAAGTTTCCTATGGCCCATAAAAAGAAACAAAATGTAATTGCATGGAAAGATTTATTGCAAAAGATACTGCAATGTTTCAGCTACAATTCAACTACTGGAACATTTGTCATGGTATGAGATAAGTTTTTGTTGTCCGGAGTCATAGATGTCTGTTGCTAGGGAATGAAGGCAGCTTGTCTCAATAGTAACTCCATGTCTCATCAACAGGGATTGTAAATATATTTTAATTTTCAAAAATATTTGATATTTTGATACCTATCAGATATTTTCAAAAACAAAATAGTCATCTTACTGCTGATAATAAATATTTTCAAACATAATATAAATCAAACTAAAATGTATTGCATTTAAAATGAAAACTTAATCAATATTCTAAAAATGCATTTTTATTTTTCAAAGAACAAAACTGGAGATCAACTGATTGAAAACTGAATGAATTTGCTTTATACATTTATAAAAAAAACTAATGATAGGATTTTGCATCAAGGATTTTTAAAGAAAGAAATATAAATTAAAAAAAAATAAGGTCATTATTTTGTTTAAATACAAAAGATTTTTTTTTAATTGAAAAATTTTAACATAAATGTAAGCGTTTCTTATTTTGTATTCCTTTTCATCTTGTACAGTTTACATTCAGTTAAATCAGAACAACCAGAAAAGATTATTTTTTAATAAAACTGTATATAACTGATTATTTAAATTGGATATTTCATCTTTCAGTTTCCTTTCTGAATTATGTCCAACATGATTATTGATTGTACTTTTAAAAATAAAAGCTTCAAATTTAGAGCTTAAAAAATATTTTTTCTTTTTTGGCTAAAATATTGATGCAGAGGCAAAAATTCCGTACCTGCAGAATGACACAGTCAATAACAGTTGAAAATTTCATTTATACTTGTTTTGACTGAAAATATAAAAAATATCTTCTATAATGATATTTTGAAAATAAATATCAAATGTAGAAACTATCAAAACATCTTGATATTTTGAAAATAAATACTAATGATGTGAAAATATCAAAAATCTTGATATTTTGAAGATATATATCCTGATATATTACAATATGTGTCCATTGATATATATATATCAGCGAACCCTGCTCATCATCAGTTAATGTTCCTGTTTGAGGAGGTACTTGTTGGCCTCATTGTGATATCACTGAAGAAAAAGTCAATGCTGCTCCCATGTGTTTGTGTGTGCATGATTCTTCAGCACTCACCTGCTGCACAATTTCTGAAAAACCAGGTGTTTCATGATGATTTCATGCATCGCCAATCTTTTCTGCAGTGATACCACATTGAGGGAAACAAGGATCATTGTGGATGATGAGATGTAAGTTGTCAACTGAGACAAACTGGCTCCATTCCCGGGCAAAACATTTCTATGACACTTGACTACAAAAAATTACCTCATACTGTGATGAGTATTCTAGTGGTTCTCATGTTGAGAAGTAACTGAAACATTGCTGTAGTTTTTATAATAATTCTTTCCGGGTAATGTTTCGTTTCTTTTTATTTGCTGTGGAAAACTTATTTTCTGGCTGACCTTTGTACATATATATTATTGAGGATTTCTTATTGAAAAAGTCATGTAACATTTAATTTTCTTTTATACGGTCACAGAAAAGAATTAGATATGTTATCGTCTATGAGCAATGATTGCTAAAAAATCATTCTAATTTCTGTTATATGTTTTCAAGTTTAAATAAATTATAGTATATTATTCATTCTGTATATGTTGATGCCAAATGTATTCAGGACCAGTGTTCTCACTGACATTTGACCAACATTAGTAATTTGGCTAATTAAAAATAAAAAACATTCACCAAATGAAAAGAGTATTAGCCAAATAGATTCACTGTGTAACGCAAAGAATATATATACATATATTTCTTTAATTTTTTAATTTCCCCTTTTTTTCAATATGCTCTAAAGTAACCTAATTTTTTATAACTGCGACAATGATTGTTATTAATCTAAATTTAACTATCCGTTAAAAATATATTAAAAATACCTATATTCTAAATATCTTGCTTAATCAAGAAAACGAAAATTCTTAAACCAATTTGACTCATTAAAATGTTATGAAATTAAATTTCCTAAGTTAATTCAGAATTTTATGATATTAAACACAATGAATCTAAAAAATCAAGTTGTTGCAGATCGTTTTTATAAATGAATCGATGGTATGTGCTAAATTCATTGTTCTGCAACAAGAGCTTAAGAAACTTTTAAATAGTTTCCATTCAGACAGTATGGTGCAATTGAACATCATATATGCGACACACACAACAAAAAAAAGGAAAAGAAAGAAACAAAAGCAAAAATTGAGTACTAGCAGTTTGGCGAATCTAATCGATTGTTTACTCGCCAAATAATGAATTTACTTGCAATTTGGCACAATGGTGAGCAACAGCGAGAACACTGTTCAGGACTTTACAAAAGCATTTGAATGCATTATAATCTTTACACTGTAGATGTATTTTCAACAGTTCTACATGTTTTTTGCTTTAACTTTATTTCATTATTGTATGTGACTAGTATGTTTATATTTTATGTGATGTGAATATAATATAAATAATTTTATATAGGACTTGGCATTACAAATGTATATTAATATTAACATATCACTATATTATTTAATGCAAATCTACTTTCTAATGTTAAAATTTTATATTAATCACCAAAAAGGTCCCTCCCCCCCTCCTTATAAAAAAGCCATTTGGCTAGAAGTTTTATCATAATTGTATGAAAAGTTATAAGTCAGTTCATCATTAAAAGACTTTTAACAATAATTTAAATTCAAAATCAATTTTAGTCTCAGTTCTAATTAAAAAAAATATTTTTTTTTTAATTACAAGTTGAATGTAGTTTCTGCCATTGTAAAATTCAGTTTCGCTTCCGATTAGAAAAAAAAAAATCAAAAAAAAAAAAAAATCAATAGAAGTCTTTTAGAAGGGCGACCCTGTTTAGAAGCAATGAACTAACTTCATTTTTCTTGTGTTTAATAGCAAACAGAACAGCGTGAAATACCCAATTGATTAGCAATCTCTCTCTGAGACATTGGAATTGTGGAATAATAAAGCGATACAATTTGACGTGCTACTTCTTCATTGACTAGATTTATCAAAAACGGATTTTTTCTTTAGTTTAAACGTTTTTTTATAGACTCTGAGAAAAAGGAAATGCATTTTAACAATAAAATGAGTGGAATTCCGTCGAATTCGATGAATGAAATGTTTAAAAGACCCGATCGATTTGGTTTAAATAAAAAAGCAAAAGTAATTACATTATTGAATATATAATAAATATATTTCCAAACTTAATGTCAAGTTTACCAGTTACAATTTTGCATGCAAATATTCGCACATCTTCAGTTAAAATTGTAATCTGAGTGCCGGCGAAATTCAGAAATTTTATTTTATATGCACTCACAGAAAAATAGTTTTATTTAAAAAAAAAAACTAATTTCATTTTTACTATGACATTATTTTTACTAACTGAAGTCATCTAAAAGTAAAATCTCAATTTCAGTGTCCATAATGAAAAGAAATATTGAAATGTAATATCGTTATGAGTAAAAATGCAATATTTTAAATAGTGACTCATTTTCTCTTCAAATGTTTTTTAAAAGTTACTGTTATTAGTAATATGAAAAAGGTATTCGTAATAATATTGTAATTCCCATTTATCTGGTTGCTGAATGACATTATTTTCCTTATTTGAAATTTTTCTTATTTTGCTTTAGCCATTAATTTTTATCATAAATTATTTTCTGTTATTTTATTTACATTATTAATATTATTTCTCAGTAAATATATTTTTTTTTTTTTTACGTAAATTAGTGCATAATTATACACAATCATTTTATTGTGGTTAAAGTTTATGAAAACAATTAACTTTTTTCTTTTAAATGCAAGGGCATGTTCACTGATGAAATAAAGCTTCTGACTGATGGAAAGTGATAATAGAAAATAAATTTTTATTATCGAGAGAAAAGATAAACTGAGTTACCACCATTTTGAAGAAATATCGTAAAGAGCATTTTAAATTAAAAATAAAATATAAAAATGGAAATAAATTAAAAAATAGCTAAAATACACAAATAGCACAACTACATAAAATAGCACAACTACAAATAAATAGCTTTGATTAAAAAATATATATATATCAAAATCAGTTGAGTAGAAAATTCAGGGCTGATGACTAAAAAAAACAGCCAGGTCTTTTAAATATATAGATTGTATGAATGTCTCGTTTTAACGGCCAGATTATGAAAAAGTGGGCCACAATTTTTGACATGACACTTTTTAGCTTGTCTGAAAAAAATAGCATCGGAGGCTTAAAAAAAAAAAAAAAAAAAAAAATTAAATGATTATATTTAAATAGATGTTTCTTCCTGCATTGCATTTTGTGAACATTTGGAGCTTCCAATATTTTTCTCTCGTTATGCAAGTTTGATGCATTTTTTAAAGTTTGAGTTAATTATAACATTATAGAAATAATTTTTTTAATATTACGTTGTAGGAAATGTGTAAAATTATAAATTTTGCCATTGTTAATTATGTTTTTATTTTGTCCTCAGAAAACCCCCTGTTATGTTAGTTGAAGAAAAACCTTCTGTTTTGGCTGAACGACGAAACATTTTTGATGATGATGAGTTTGATGTGTTTTCTAGAAATGATATAAATATGGAGAATATTCACATTGGTAAAAAGTAAGCATATTTTAATGCAGTCGATTTCCTCAAATCCGCACAGCTGGAAACAACAGGTTGTGTGGATTTTAGAATTTTGCAGATGTCTCATCATTGCTTTGTATGCATTTTTAAACAGTAATTTGAGTGTAATAATGCAAGTGAAATTATATTAAATGCTTACAATATAATAAAAAATGAAACTAATTAAGTAATAAATTAAAATTATAGAAATGATTTAAATTTTTAAAAGTTCAAATAAATAATAAAGCATTGTTAAATATGCATGGTAAATTGTCAAAAATCAATAAATATAATCTTTCATATTATCTTCATCATTGCTATTATCAGTATATTATTATTTTTTAAAACACAGATGCTTGTTTTCCTTTTAAATTTGTTCAAAATTATCTAGTCATAGTCTAAACTTTGACCTTTATACTATAATTATGTTAATGTATAGTTTTACTTAATCATAATTTTTTGAACAGGATCTGAAATAGATTTTAAGATTTTGGGGCAAACATCATTCTAGGGTGCCTGCTTCTATGAGAAATTATTAGTAAATTATGCTGAAATGACTAGCATTGAACTTCATATCTATTGTATGTATGCATAATTTTGAAACAGATACTATTCACATATACATACAGTGTATCTCAAGAAAGATGGTCATAACTTTAACAGGTGTTAGAATGCACTACTTATATTTACTCATCATATGAAGTGTAGTGTGTCTTGCAATCATTTTTTGGGGGGGGGGGGGGAAATGATGAATTTACACATTTCAGACACTGAAAAATCCATAAAACATATTTTTAAAAAATGTCTGTTTGTAAATGTTTTGTCTCCCGAGCAAATTGAGATGGAGACTTGAAGTTTGGTGTGTTCTTTGTATGTAACAATGGAAAGAAGCCTATTTTGAGTATCAGTAACATTGATTATCTTGAAACATTTTTTTGGACTTTCAAAATATTGGTTCTGATGAAAGGTATATAATTTTTTTTAAATTTATTTAAATAAGTGAATGTAAAAGCCAATAAAAAACATATTTATATAAAAAATGAAGTTTCTTGGATTATTAGTAACCAAGATATTTGTAGTCCTATTTTCCATACTCTTCGATTTTTCATGACCCTGTATTTCATTCAAATTTCAATTCTAATATATATTTTAATTGGAAATAAGACACTTACTCTGACGCAGTAAATTGTTAGTTAATATGATTATTATTTTTGGAGTTATGAGGATGTTTCTTTTATGCAATTTGGTTATTTATGCCATCGAGATCGACCGAAAAACTATCGCCAAACTATAAGATTAAATGCCAATAATAGCTTATTGTAAATGTCACATTCACTTTCCATTGAACATATTACACATGTTTGTCATGTCATCAAGTGATATTTAATTTGATGTTTTATTTGTATTTTTTATTAATCTTTTACTAATTTATTTGTTATTTCATTATTTAAAATAAAAATCATGCCATTTTGTATAGTTTACAAGTAGTTTGGTGATTTATGTAATTTGTCGAAATGAGTTGATGATGGGTTAATCAAGTAATATCTGCAATTCAGTAATAGAGCTGTTAGGCTTTGTTTGGTAAATGTTAGGCTTTGTTATGTAAATGTTAAGCATTGTTTTAATTAACCTCTAATTTTCATTAAAACTTAATTATATTTACAGTTCAGCACATTCAATAATGTATTTAAATTTTCTTTATTTATATAAATTGCTTTAATTAAAATTTAACTTCAATTTTTAACCTAAATATTATTTATAGAAAATTTAATAATAATTTTAAAAAAATAAATAACAGATGACTACTTAATCATCACTTTAAAATTGTAATTATTAAGTTATTCAAAAGTCCGAAATATTCTTTTTATTTTATATCTTAAATTATAATAATCTCATTAATAAATCCATTAAAGTTAATGTTTATTTATTATTTAATAAATGTAAACACCGTATCATTTCAAAATCGCTAAATTAAAAATATAATAATAATAACTTCTGATAATTTCTTTTAGTAATCTACCGAAAATAATATTTTTCAAAATTATTTTAATATTAATTATTTTTTCTTAAAATTATAATAATCGACTTTCATTTTAAATCTAAATCATTTTATTGTAAATTTTCATCATTTTGGGCCGTAACTTTGCAAGTTATGCAGTTTTTAAAATTTTAGCAAATTCAAATCATGCAGGCTTCCGATTTTCTGTTTGGCAAGTAGCCATCTTTGTTTTTTCGCTTCTTCCTCCCTAAAACAACTATTTAGCGTCACAATAGCGTTCATCTTGAAGACTACATGAGTCATCTTCACTTCGAGTTTGTTCTAGAACATTCAGAGTTTCGCAAGCGCGCAAATCGTCAAAATTAAATCCTCATCCCTGATTGGCAGATTGAGGAGGGCATCCTCGCTCGAAGTTCGAATTCTCAGATTCATGTGGTGAGTTTTTCTGTTGCAGTTCGAGGGGTAGGATGTGATTTTTGAGGACAGGGGCTCTCTGGCCCCTGTCTCTCGCTCTTTTTTGGTTTCCAGGCTTATAGATTGAATGTATCGTCATTTACTCTTCTAATAATGAAGTTTTTTTACTAAAAATAAATTAATATAGACCACGGGTGGTTCGTCATTGCAAAAAACATTTATTTACCTCTGTCTTCTTGTCTGCTTTTCCTCCACCAGCCCTTATTTTTTGAAAGAATAACATCTCTGGAAGTAGTTTTGAAAATATGAAAAATCAGAATTTTTTAGTGTAAAATTGAGAGTTTGAAAATAAGTTATGTGCTAGAGAAGTTTCTTTAGAGATTGCTAATCGTTGTTTGATTGAAAAGTCACATTGTTACATAGAAATGAAGTTTTTGAATTAATAAATAATGAAATTTTCATTATATTACTTAGAATTTACTATGAAATTTGTGTGTGTCCTTCATTTGTTCATAGAAAATTAAAACAATGCACTAATACAATTAATATAATATGACTGTTCTTATATATTATACATTTTTATCATCTTACAGAAACAAAACTCCTAGTACTTATCAGAATTTACAAAGTGAAAAAGAATCTGAATTTTTGAAGCATCTCATTTGTACTTATGGTGATCAGGATTCAGATGATGAATATGGAAGAATGGACAGTAAAATTAATTTATATGAAGATGAATATGATGATACATATGATTCAACTTTAGTTGGTGTTAAAGAACCTTTTCTTGAAAACGAACCTGAGAAAGAAGAACCAGCTGAAAAAGAGGAGATTGTTGAAGAGGTAAGCAAACATTTTTCTTGCTATAAAACTTTTATGTGAATGTTTGATATTTGTGATGCGAAATTTGAGTGTTTTAATAAAAATTATTCTATTTTAATAACATTTAAACCAATTTTAAATTAGTCTCCAATAATCTTCTGCCATACTCTTTTAATAGTGAATAATTACTTAAGGAATTTTTAATGGTGGTTAAATTATCTGCTTAGTTTTAACTTTTAAATTGATCTTTTTTTTTTCCTAAGCAGAGTTCTGAAGAAACCAGAGATACAAGTATGGATTTTTGTGTTAATCCTGAGAAGGTCCGTCAAGCATATGAAGAAAGAAGGCAATCTAAAATGGCTGCAAGAAATAAAGGAAGTATGTTCATAAGTAAAATTGGCACACTTCTTGATTGCATATGTCAGGGATTTAAAAAAAAAAAAAAGTTCACTCAATTTTCTATTTTTATATTACTTTTATGTCTCTTTTGTTATTATTTTCATCATTCTTCAACCATTTACCTCTTAAGAGACAATTTTCTGTTTCATTAATTACAAATATATCACTCACCCACAAGAAAAGTGATACATCTTGACAAAAGAAGATTTCACAAGAGAGGCAAAAGAAAATTTGCATGATTTTACTGTAACATGAACTTACAGCACTTAGCTCTGCATGCAGCAGTAAAAACATGCATCAAAGCATTAAAATCTTACAAATTTGCAGAGTCAACTCCACTTCTGTGGTCACAAATGGGCATATAGTGTAATAAAGTGATTTTACCATATTTCTACTCTCGTGAAATTTTTGTATAATAAGACCTACTAGTGGAATAAAACACAAAATGAATTTTTGCTGATTGTATCACTTTTCTTGCTGGTGAGTGATATGTTCTTTTTCTGGTTAGATAAATTTTCAAAACTGCAGAAAAATGTTTTAAAAATAAAATACCCTAAGGAAAAAAAAAAAAAAAAGATTTTAATCATGCAAATGTTTTCTTATGACCTAAATTTTTTATAACTAACATTGAAATGTATACAAAATTCAATACTGTCTTTTAAGCTATAACAAAGTCATAATGTCATAATAATGGTTTATATAAAATGCTGCACTATGTCATTTTATCTACTGGAGTGTTTTAAAATGACACACACTCATAACTTGGTATTAATTGCACTTGCCTACATTGTACTTTTTCAGACTAAAAAACATCGGCATGTTCATTATGTGACCACTTTTGAGCATTTTAGACCCCACACTAGTCACGAATGATAGTGTTAAATCTATAGGGGCATTAAAATATCTACTTCAAATTTTAATATTTTTATGTTCTTTGCATATGATAGCTGAGGATAATCTACAATAGGGCTAGATTTTAATTTTTCAATTTTGGTTTCGGATTTTTTTTATTTCTTTTTATTACTTTAACTTTTGAAACCAGTTAGAACCTGTTCTGAAATTGAAACTATCATACTATAAAAAATTTATTACCAAAATCAAAAAAGTAAAAACTAGCCTGGTTTTAAATCATTCTTAGCTATCCTATGCAGAAAAAAGTCATGTGTCTTAGCACATTTTATTCTTTGTTTTTGAGTGACTAAATAAATTTTTGCAATAAAGGCATGTTTCATCATCATAATCTGCAGAAAGATCCATGTCTTTGTTGTCATCATTGGATCTAACAAAGCAAATTTTTTCGAGCTGCATATCTTAACTGTGAATTATACTTCTCAGCAGCTTTTGCCTTTGCTTCAATAATATTAGGACTGCTAGTCAGATTAGTGAACCTTCATGGCCCATGGATCTTTTTTTAGAGTATGATCTAACATGAGTTGCGCAATTTAATGAAGTACATAGGATAGTCTGATAAATGAAGATGATGAACTTTTGATCATACTGCTTTTTGAAAAGATACATATGTCTTTGAGTATCAGAAACAGATGTTATCAGTTCTGGAGTGATATTAAAACTGTTAAAATTGATGGATTAGGTCTAGATTGCAATTTTTTTAATTTATAGAACTTAAGTTGCTGTCATTTCTTTCCTTATTTTCCTGTGGCTTTTTTTATCACAACTGAAACATAGAAAACATGATCAGAAAAGATGTCTGAATTCACAGGTTAAATTCCATTTTTCAAAAATCAGCATGTCATTTTACCTACAATCACCATATTGAATATATTGACACAGTATTTGAGATCATAAACATTTATAAGTTTTTGCAAATATAAAAAATAATATAAGAAAAATTAATCCATTACCTACATAATTATTTTTAAAAAAATTCTGTAGAAATTTTTTACACCTCGCATTCAATGTTATTTCAAATTTTAATTGCTTAAAAGGCATGTAGCCAACAGAATGAAAAAGTGTCCAAGCTGGGACTCGAATCTAGGTCATCGGCATAGGGCACCGATGTTCTACCAACTGAACTACTTGGAACGATATCCAGCCTGATACTTCTCACTGCATATGTTGGCAAGGCTACAACTACATCACAAGTTGGAATATTTTTCCATGGGCCACCAGGTTTGAAACAATTAAATTTTGAAATAATATTGATTGCAAAGCATGTGAAATTTTCTACAGAAATTTTTTTCCAATGATTATGTAAATTTATTCAATTTCATTGATGCTGGATTTTCATTAGTTTCATGTTTGCCCCAGAGCTGATGGCTCACAAAAAATATTCCATGTTGTGCTGTGATTGTTGTCTTGACAGCATATGTAGTGAGAAATGCCAGGCTGGGTTTTGTTCCAAGTGGTTCAGTTGGTAGGATGTTAATGCACTATACTAATGGGCCAGGTTCGAGTTCCTGCCTTGGATACTTTACTGTGTTGGCTGTACGCCTTTAAAAAATTAAAATTTGAAATAATAAATCTTCACCTGATACTCCACATATGTAATCACCATAATTAAGTAGACATGAATTAGTGCCAAAAAATGTCTGACAAATGTGTAAACAATGCTTATCATTGCTGATTGATTCCATAACATAACTGTGTATTGTTAAGTACTGTCCTCTAACAATAATATTAAGAAACATAAGGTATGTCAGTTTGAGACAATTGCTAGACTTATTTTTGTAACATTATTTCTATTGACAGTCTTGAATAGAAATAATCTTCATTGTAGTATTGAAACAGTCTTATTAGCACAAAAATGTTAGTCACTTAAATACAAGTAAAACTTAGCTTAGGGCATGCTGAAGTAATAAGAAAAATTTAAAAAATGTACATAACACAAATAATTCATTATGTGATACAGAATCATTATGTGATACATACCCATCTAACCACTTTGTGATTTTGTGAGAATCATAAAGGGCTATTTTTTTAATCTGAAACAACTGTCATTATATATTGAACAATATATAGTGCATAACACTGTAATAATCTCTAATGTATTTGAATTACTAAAATATCTACAAATGAGGGTAAAAAAATATATTGTTACTTTCAAATATTTATCTTATAAAATAATGCTTTGCGAATCCAAACAAAACACAGCTTTTGCTAGTTAATACATTATTGTATACATTGTCTTCTCTTGTATAATTAACTAAGTTATTTTTATTACTATTTTTATTTATTTATTTATTTTTAAAAAATTCTATGTACATTGTTTTTTTTAATTCATTTTAAATGGTATATTTTAAATATAATAATAATACAGTAGAGGACCTATTATCCGGAATCGTCGAGACCGAGAGCTTTCTGGATTTTGGAATTTTTTGGATTTCGGATCCGTTCGAAACCCGACACTCCCCTCCACCCCAAAATAAAACAAAAACACAGAAAATTTAAAAATAATAACAAAATTATAGCACTGCTATCTAGAATATGAATGAAAAGTGTGTTGTATGAGAAGTCTGTGGAAAAAAACACTAAGCTACAACTTTGACTCTTGTACTATAGTACAAAGTCTCAAATCCGGACATCCAAAATTCAGAGCTCTTCAAAATCCAGACGCTTCGCTAACTGGCTATATATATATTACCGCTAATCTACCCCCCCCCCCCCCAAACATGACGAAAAATCGTAAAATACTTAGAGGGCGAGCGCTTACACGGGATTTTTCTGCGATCGTTTCACAAAATTTGCATTTTTTGCGAGATATCTGCAGGATTTTTTCGCGATATTTGACGAGATTTGCAAGGTTTTATCGCGATATTTGACGAAATTTACAGGGTTTTATCGCGATATTTGACAAATTTGCGGAGTTTTTTTTAACGATATTTGAAAAAATTTGCATTTTTTATGGGGATGAATCATGAATCTTTGAATGAATTATGAATTTTGATACTTGAAGCAATACTTAAAAAAATTTGCGTTTTTTTTTTTTTTTTTTTTTTTTTTTTAAACGTAAATTCTGTTGAAAAAACGCAGAAAAAAGGTGAATTTTGTTAAAAAAAAAAAAAAAAAAAAAAAGGCCAAAAAGCATGAAATCTATTAAAAAAATCTCGAAAAAACATACATTTAATCAAAGATTCATGATTCATTCATTTCATCATGATTCATTCTGTTCTTAATCGCCTTCATTTCCGGATTTCAGAATTCCAGATAATAGGTCCTGTACTGTATAACAATAATAAGCTTTTATGAAAGTATCGAAATGTTAATGGGGTAATTGTTGAATTTTGTATCTACCTTGTCATAATATTTTAAGGAAGGTGAGATGACTTCAAGGGATTGTTTCTTATCTTATTGCCTGCCAGTTGGTATGTTTTAAAAAAATGGTTTGGCACAAGATTTTTTTTTTTTTTTCTTTGGGGGGGGGGGGGGGGGTTCTCTATCCATTTAATTTATAAATGAACTAATGAGTGATGTTATTCAAATTGCTATAAAATTTATTTGTAAACTTTTTTGTCCAAAATGAAAATTGCTTCTTTTTTTTTTTTTTTTTTTTTTTTTTTCAAACTTTAGTTAAACATTTTATGATTGCTCAAAACTTGTTTTATATTCATTATGTGCCTTTTCTTTTTTTAGATGCTTCTACACATGAAAACAATAGTAACAGGCAAAACAAAGAACGCAACAAAGCACATGCGGGCAATCATAACCGTAGAAAACAGTCTGATTATAAGAAATCTAGAGGAATGATGCCTTTTCCATCTAGGTGACAGTATGCTTCTGCAGCATAAAGGTGTGGTATTGAATTTTAAATTATTTAGACTTTAGACATATATGGTGACATAAGTTAGACATCATGTACCACTTGCTCTCTGCATTGTTGTTTAAATAATTAGTTTGAATTAATTTCATTTAAGCTACAGTTTTACTAATAATCAATCCATACAGTCTGTCACGATATTTGGTTAGATCAGTTTTTTAAATAAAGGTTAACATTAATTGTCACTAAATGTAAAGATGTTAATGTCCCTTCAAATGCATCATATTGTTTAAATTAACGAAAATATTTGTGTATGCTGTAAATGGATTCATATCTTTCCAAGAGATAACCTTACCACCAGTTGCCGATTTTTAAATAAATTCACACAAATGGTGCAAATTAATACCACTTTCTGTAACCTAGTAAACACTTCATTCAGGTTTTGCAGATGTTCATCATTTTCACTGATAAGCAGGTAGTCTAAATAAATATGTATCTTCAATCAATAAAAAAAAATAATCCTAATCCATACATCCTAATTGCATTCAAGTAACTGTAAAGAACTCAATTAATCTTATGACGAATTAATCTCATGAATGTTAGCAGACAATTTTGGTTACCTTCATGTAATCTATAGGACACTGAATGCAAGAAAACACATTGGCACTGTCCTGGAGCATCTAACCTTACGCCTTCCATCAGAGATATCTTTCTCAACAGTGCTTCATTTATTTTTTAGCTATTTTCTGTTTCTTGCCACGAGGGGCATAGCTTGGGGGGGGGGGGGGTCTTTCCCTAGCTACAGTTCTTCCAGGAATCTTTCCCTGGAAAAGATTCCAGGGTCACTAAATGAATTGCTGTTCCAAAAATCCAAATGAAATTCTGTTCAAAAATCTAATTTAGTTTTGAGGCCCTTTCACAGTCTTGCAGGAATACTAAATTGTAATTAAAATAAGTGTTCCAACATTTTCACACCCTGTTTGTACAAATGAATCTACCATGATGTTTAATTTTGCACTAGTTATACACTTAAATTTTTCATCATATACCTTTCTTAGTACAAAATGAAAATTATTAAAACAATTTAATAAGAAACATAGTACCTATGATGTGAATATGCACCATTTTATCTTTCTGCATCAGAGAGCAAGAAAGAAAAAATATGACCCCCCCCCCCCTATTCACTTCTAGCTATGGTCCTG
Source organism: Maratus speculifer (assembly GCA_964019185.1). Lineage (NCBI taxonomy): Eukaryota > Metazoa > Arthropoda > Arachnida > Araneae > Salticidae > Maratus > Maratus speculifer. The sequence goes on along the minus strand of OZ025294.1, from coordinate 397,306,933 downwards.
CTTGCCATATATCAAAAATATCAGAAGTACTGTTTAATACAAAGAGCATTGCTTTGCTGTCATAGTCAGGAAAACAGTCACGATCTCAATCCTCTTGATAACTTGTGCCATTATTTGAAAATTCTTGTTCCAATGAGGTGCCCATGAAATAAAAGGGAAGCAATTGAGTCTAAAATTATTTCCTGGCATCATGTAATAAGGTAAGAGGAGCTTAAAACTCTCATCATTTCAATGAAATATTGATGTGAGTAGTAACAGAAAAAAAGGCTACCCTATTAAGAACTTAAAAATCTCTGCAATCATCAGCATGTGATTATCTTAATAATTGTTGTCACTTATTATTATTGTGTATTGCAAATATTTGGATCTTGTTTTTTATTTTAAAGACAGTATTTAGTTCTCTTTAAAATGATGTATAACAGTTTGCATTTTGTGAAATGTAACGTCTTCTATAATAACAAAAAGTTAGAAAACATAAAGATATTGAAAAGTGTCTACATTTTTTACCTCCTGTGTATGTCTGTCTAATTTTTTGCTGAATTAGTCATAGAATTGTTTGTTATTTATTTACTTTAAATAAATATATATTTATGATATTATTACTATATTATTTTTTATGATATTATTATTATGATATATTTTTATATCATTATTATTATATTATTTTTATATATTATTACTTTAAGTCTAAATAAAAATAATAAGATGATCATCTGCACTTTCAAAGATTTTCATTTGATTTCTAAAAACAAAACGAGGAGGAGAGAAAAGTTTATAATATAATAGAATGTCTTGTATATATTTAAAATAATTTAATGTGAAAGCAGTGAATTTAAATAAATAAACATGGATATTATTTTAAATATTTATTTTAGCATAAAAATAATAAATTTTATTTGTATTTTTCATTTAGACTATTATTTATACTTATATATAAAAGGAAATCTGATTGTGAATGGATCTATACATACTAAATTATAAATGATAAAGCTAACATTTTATAAGTTTCCATTTTATAAAAAAAAGAAAAAAAAAAGTAATTTTAGTTTATGATATTTGTAAAATATTATGTAAATAATACACATAATAGTCTATAATTTTATAATAATTAATTTTATAAACAAATATATAGAAAAATAAATATATTTACATGACTGATAAAACTAAAATTTGATGAGAAAATTAAAGTCATTTAGTCACAGGTCAAATTTATTTAAATAAATTTAAAAGAAAGCAGCTAATTTTTGACTGATTATTTTTTAATGGAACATCTTTTTCAAGTAAATAAGTACAGTTATTAAAAATAGGCATTAACAATGTTTAATTCTTCTTTCTGTTAATAATTTAAAAACTACATAGATATTTAAAAATATAAGATTATGAAACACTGAAAGGTATTTATAAAACTTATCCTTGAATACAAATAGCTTTCTTATTTTGTTTACAATTTTTATTGACAAATTTAAACAAACTTAGGCTGCTTTATCGCTTTAAAATTTATCCTATTTATTAATGGTCTTATGTATCAATATACATATAATCTTGGGGGGGGGGGGGGATAAACGATAAAAATACAATTTCAAATTGTTATTTAAAATATATCTGTTATTTGAGTCAAAATACAAAATACTCTCAGCAAATTTATTTTTAAAAATTGAAAAGGAAGTGACTAATTTTAGTCTAGATGTTTCTTAATGCTCTTTTTTTTTTTTTTTTTTTTTTTTTTTTTTCTTTTTTTTTTGGCGCAACAGGTGTTAAAAAAAAAAAAAAATTATACAAAACTAATAGCTATATGAAAGTTGCTATAAAAAGTAATAATTTGACTATTCATCTTTACTATTATTCACCAGCTTTTTTCAAGCACCTGCCTTTTATTTTCAAGCATGAAAGAGTTTCTCTTAAAAGAAGAATTATTCCTTTTTAAAAGTTATAAGGGGGTGTGTGGGGAGGGGGGGGCTGGAAAATTTAGTAATCGGACATTAAACCCTTAGGAGTTTGTTCTTAACTTGTGCAAAAGTGACATAAAATGAAAGGTGAGCTTATATCATATAAGCATCTGAAAGTTGTGTTAATGAAGCTTTTAAAAATGTCTTTCAATAAAGATTTTTTTTTTTTTTTTTTTTTTTTTTTTTTTTAAGATTGTAAAAATTTAAAGTGAAAGGAAGTTTCTTTTTAAAATAGAATATTTGTATTATTTATAGAACACTTTTGAGTAGTTTCTGTGATACCTTTTTTAGATGTCTTTTTGAAGAAAGATCAATTTAGCAAAGAGATTCTTTTCTTTTGAAAAAAAAAAAAGGGGGGGGGGGGGCGGGCATGGAGAATTTAACATTTAAATCATTCAGAATAATATTTGTTTCAGAAAATTAATGACTTTACTTCATGTAAGTTCACCAGGTATATTTATTTATACACCTTTAGCATTATCAATGCTTTGTAAGTTAAAGAAAAAATAGCAATCATTCATGCAGTTGCATTTAATTTTATAGTATAAGTAGCTGTTAAAATGACACTTAAACTGTAAGAGTTTGGCATCACAGTATAGATAGAAAAGGAAGGAGAAAAGAAGGGAATCAAAGGCAATTGCTTTACTATTACAGTCTACGGAGCTGTCTGTTCTTTTTTATGGATTTTCTTTGGCTCAGTCTACCAGACAATGAATACTAATTTAAAATTTTGTTTTTTAAGTCTAAAAAATAGTTTAACATTTTCATGTAGTATTTATATGTGATATAAGAGAATTTATGGATGATGGATATTGTATGAGAATGATTAGCTGTTTTAAATGCACAAAGTTTGATAATCTAATAACTTGATAAACAATTTATATAGTTATTAGATTCTAATGTGCAGTATATACATAATATCAAGTTATATAAATGCATAAAATGGAAATTATAAGTTATGCATAAATTTAATATTAATATATTATTGCCATATTTTATTTAACACATGCATTCATACATAATGTCATGTATATCATTTTTCTACTTAGAAATAAATGGGCATAATTGTTTTCTGCTTAGAAATATTCATATAGTAACCATTTTTTGTTTTTATTAGAAGTTGAACAATTTTTCTCTTATTTTTGCTGTCATTGATTAATGTAGTATCTGTGTCATTCTTTGCATATGAAATGTTAAACTCCTACTAAATAATTGCCCTACTCATTGTTCTACTAAAGTGTTCATTTATTTATTTTCTCTCTTATAAGCATTTAATTTTTACCAATAGTCCTCAAAAAGGCATTTTTTCCCTTCATAGCAGAATGAAATTGTCTACTGATTAGGGATGCACCGAATAGTGATTTTGGCCGAATACCGAATGCCGAATATTCGGCCAACAGGTGAACCGAATACCAAATATTCGGCTAGCCGAATAGTAATTGTTGGGCTGAATACCGAATATTCGGCCAGCCGAATAGTTAAATATTCGGCCGAATACCGAATATTCGGCTTTACAAATTCTTTTTATATTTTAAAATTTAAAGGTATTAAAATGTTACTTTTTATAAGAACATTTAGTATTGAAAAAAAATCTGCCTTGAGTTATTTAAGAAGCACAATTATGAAACTTTAATTAATAAAATTTCCTACGAATCAAAACAAACATTTTAAAATCAAATAATGAAAAAATGGCCGAAGAAAAATTTTACAGTCTGATAATTGTCCTTTTTAAATAACTCAAGGCAAATTTTTTTCAATATAAAGTACAAATACTTTCAACTTAATTTTGAATAAAGGCATGTTTGGCTCATAGTTCTTTTCTTATGAATGGTGGTTTTTTCCACCCTTCCCATCATATCATATTTTACAGAAATCAAAGCATGTGAGTTGAAAATGTGTTATCTTATTTATTGTTAATATAATAAACGAACACACAAGTTTTGACCTAGAGTGAGATGAAATACAATGTACTTATGACTCAATAAGTTGATTATGATTATGGTTTCAAGAACAAAAATTGTCTGCCTTGATAGCTATTACTAATCTCAAAAGTTGTTTTTTTTTTTTCTTTTAAAGGACTTATTTGGGGGAAAGCAAGAAACAGATTATTTACTAAACAAAATTTAGAAACTTGTATCTGCACATAATTTATTCCTAAGGAGAATCCTAATAAATCACCATTTTAATCCTTCTCATGTTTAATTTTCTTAAGTTATACTTTACAAACAGCAAATAAATAATGTAAAAACATTCTATTTTATTTAAAAATGATTTTGTTTCTAATTGTTTTAAATATAAATTAAAAAATTGACAGTTAAAAGTAGAAATAGTGAAAAGTTTTTATTAAGTATTGAATGGCCGAATACTTTGATATTCGGCCATACCGAATATTCGGCTCAACTGAATAGTTTAATATTCGGCCTAACCGAATATTCGGTAACATGGCCGAATAGGCTGAATATTCGGTGCATCCCTACTACTGATACATTTTTTCCCCTGGTACTTTATCTCTTGCTAGTACCAGACACACAGTCGTACAGTAAATTTCTTGCTAACTGTGTTTTCAAAATTTTGGTAAGCCAAAGCGAGATATTTTCTGCCCTATTTTTATTCCAAGTAAAAATACTGTATTCTATTTTTTTTTTTTTTTTTTTTTTTTTTCTTTCGCTCTTTACTTTGAAAAAGAATGTGAAAATCTTCATTTATATTTCATAATTGCGTTAAATATATATGATAAGAAAAGCTGTGTTTCAAATTATGTTTATGGTTAAAGGAGATTTTTCATTTTATATTATTCTATTTTTATAGGACCTGTGATCTTGAATGAATTTTAAATGAAGCATTTAAAGAAAATGTGTATACTAACTGAGCTATGCTTTTGTATAAAATATTTTTATATTTATATGAAAAATTCTAATCTAAAAGAAAAAAAAAAAAAATCTGGACTGTATTTATATTTTATTGCTTTATTACATTAATTCACTTAACACTCAATACAACAAATAAAACCTGAATTATTTTGTAAAGCATTCAGTTAAATATGTATGAAAGAAAAAAAAAAGAAAAAGTGTATCTTTTTAAAATTACTTTATAACATAATATTTTTTTCAATTTTTGATGCTGTGGGTGGGAGATAAAATTGTGAAGCACCAGTACTTAGATTTTTGCATGTTTGTATATTCTACATTGACATTAAAATCAGTAGCAATATAAATTCGATTTCAGTTTATAACCCATGCATTGTAGAATTTGCATAAGACACTAATAGAATTAGAAAGGTACAAATCATTAAAAAAAAAAAAAAAAGCATAAATGTGAAATTGTTCAACTGATGTAATTTAATCAAACTTACATTGTATGAAAGGTAACAGATATATAATCTTTAAAGATTTTTACTCTATGTCTGATTACTAACTGCATATACACCGCATGGGCATTGATGACCGTCACTTGTGATTTTAGACATTTTGTTAAATATCTAGAAAAATACATCAGGAATTACCCCCAAAACTCTTAGTGTATAAATATAGTACAAGTCATACATTTCCGTCAAGATTTTTTCCCGAAACTCCTTAGGGAATCGTCAACAAATTAAAAAAGAATGAATATCTTTTGGATAACCCTGTAAAAACTAATGTAACAAACGGGCTCAAACTGTAGATTATGATTAAGTGGTTTATTGTAATAAACTGTGTTCATTTTTATGCGACTAGCATGTATACTCGTAGAGAAATTAAGGTTTTTATAAAATTGGTCCCAAATTTTGCCAAGTTTTTTGCTTATAATTTGCAGAGTTCTTAATATAAAATAACATTCTTTTCTGAAAATATGACAAATAATATTGCACACAATATCCTCTATACATTTAGCTAACACAATATGCAAATGAAATTTTGACATCGTTGTTGCATGCACAGTGAAAAATTATTTAGTAAACTTACTCATTTTTCATACAATTTTTATTATTTTTTAATTCTGATTACAGGGTATTGTGTGTAATATTATCTGTCTTATTTTCAGAAAATAATATTTTATATTTAAGAACTCTGCAAATTTTAAGCAAAAATCTTGGAAAAATTTGGGGCTGTTTTTATAAAAACTTTAGTTGATTACAATAAGCCACTTAATCATAATCTAGAATTTGAGCGCTTTTACTACATTAGTTTTGACAGGGTTATCCAAAAGATATTCATTCTTTTTTAATTTGTTGACGGTCCCCTATAAAGTTTCGGAAAAAAATCTTCACAGAAATATATGACTTGTACTATTACATTTATACACTAAGATTTTCAGGATAATTCCTCGTGTATTTTTCTCGATATTTAACAAAATGTCTAAAATCGCAAGTGGGCGGTCATCAATGGCCATGTAGTGTATAACAAGCCATAAATTGCATGTCAGACGTAACATACAATACAACATACTATACAGTAGAGATGAGTTCGGGCTCATTTTTCGGGACCCGGGCCCGCCCAAGCCCGACGATTTTAAGCCCGAGCCCGAAATTTTTTTTTGTCACCAGAGCCCGAGCCTGATACCAAAAATATACAAAATAAAATTGTATTGTATTTAAAAATTGTTTCAAAAGTAATATCTCATTTTTAAAAACTTCTTACATAGATATAATTTTTAAATGAAAATTTAAATTCATTCTTATCAAAATTCGTATAAAATAAAAATAAAAATATACTTCACATGTAAAAGTATTCTCATATTCATTCCTCCTTTAACAAGCAAATTTGATGGAAACGTTTTTGTTTAATGAATAAATGCATGAAATTTGCAGAAATTACTATTTGTAAGCTAGCGAATCGAACAACGTTTTTCAATTCTCTGCAAAAAGTGTACATATTTCATTATAATGGATTCTTTTCTCATAACAATCTTCCATGATTGACAGATACCTGAAAATCAACATAAATTAAAAAAAAGTGACATTGTTATCTTAAAGGTCCTACGTTTTTATAGAAAAAAAAGAGGGGAAACACTGATCGATTGTTTTCTGTTGGAATAACATTGTAATAAAATTTACTTACGGAGAAAAGTGACTTCGAGAAGGAGCAGCGTCCTCAGCATTAGCAGAATTCATATTCATGATGACAAATGCATATAATAACCACTAAAGTTATTTTCATAAGAAAAACGACTATGTTTCATGCACAATCGAGTATTAAATAAATTTGAAAGCCAGCTAATTGTCTACCAAAAACAGAAGAAAATATTATCTTCGTGTTATGTAAATAAATAATAAATAAATAAACGACCCCCATTAAAAATTATGTTCTGCAAACGAAAAGCCAACAAAGATTAAATTTATTGTTGTGTTTGTTATGATTGGTGCCATATAAATAGATCGTTGGAGGAAGTTCCGCAGACATAAATTTGTAATTATCACAAATTTTCATTTGAAACTGCAATAAAATACTAAAATAAATAAACAAGCATTCAGTTCTCCCGTCATTTTGATAAAAAAGAAATAAAATGACTTGAAAAGGAATAAATAAGCAATTTTAAGTAGAAAAAGTTATTTCAATCTTATCTACACATGTGTAAATAAAATTTTCCGGCTTTAGAAAAAATGAGCCCGGGCCCGCCCGAGCCCGAAGTCTAAAATAAAAATAGAGCCCGTGTCGGGCCCGGGCTCGGGCTGAGCCCGTCTCATCTCTACTATACAGTCAGATGTAACATACTCAGCGTTCGTACTATAACGAAGTTTTTTAAATATGATGTAGATTCAATTCAATTGCACAGTGGAATCTTGATGCATAGGAAATGTATTTGTGGAAGACTTAGTAAAAAGACGTAAATTTCAACAAAAATAACAACTTTAATGAAGAAACATGATGTACAGCAAAATTTCAGCAAACTCTGCCGAATAACAAAAGGTTTAAAAACATCAATAATTTAAGTTTAAAATTTATGCAGCATTATATTTAAGTAGTTACTTCGCCATCATGACAGGGCAAAACAGACCAGCTGCTCTCAAACAAACGATAATGCATTTAAACAAGCATAACAAAAAAGAGCGAAGAACAAAACCGTTCTTCTTCATTATATACATGTCTGCTTTGGATATTTACATATCTTCTGCAGTGTCCAAGTTGCCATTATCCAAAGAGAAAAACTTCTGAAAATACCAAAAGAACTACATACGTTAAGCGCCATTGGCTCATAAACTATGACGTCAAACCAAGGCCGTGAACTGCGATTCACAGTGATCCAGAATCACAGTAGAACTACTGATATACCAGCTTTGTAAGGTCTTCAGTTGGCAGAATGCCAAGCCGATTCCATTCAGACTTTGGGGGTAATAGCCTATGAGGCCAAGGTTGCTCCTACGTATTCATGGAAATGATATTAAATATTGTCTTCTATTTTTTGTTCAGAGTGAAATTTTATTTTAAAATAAATAGATTGTGGACCTATTATTAGTTCTCGGAATAACCTTTCCAAAATATATATTTTCTCCTACATTTTTGTGAATTTTAATAAAAACATGTCTGTTTTTTTTTAATTTATATTTATGGCTAAAATGCAGTTTTAACGGCTGCTTGGCATCTGACTTGCCGGCTATGCAAGAAATTTGCCAATTCTAACAACCTAAATATTCAGGGCACTTGTGTGTCATATACTCACTAGGATTTACTTGCCAAAATGGCGTTATTTTGCCTAATATGGCAACCCTGATATTGTTTATTTTTTGATAAATTGTTTATTTACCTTAATTTTTTTAAATTATATAAAATGTTTTTTGCTCTATTGTTATTTGTTTTTAAAATTTAATATATTTAAAAATTGTTTTATTTATTGTTATGTTTTTAATAATAGAAAATAATTTAAAACTGTATATTTAACCAGCATTCGAAAATGAGGTTTTCGCCAAATTGACGTTAGAAATTTTTTTTACCAAACCTTGCGCGTATATGATATCTGCGTCATTTCTCATTTTCATATCCAATGTATGCAAATAATATAAATAAACAATGTACACAATAATGTAGCGAAATAATTTAAAAAAATTGCTAATCTGACAAGTTTTAAAATCACGCCATTCAGGCGTTAATTCAAAAAAGATTAAGTTACGCTATATTGCGAGAGAAAAAGTTATAACCATACCTTTAAATCATCTTTTTTATTATATTTGTCTTTTTTAGCACTTTCCAACAAAGTTGAAAAGTGCTTATGCATTCGGTTTGTCTGTCCGTCTGGCCGGATGGCCGTCTGGCCGTCTGTCCGAGCTCTAACTCCCGTAAATATACTCGGATTGCTATGAAATTTTTATACGTTATTGAGGTTTACCCTAGCACGAACCCTATTGAAAATGAAGTATCTACCATGATTAGTTTATCTACAGAGAGAATCAAAAGTTTCCCATTACATTACGGCCTATGGGGAAAAAATCGTTAATATACTCGGATTGCAATGAAATTTTAGGACGTTATTGACGTTTACCCTAGCAAAAGTCCTATTGAAAATGAAGTTTCTACCATGATTAATTTATCTACAGGGCGAATCAAAAGTTTCCCATTACATTACGGCCTATGGGGAAAAATCGTTAATATACTCGGATTGCCATGAAATTTTAGGACGTTATTGGGGTTTACCCTAGCACGAACCCTACTGAAAATGAAGTATCTACCATGATTAGTTTATCTACAGAGATAATCAAAAGTTTCCCATTACATTACGGCTTATGGGGGAAAATCGTTAATATACTCGGATTGCAATGAAATTTTAGGACGTTATTGACGTTTACCCTAGCAAAAGTCCTATCGAAAATGAAGTTGCTACCATGATTAGTTTATCTACAGGGCGAATCAAAAGTTTCCTATTACATTACGGCCTATGGGGAAAAATCGTTTCAAAGGAATTTTAAAGATGTTATACCCTGTCACACATATTAAAATATGCATTCTATAAAATATAAGGTGAAAATGTAGCTATTATTCATTTACAGGGCCACACAAAAGAATTCCATTAGATAATGGTAAAAGGGAGAATTGTGTGTGACATATTTTAAATATATTAAGCTTTTTCATGTATAATAAAATTGATATATGTCACTGAAGCTTAATATAAATTATACGCTACTGTCTTGCATAATATGAAGTACATAGCATTTACAGGGCCATACAAAAGATTTCAAATAGTATATTCTTTCCGAAGTACCGTATATGTGTCCTATGATGGCTGATGGAGGGATCAAATGCATTTTAATTATGATATTCGCGTTTATATTTTGCTAAATATATGCACATTATATGGTGTGTATAAATGTTATAGTTGATATACAGGGCTACCCAAAAGAGCTCACCAACGTTACTGAATATGAGCGTAAATTATTTAAATGTGGTTCTTAAATAAGCTATGCATTTTTACGTTGAGCTGCTTTCAATTTACTGAGAAATGTTAGCAGAATATAGATAAAGGGATATACAGGGCCACACAAAGAATTCGGTACATGGACGCCTATGAATGATGATTTATGGGAATGTGATTTCAGTTGTTTTAAAAGTGTTTTAGGTTACAAATAATTTTAGCCTAATGCTGACGTGTAATAAAGGTACAATGTAAACTACAGGGCTGAACAAAAGTATTCAAGTATGTTTCCATCTAATAGTATGAATTGCTGAAAAAGAAATTTTAAGCTACTGGGTATTTTCTTGCTAAGCTAAATTTTCCCATTATATGAACTGACATATGAAATACAGGGCTGTTCTAATGTACTGGAATACATACTTGGGTATATTTGGCTATACACTATTATTTCCCTAAATAACAAAGTTTTGTTAAAGATTTCATTAAGTGTTGGAAAGTGCTTCATAATCTATGCTTAACGCATGATTTTTCTTACTTGTTTAACTTATTTTAGTGTAACAGAATTACATTGTAATGTTTAGAAACAGATAATTGAATTAGAGAAACAAAAAGGTATTCGCCAAAAAAATTTGACATATCTAGGATGTTTAATAAATAAACTCATCCTCGAGATGGTACGAACACTCCCATTTTCGCATTGGACTTGCTCTTTTCGCCCAGGTTTCTCTCAAACGTGGTTTATCAGTAACAAAATATACAGTACTTTGGATACAATACAGTATCCAAAATCTTTTGTGCGTCCCTATAAATACAAAATGCTTTCTATTATACAGGAATTAACTTGTAGTAAACCTCAGCAATGTATATGAAGTTCATAAAATGTGAAACAATTTAATACAGTCGAACCTCGTTAACATGAACCTCAAGGGGAATCAAAATTTTGTTCATGTTTACAGTAACTCATGTTATCAGTATCATGTCTTTGTATTCGTTTTTATAGGGGACTGTGAAAACAATTCATGTTAAAAGTAATTCACTTTAAGCTTATTCACGCTAACAAGGTTTGACTGTATAATTGAAACACACTACAAACAATATTTCGCCCTATATCATTATGTTATAAAATACTTTTGTGTGGCCCTGTACATTAATAATAAATATTCTTTGCACCACAGATTGTACAGAATGTATACTTTAATATATATTTGATAGATGCATATGAACTGTATTCTGTTCGAAAAAGTCTAACATCATTAAAATGCACTTGAAACAATTTTTTCCCATTGACTGTAATGTAAAAGAATACTTTTGATTACCCCAATAATTGAACTATGCATCTGATTTTCATAAAATTTGAAATGACTTGACAAAATTATGTAATAATAATATTTTTTAAATTTCACACGATATGGTTGTATAGTTTTGGGGTTGTTATATGCAGACATAAGGATGGATTGAACAATAACTATAGGTGTTATGTATCTATATTATAAAGGCCAAACGTATCTGTGCGTAATGCACACATCATTTTGCAAATGGCAACACTTTCCCCTTGCAATTTCGGTTTTGCAATTTTAACTACTGCAAATTTTACACTTTTAAACATCTCACATTTTTAATTTCTACACCGTCAGATATAGAAAAAATTTATTTTTAAATGCAATTTGTTTGAAAACTGTTTCTCAATTTATTTTTGAGATATTAATTTTTTTATATAGTTTTAAGTACCAATATTGTAATTGTGGCAACAGAATCACACCATTTTTTCTTAAAATTGAAAAAAAAGAAATTAAAATGCACAACATATTCCCGTTCAATTTCGATTTTTGCAACTTTTGCCACTGCAAATTTTACACTTCTAAGTATCGTACATTTTTAATTTTTATACTGTCGTATAGAGAAAAAATGTGTACTTACAAATGCAATTTGTTTCAAAGCTGTATCTCAATTTATTTTTGAGATATTAATTTTTTATAATTTTTAGCACCGATATTGTAATTGTAGCAAGAGAATCACTCCATTTTCTCTTAAAATTAAAAATAAATAAATAAATAAAATGTGTATACTATTTCAAAAATATCGTCTTTTATAAAATCTGGTGAAATTCGGTTTTATTCCGTTTAATAATTTGGATAATTGAGTTTCATAGTATTTTGTTAACTTTAGCTTAAAATAATATTTGTTTAAGAGTTAGATTTATTATAATAAATCAATGAAACAGTTTTTTATTAAAGATTTTCTTTCGTCGAATTTCGACGGGTTCCATCTCGTTTACATAATTACGAGCGCCCCTAACGAGAGTCACTGAAGTAATGGTTCTCATCACAATTGCACACATTCATGTCAGGGACAGGTCTTGGCAAAGTAATCGTATGGCTAATTATTCTACGCAGTGTCATATCATAAGAATTGCTTAATCAGTATTAACAGGGTGAACCAATTTTAAATTCACATGTAAACTGGTTGTATGTGCCAGTTTACATGTGACGTGTTTACATTTCAAAACTTTCTTCTATCTCATACGTACATTTTAATATTTCAAAATTTAGTTACACATGTTGATATTTCTCGTGCATTAACATGTGTAACTACTCAACTATTATGTGTACTCAATTACTACATGTGTAACTCCACTTACATGTTAATATTATTAATTCAATAGGATACCAACTTTGATTTTCATCTTAAATTTCTGTTTCAGTCAATTAATTGAAGAAAAAATGAATTAATGTCGATCATGAAATTTATTAAAATCAATTTTCCCTTGTTCTGTTATCAGCTGTCTACAAATAGCCGGCTTAGAAGGACGCGAGTTCTCGTCTCTGTATGAGCTGAGTGACAACAAAACGACGAAGAATCGAGAAAATAATACAAAAAAAAACACTATCACAATGTTCCTATTCCACAAAATATTTCCGAATTCAATGAAGATCTGCTTTCCATAGCCAAAAACATACATAATAAATTTGGTTCAATTCTGTACATAACTTTATACACTTTTCGATGGTACAATAATGGAAATAGCACCAGTGTTCTCACTGACATTTGACCAACGTTAGTAATTTGGCTAATTAAAAATAAAAAACATTCGCCAAATGAAAAAAGTACTAGCAAATTAAATTCGCCGTGTAGTACAAAAAGAAAAAAAAACTTTAATTTTTTTAATGTACTCTTTCCCTTCCTTTTTTAGGTGCGTTCGTAATTATATAATACGTAGCACCTATAGTTGTCGTTCAGTCCGTCCGTCTGTCCGTCCGTCCGTCTGTCCGTCCGTCCGTCTGTCCGCATATAACAACGCAAAAACTACCCAACCGAATCGTTTGAAATTTAAAATACATAAATATTAGATATTTTTGTCGAGTCATTTCAAATTTTATGAGAATCGGATGGATAGATCAATTACAGGGACGATCAAAAGTATTCCATTACATTACGGTCAATGGGGAAAAAAGTTTCAAATGCATTTTAATCGTTTGAAATTTAAAATACGCAATTATTACATAATTCTGTCGTGTTATTTCAAATTTTTTGATAATCGTGTGCATAGATCAATTACAGGGGCAATCAAAAGTATTCAATTACATTATGGTCAATGGGGAAAAAGTTTCAAATATATTCTATACGTTTGAAATTTAAAATACATAATTATTACATAATTTTTTCGAGTTATTTCAAATTTTATGAAACTCGGACGAATAGATCAATTACAGGGACAATCAAAAGTATTCCATTACATTACAGTCAATGGGAAAAAATGTTTCAAATGCATTTTAATCGTTTGAAATTTAAAATACGCAATTATTACATAATTCTGTCGAGTTATTTCAAATTTTTTGATTATCGTGTGCATAGATCAATTACAGGGGCAATCAAAAGTATTCAATTACATTATGGTCAATGGGGAAAAAGTTTCAAATATATTCTATACGTTTGAAATTTAAAATACATAATTATTGCATAATATTTTCGAGTTATTACAAATTTTATGAAAATCGGATGCATAGATCAATTACAGGGACAATCAAAAGTATTCCATTACATTACGGTCAATGGGGAAAAATGTTTCAAATGCATTTTAATCGTGTTACACTCATGCGAACTTAATAAAATTTATATGCAACTATAAAGTACATATTATAATATACATCTTACATAATTTGTGGTGCAAAGAACATTTGTTATTGATTTACAAGGCCACACAAAAGTATTCCATTACATAATGGTATAGGGAGAACATTGTTTGATGAGCGTTTTAATTGTAGTTCACTATTTACAATGTTATGAGATTGATATATGAACGTAATATTTTTAAAACTTCGTTATCGTTCGAACGCACCTAATTTGCTACGCTTCACGTGCAATTTCCAACTTGTTTCAATATGTTCTAAAATAACCTAATTTTTTATAATTGCGACAATGACTGTTTGCCTAATTTCCACTATCCGCTACAAACATATTAAAAATATGTATGTAAGCATAAATATGAAAAAGAAAAGAAAGAAAAAGCAAAAATTGAGCATTAGCAATTTGGCGAATCTAATCGCTTGTTGACTCGCCAAATGAAGAATTTAGTCGCAATTTGGCGCAATGGCGAGCGACAGCGAGAACTCTGAATAGCACAGAAATCGCTATTATAGTACACCCTTCCAGGAGATTTTTTTTCAAATTCAGGAAGAACCTGCTTGCTATACCCAAAAATATTCATACACAAAAAAATTTAGTTCAGTTCTATGCATAACTCCATACATTTTTTGATGATACAATAATAAAAATGACACAAACATCGCTATTGTTTTTTTTTTTTAATTCAGGGAGGGTCTGTTGATTATTGCCAAACACTTATAAAAAAAATTTGGTTCAATTCTATGCATAACTTCATACATTTTTTGGTGGTACAATATTGAAAATGGCAAAAAAAAATGCTACTGCAGCTTCCCCTTCTGGCAGATTTTTTTTTTCAAAATTCAAGGAGGTCCTGCTTGCCACAGCCAAAAACATACACAAAAAATTTGGTTCAATTCTATGCATATCTTCATATACTTTTTGATGATACAATGGTGACATACAGACAGACAGACATTTTGTAAAAACATGTTTTTTTGAATCTCTGATCTCTGAAGTTCGTAAATCCGTTGAAACAAATTTCGATTACAACACTTTCTTCTATTGAAGATAAAAGACAGTAAAAACCTGACATTAATGTACTTTCAATTTGAAAATTACTGAATCAAATTCAATATTTTAAAAATAATTTTGTTAGTGTCAACTAAACATTTATGAGATCTCTGTATTCTAAAAAATGTAACCAGTGCCGTCGCCATGAATGATTATTTTGTGACCTGGAATCAGTATTAAGAAAATTATTGCACCTAAAAAATATGAAAATTAATAGTTTTATCGAGAAATGTTCTATAAACACACTGATGTAAACATTTTTTAAATTGGTCAATTATTTTAAGAGCCATTTATTGTTGAAATCAGTCAAAACGGTTCTGTTAAAAAAATTTCTAGGAACAAAAACTATGCTTATCACTTTTACCATGTTTTGCAGGGACATACTTTAAAAGCTTGCAGTGTACATTTTTTTGTAGGGGGTGGGGGGAGTCAAAGTTTTAATATTTTAATAGAGATTTATTTCATGTTTAGAAAACATAACTTTTTACTTTCTCCTGTTTTCAATAGAAGAAAGAATTGTAATCGAAAAATTTTCCGACTTGAGATTTTTGATGGATTTGCGTGTTTTAGGGGTCAGATTCTAAAAGATATGATTTTACAAAATGTCTGTCTGTTCGGGTGTCAGTGTACTAAAGAGTACTACAAATGTCCAGCATCAACATACACAGACAATTCATTTAGAAGACTACCATTAAGATTTTTTTTTTTAGATTTTTATCTTGTATTATTTTCTTAGATAAAAATCTTTCACATGTATCTTGTACCTTCCGGCGGAATATTTCAAAACTGAAGGAGGACCTGTTTGCCACAGCCAAAAACATTCACAAAAAATTTGGTTCAATTCTATGCATAACTTCACTTCATACACTTTTTGATGGTAGAATGGCGACATACACACAGACATACACGGACAGACAGACATTTTGTAAAAGCATGTTTTTTGGAATCTCTGACCCCTAAAACGTGTAAATCCGTCGAAATTGGAAGCCGAAAAAATTTCGATTACTTATTTCGTATTAAACAGGTTTCCGTCTTGGCAAATAAAATTTTAATGTATTGAATATGAAAATGTTTCTTTTTAGACAGGATTCTGTTGTAGAGGTCTGCACGGGCCCGTACCCGGCCCGGCAGATTTAGAATAATTTTTTCAACGGACCGGGCCCGGCCGATAAAAAATTTTGCGGGCCTGCGGCCCGTTATATAAAAGCATCAACAGAGGCGATAAAATACGAGTTATTTTCAATGAGTATGTCTTTAACGAGAATTATTATAAATGTGCTAATTTGACAACAAGTTGATAACACTAGTTTAACAACATCAATACAGAAGTGTAACTTGTATAGTGTAGAGATCGGAATCGGACAGTTACATTGTGTATAACTTGCGCTTAATATTTTTTTAGAAGGCTCGTGCTGGGCCGAGATCAGGCTTGCATTCTTTTTCTACATATAGAGGAGCTGAGACGGAACTAGACTTAATTGCACTCATGATGTGCAGAGTCGTGATTTGTAAAATTATCAATAACGCTAAAGAAGTTATGTTAACGTAATCTTTGGATATATACTCCTGGGTGTTTCTTAAATTCACTTCTCAACAATGCGAAAGTTTGAAACTTCTACTAATCTTTAACTGTAAAAGTATAAAATTGACAAACCTGACTATTGAAGGGATTTGGAATCGAATAGCCGCTTTCATTTTTGGTAAATAAGATACTTGCATAATCTTATTGAGATATAAGAAATTCTTGTCAAATGGTTGCTGATTTTTCTCCTTTTCCATGCTGTCGCTTCCGGAAATTCTATTTAAAACTGTAACTTTGACAGTATTTTCTTAAATTGCTTGCATCAAAAAATGGATAACGCCATCCGAGTACATAGTTTCAGAATGGAAATACTTGCTAATCTTATGCATTTCCAAAAAAAATAATGAATTCAAAAATGTTTCAGAAAGTATCTCTTTCGGATATGAAAATGAATTTGAATTTGGAATCTTTAATAAAATGATATAGAAATATTTTCATAAAGCTACTTTTATAAACACTTAACGAAAAAATAAGTTTATTTGAATTTTGAAAGTCTAAAAATCTAAGTAATCATTAATGTTGCTAATGTGTATTTCCTGTAAAATGTAATGTAAAGTCATTCCATAGATATGTATGCAGTATTCTTTAAAGGAATCTTAATTATAAAATAAAAATCGGATTTTTTTAGAAATAGTAAAAGTTGTGTAGGGCCATAACGGGCCGGGCCTATTTTCACTAATTTCTGTTCGGGCCGTGTCTAAAAATGAAAAATATAAATGGGCCGGGCCGAACTTTTTTGTTTTACAACGGGCCGGGCCTGGAAATTCTGGCCCGTGCAGATCTCTATTCTATTGTAGACAAGTTCCATTTTTATAGGTATCTTCAAAGACCGTTTAATAATCCACTCTACAGTACAGCTCTGAAAAGACACGCATTACAGTAAAACTTGTGAAAACGAAACATGTCTATAACAGAATTCTTTCTAGAAGGGAAAAAAAATTCTAATTTCGGGGGGGGGGGGGGGGGGGAAATTATACCATTGTACTTGCTATGATGGAGATCTGTCTAAAATGGAACTTTTTCCTAGTCCCTATTTTAGGTTTTACTACAGGGTCAGTTAAATGTTCCCTGCGAAGGACAAGGGAAAATTTTTTGTGAGAAACAGGGAATGTGCAGAATTGTACAATGTGCAAAACTGCAGAAGCCACACAGAAAATAGAAATATTCCTGCTGAATTTTCTCTCTTTACCTTTTTTGCAATTAATTCTCAATTTTTTTTTTTTTTTTTTTTTTTTTTTTTTTCTATATGTGCATGAAAGTCCGCGATTTTTTTCTTTTTAAATCCGCAAAATCAATGAGTCACAGAAAAAAAATCGCGAATTTTGCGAATTTTGAAAAAGTTCCTAAATGGTCGTTTAAAAAATCACTACACTGTTAAAAAATCTTGTCCTAGTTTGAACCAAATTTTAGTACTCAATAGCTGCCACTGTAAAATAGTGAAATCTTGAACCAATATTTGGAGCAACTATTGAAGCATAGCTCCAATAGTTGGAACGAAGTTGAAATAGGAAGCTCCAAATGTTGCAACGAGATTTGACCATCTTATGGTGGCAGCTACTGAGCACCAAAATTTGGTTCAAACTAGATCAAAAATTTTAACAGTGTAATTTCGTCAAACGACCGTGGAAAATACCGCTAATTTCATCAGAGATCGCAAAAAGAAACGCAGATTTCGTCAAATGATTACATAAACTAAAATCTCGAATTTCGTTATAGGATTGCGCAAAACATTGCGAATTTCGTCAAAAAGATAGCGCAAAAAATTAACGAAAATTTAGTGAAACATTCGCGCATTAAAATCGAGGAGAATTTCGATCAATGCCTAGTTTCTTCGAACAATATCTATCTCACTTTGAGGAAGTTTGAATAATAAAGTTTTAGGAATATGTTTTGATTAATATTGATAAATATTAGTTTTTATACATAAAGCATTTAATACATATGATTTTATTGCAATCAAATTTTATGTTATTTTAGTGTTTAAGCAATTTTTAAATCTTTGTTTGTGTCTGTGTTTGTGTCATGGTTGATTTGTCTGAAATTCTCTGAAATATCAAGTCCTTTAGGGTGAGGACTATTGCTTCTCACTCGTCTCTCAAATGCATGTGATTAGACGGAGGAGAGAGAAAAGGGTGTACTGACTCATCTACTTTGAAAATGAGAAATAGCACAGAAAATAAATAATTTGGAGGTTTGTAAGTTGGTTGAATTTCGTATTTTGCGACCGTTTTCTAACATTCGTAAAAAGAATATGGTTTAATTCTTTCAACTGAATATAGTAAATTTTTTCCTTAGAAAAAAATTATTCGATGTTGAAAGTTTCTTCTTGTTTCAGGATTTTTTTTTTTTTTTTTTTTTTTTTGTCAAGATTTTCGTTTTTTTTAAGCGAATATTTGACGAAATTCATGTTTTTTTTATCGCGATTCTTTGACAGAATTCGTCTTTTTTTACTAGATTCCATTTGACGAAATTCGTGTTTCATCAGGGCTATCCCTTGATTCGAAGAAATTCGCATTTTCTTTGTACAATCTTTTGACGAAATTCTCTTTCTTCCCGCTACCTTTTGACGAAATTCGCGACTTCATTCCGCTATCCTTTGTCAAAATTCACATTTTTGCAGCAATCATTTGAAAAATTTGCTTTTTTTGCGACCGATTGACGAAAATGATTTTTTTACGGCGTCCGATCGGGAAAATTCTCGATATCTTTCCATGACCAATTAACAAAATTCTTTCCACGTTTCCGCAATTTTTGAAGAAATTTGAAACATTTTTTCGTCGATCCTTTATCGAAAGAATTGCATTTGGTTCCTTTTTAATAGAAGTACAACATAATTATACCTTCTCATATATAACCTGTCTAAAACGGAAAGACGGCCTGTTTTACTGCGTTCCGTTTTAGCAGGTTTTACTACGTAAGATATTGTTTGCTCCCAGCATGTTCATATTTAAAAAAAAATAAATCTGGGCACCCCCTCGTTCCAAAGGCTGGATACGCCTATGTTATTACAGTTATGTACAATGAATTTCCGTGCTTTCTAACTATCCATTTTCAACGCTTTCCAAAAATTTGAAAAGTGCTTATGCTTTCTGTTGGTCCGGCCATCTGGCCATAACTCTTTTAAATACTCTTGGATTGCCCTGAAATTTTTTGACCTTATTGATGTTTACCTTAGCACGAACATGAAAACGAAGTTTCTACCATGATTAGTTTATTTACAGGAACAGTCAAAAGTTTTCCATTACATTATGGCCTATTGGAAAAAATCGTTTAAAATGAATTTTAAAGATGTTACCGCACAAACATATTCAAATTTATATGCATTCTTGAAACGCACTAAAATATTCATTTTGTAAAGAATGCTCTGAAAAGAATAGTTATTATTCATTTACAGGGCCACACAAAAGAACACAATTACATAATAATAAAGGGGGGGGGGGAATTGTTTGCGACATATTTTAATTATGGTCAACCATTTCGTGGTATAATCAAATCGATATATGTCGCTGAGACTGATGCATAATACGTAGTGCATAGCATTTACAGGGACACACAAAAGATTTCAAATAGTATATTCGATCCGAAGTACTGCATATTATGGATGATGGCTGTTGGGAGGATGAAATGTTGTTATGATATGCGCTTTTCAGTTTTACAAAATGTATGCATATTATATGGTGAGTATGAATGTTAAGTTACACACATTAGATATGCAGAGTTACACAAAAGATCTCGGAAAGGTTACTGAATATGAGCGTAATTTACAGGAAGGCGGTTTTTAAATATGCTATGCATTTTTACGTTGAATTGCATTCAATTTACTAATAAATGTTAGTAGAATATAGACAAAAGGATATACTGGGTCACGCAAAGAACTGGATACATAATTGCCTTTGGATGATAATTTCTGGAAATGTGATTTGAGTAGTTTAAAGATTTTCGTTTGAACTAAATTTTAGCAAAATACTTTCGTATATTAACGGTACTAGGTAAACTATAGGGCTGAACAAAAGTATTCAAGTATGTTTCTATCTATTAGTATAAATTGCAGTTAGGCGTTTTCTTGCTAAATTAAATTTCCCCATTATATAGCCTGTATATCAACAGACAAATCAAATACAGGGCTGCTCAAAAGTATTGGAATACATATTTGGCTATGGATAGTAAATCCATTTTTTCCTGGATAACGAAGTTTTGTTAAAGATTTCAGGAAGTGTTGGAAAGTGTTTCATAATCTATGCTTAACGCATGATTTTTCTTGCTTTTTTCGGATGAAGTTGAACCGGGAGGGAAATATTAATGTATTTTAGGAACGGTAACAATATATCGTAATAATTTCATCTACCGGAACATTATTTGACGACCTCAGAAGCCAAGGGTACAAGTGACAAAATGTCGATTTGGAGTAAATTGAGTTTAAAGATAATTGATGTTAAATTGGAACATCAATAACAATTGACTAAATTGAAATAGGAAACATCTGCTTGTTGCATTCTAATCTTTGAGCTCTCATTTCAATAACTGTTAAAAAAAATAGAGTATAATTTTCTTTAAATGTATAATTAATCAGTATTGTTTGTTTTTCGAAAAAAGTGGTTTATCGTTATAACTCAGCAAATAATAAGAAAATGACCTATATTTCTTTACCTGAAATGAAAAAAAGCATATTTCCAGATACCCTGCGCACTTAACTCAATTTTTTCAATTTTGTCACTTATACCCCTTGGCTTCTGGGGTCCTCATTTATCATAATTTTACGAATCGGAACATCGTTCCGGTTTGCTCCGGTACATTTCGAGTCCATGATATACAATTACCTTCACTCAAAAATCCAAATGTGGAAATGAGAAACTCTGCGTAACTTTTCGAAAATTTATATTATCATCAGTCAAAGTAGTCATATTTTTTAAAATGGGAAAATTTTGTGAAAAAGCGGAAAATATTTTTGTAATTTACGGAAAAAAGCTTCGGTTAGAATTCGGATATAGAAATGACATTACGATCCGATTTCCATTATATTTTCCGTATTTTAACGGATTTTTTTTTCTTTCTTTTTCCTTTACAGGTTTATTAAATTCACACTTGCAGAAATTACTATTCACAGGATGTCATGTATACACCCAGAAACTAGTTGGATGTGCCAATCCCAAAACTTTCTTCTATCTCATACGTACATTTTAATATTAAAAAAAATAGTTACTCATTTTAATGCTTTAATAGTTTTAATTCAATAATATACCAACTTTAAATTTCATCTTAAATTTCTGCTTCAATCAATTAATCGGAGTAAAAATGAATTTCCGTCTCTGCACGAGCCGATAGACAATAGAATGATAGGCAGATTTTTTGTCAAATTCAGGGAGGACCTACTAGCCTTACCAAGAAATAATCGTATACAAAAAAATTCGTTCAATTTGATGCATAACTTCATGTACTTTTGGTCGGTACAATATTGAAAATGGCGCAAAAATCGCGATTGCAGCGCAACCTTCCGACGCATTTTTTCCAAATTCAGGGAGGACCAAATAGCCATAGTCGTACACATACACAAAAAATTTGGTTCAATTCGATGCATAACTTCATATACTTTTGGTCCGTACAATATTGAAAATGACACAAAAATTACGATTGCAGCGCCCCCTTCTGACGGATTTTTTTCAAATTCAGGGAGGACCAACTAGCCATAGTCATACACATACACAAAAAATTTGATTCAATTCGATGCATAACTTCATATACTTTTGGTCGGTACAATATTGAAAATGGCACAAAAATCGCGATTGCAGCGCCCCCTTCTGACGGATTTTTTTCAAATTCAGGGAGGACCAACTAGCCATAGTCATACACATACACAAAAAATCTGATTCAATTCGATGCATAACTTCATATACTTTTGGTCGGTTCAATATTGAAAATGGCACAAAAATCGCGATTGCAGCGCCCCCTTCCGGCGGAATATTTCAAAACTGAAGGAGGACCTGCTTGCCACAGGCAAAAACATTAAAAAAAAATTTGGTTCAATTCTATGCATAACTTCATACACTTTTTGATGGTTGAATGGCGACATACACACAGACATACACACGGACAGACAGACATTTTGTAAAAACATGTTTTTTGGAATCACTAACCCCTAAAACGTGCAACTCCGTCAAAAACCGGAAGTCGAAAAAAATTTCGATTACAATACTTTCTTCTATTGAAGATAGAAGAAAGTAATAAAAAATTTTGTTGAACAAATTTGTTTGGTCCAAGAAATCTTTTCGTTTAAATATGGGTCAATGAAAATTTTGTTTGAATAAACAAAAAATATTGTTGATTTTTTTTTTTTTTTTCAATTTCCTGTACACAATTTTTATCCGAAATGCATAATAACGTCATTAATTGAAAATTGCTGAGATCAGGCTTGCATTCTTTTCTACATATATAGATGAGCCGGACTCAACATGTGTAGAGCCGACAACATGTTTTGTAAATTTTAATAGCGATAAAGAACATATATTAACGTAATCTTTGAATGTATACTTCTTGGTGATTCTTAAATTCACTTAACAACGCGAAAATTTGACACATTTTCTGACTAATTTTTAACTCTAAAAGAATAAAATTGACAAGCCTGACTATTGAAGGGATTTGGAATCGAATAGCGTTTTTCATTTTTGTTAAATAAGATACTTGAAAAACCTTGTTGAGATATAAAAGATTCTTGTCAAATGGTTGCAGATTTTTCTCCCTTCCCTTGCTATCGCTTCCGGAAATTCCACTCAAAATGCTAACTTTGACACAGTGGCGTAGAAAGCGGGGGATGGAGGGGGCGGTCCTCCCCAAGTATCATCCTCTAAAGGGTGACACCCAATCTTTATTTGACAATACATATATATATAATCTTATAAGATTTTAGGAATTCTGAAATGAAGGGAAATTTTTGACGCACGACGCAATAGAGTTATTATCTATTAGTTTTATTTTCTTTGAGAGTATGAAATTTTATACGGAATGATGTATCTAAATAAGACATGCAAGAAAAACTTACCTATTCAATGAGTGGATAGAAAAAGAAAATTTTAAAAGAAAAAATTTTCTTCGACATATAGACCTTACATTGAGTAATAAATCGATTCTGTGTATTTTTTTTTTATGTAGGACAAAGGGTAAATAAGGAATGGTATGATCATTTGTTATAATAACGTAGAATTGTGATTGAAAAAAAAAAAACATGATGGATCAGAAGTGGAGGGGGGGGGGACGCCATTTACATCCGCTCCGGGTGTCACCCATCCTAGCTACGCCACTGCTTTGACAGTGTTTTCTTAAATTGCTTGTATCAAAAAATGGATAACGCCATTCGATTACCCAGTTTCTCTATAAAAACACTTGCCAATCTTACGTGTCCCCCCCCCCAAAAAAAAAAAAAAAAAAATCAGAAATGTATTAGAAAGTAGCTCTTTTGGATTTGAGAATGAATTTCGATTTCGAATCTTTAATAAAATTATATAGAAATATTTTCATAAATCTACTTTTATTATACAGCTTCAAAAGTTACGATGTTTTAACTTTCTTTTCTTTTTCTTTTATTCTAAACGATATTAATTTTTTAATGAATTTTTATTTCAATGTTGAAAGTTTAAGAATCTAAGTAATCATTAATTTTGCTAATGTGTATTTCCTGTAAAATATATTGTAAAATCATTCCATAGATATGTATGCAGTATTCTTTAAAGAAATCTTAATTATGTGATAAAAAATCTGATTTTTTTAGAAATAGTATAGAAATTGTTTACGTTCCAGAACGGGCCGAACTTATGAGTTTCACAAGGGTCAGGCCGGCCCGAAATAACTTTCCTACGGCCTGGGCATCAAATTCCTGCCCATGCAGATCTCTGTCATAGCATATGATCATCAAGATGGAACAAGTGAAAAACATGGGACAAATGACAAAAACCATCCTACTAGCCAGAATAATTGTTTGCCGTATATAGAGAAAAAAAGAAAATTTACTTCAGTATGTATTTTCCATATACAGGGTGAGTCATAAATATCGAAACAATAGGCTATCTCCTTAAATATTGCCTCTAGACCCATACTTCCAATTGCAAAAATTCGTAAAAAAAGGGTGAAATTTCTGGTAAGATAAGTTGCAACTCCATTGGGGGGGGGGGGGGGGGCTATTTGAAAAATTACGAAAATTAAATTTTTATACGGCCCCCGTAGAGCAAAATTCCCAATTAGGAAATTATTCCTTATCTATTCCTAAATTGAACAAAAAAAAAAAAAAAAAAAAAAAAAAAAGATTCATGGCCGTATCCGAAAACCTGACAGAGATATTAAAATCCAAAATTCTCCAAAATTCGTGACTTACACCACTTTATCATGCCTGTAAAGGAAGCATTTTTAACTCGTTTTCAAAGCAAATGAGGGATCGTCCACAAATTGCTCGTATTAAATGTTGATTTAAGGCCGTGCCTCTTATTTGGACATAATAAAGCAGTTTTCAAAATATGTTGATCGTTAGCACTGGAGTCTGATGGATTAAAATATCTAGGTCCGGTCCCAAACCGACCCATAAGGAAAAAATTTCTATCCGGCATGGAAAAATGTTAAAATCATAATCCGGACCAGCCTGGAAAAAAGTTTAAATCATAGCCCGGCTCAGCCGTGAATTTCTACATAGTTTTTAATTTCGGTGTAGTTAAAAATTGTTTCGCGGGGAGGAGTTCTGTCCAAAAATACTTATTATAGCATAGCTTTTCGTTTTTTATATTTATATACGTTTTATTATTAAAGAAGCGCCAAAGGCTGTGATATATTTATTTTATCAATGAATCTCTGTTTATATCTAAATGTTTCACTTATATTTTAATATCGCTAATCCATATACCGTGCGTTGGAGACTTTGAAAAATGTTAGTAAAATCTTTTAAGACGGAATCATATAGGAAAAAAAAATACGTAATAGACAAATGACCTTCCTAGGAGGGTTAAATGGAGTTTATTTTTTCTCAGGTGTTATTGTATTAATTTTGCATGGATCAACACATTTTCTGTTTAAGACAGAATTCAGTCATAGACAGATTTTTTTTCTGGTTTTATTGTGTTTAATTTTTTAGCATTTAAATATACTATTATAAAAAAAAATTAAAGTTTTATTTTTTTAATAAAATAAAAGCGATTTTAAAATCTATGTGGTTTTCATAAAAATTTTAATTGAACCAAATTTTACCTATTTCAAGCACATATTACACTGGTGTCCAAAATTTAAGCATAATTGGTAATTAAGTAATTATTTTTATGTAATGAAAGAAATATGAATCGGAATGTGCTGAAACTCCAGGTGTGTAAACAAAATAGTACGCGTCACATATTTTCGCGAAGAGTTTTCCCCGAAATCGAACAGGGGACCGTCAACAAATTGAAAAAGAACGAAGATCTTTTGGATAACCCTGTCAAAACTAATGTAGCAAAAGCGTTCAAACTGCACATTATGATTAATTGGCTTATTGTAATGTGCTGTGTTAATTTTTACAAGGATAGCATGTATACTCGTAGAGAAATTAAGGTTTTTATAAAAACAGTCCTAAGTTTTTTGCTTATAATTTGCAGAGTTCTTAATATAAAATAGTGTTCTTTTTTGAAAAAATGACAAACATCATTGTACACAATACCCTGTCATCAGAATTAAAAAATAATAAAAATTGTATGACAAATGAGCAGGTTTACTAAATAATTTTTTACTGCGCATGCGTGAACGTTATTAAAATTTCATTTGCATATTATGTTAGTTAAATGTATAGAGCAACTTTTGTGAAAGTCTCAAAAACATAGCTTAAAAATTCTGAAAATTATCGTTGATAGAATGAGATCAAAATCCTTTATTCCCTAAATCAGGCATGTCAAACACGTGGCCCGCGGGCTACAATTGGCCCGCCAGGAACTTCTCTGTGGCCCGCCAAGTCTGACATTTTCGTTTGTTTCATTCAGTTCTTAGTTGATGGCAGAAATTACACTTTGCTTCGCAAATATTGCAATGTTGCAAAACTGGAGAATGATTTTAGTCAAAATATCTCCCCTATATTTCAGAATATCAATCTTAATTAACCCATTAACGCCCAGCGTCCTCTTTTGAGGACGGCTACAAAAACAGCAAGAAAGCGGTTTTCCCACCAGTAAATAGGAAGAGAAATATATACCTTCTTTCGCGAGACAGAATCCTCGATAAATTTAGATAAAAGTTAATTTGATTTTTAAAGTGATGGGAAATACAAAATTTTAATTTTAGCGAAGAAAATAATTCGGGCGTTAATGGGTTAAGTTTAATGACAGATATTGACATACATTAAATTTAATGATCCGCTATTAAATAAAGACAAGTTTAAATTTTTAAATTAATGGTTGTTATTTTGGATGAAAAATTTTTAACAGTTTGGCATAGGAGATGCAAGCAACACCGATTCAACATACTGTTTTGAATATGATCAAATCTAATTCATTTTAAAATTTCGTTTCCAGACGATAGAGTAAGTAAAAGTTATCAATAAGAAAGTTAAGAAGAGCATAACTTAATCTAAAAATTAAAAAATATATAAAAGTTTTATGTTTTTTTTTTAAATATTTTCTTAAGTGTTTTATGGTGAAATATGAATACATTATTTTACTGCTCTCTTTGATTCACTATGACATTACAAAATAAAGAATGGTATTTGTTCGGTATTTAAAATGTATCGAAAATCAATTAAAATACAATGCTAATTTCTGATTAAAAGTTTCTAAAAGATCAAAAGAAATAAATAGCTTTAAAAGGGAAAATGACACTATTTATCGTCTTGTAACATAATAATAATAGTAATAATATTAATAACGAAAAATTGGTACCCTGTTTTCATTATTTGTCTGCATGCATAGTCGAAAGCGAGCATTTTGGAAATAAGCTCATTAATTAATTTCATTCTTAAAGGTTAGTAAACGTATCTTTGTAAATTATCCCTGTGTGATCTTTATCTTTCTTGGTGATGAAGATATAACATCAAAGATTCATAAAAGTCAATTTGAAATATTTTTTATACTCAAAACAAAAGACTGAAAAATTGTGTTTGATATGTAGAAACTTCGATGAAGTTTGCTGAGAATTTACTCACAAATATTTCGAAAAACCCACAAATATCTAGAAACGATTTGGAAAAATAAATAAATTTTAAACTGAAACTTTGTTGAAAAAGTGTGTTCGTGAAACATATTAAAAGTAATCCATCTGCTTTTAAAAACAACGATTGGATGCAATTGCACAGAACTCAAACCGTTCAAAATAGAATAAAGGATATCCAGAATAGTTAAATCAATTTAAATATATGGAGGGGCATTTCTATAAATATTAATGATATAACCAGAAATTTCAATAATCGCATGAAATCTATAATTTCAATATGTGTTGCTTAAACTGAAAATTTTCATTAAAAATTTTTCATTATTAGACGATAGCCACCAGTGGCCATCGACAAATATTTTTTTTAAAGAAACTTTTTATCTTTTAGTGGCACCGTGGCCACTGGCTGGCGTTAATTTTACCCTTTAACTTTATGATTCTTGAAAATATAGGTGCAAGAAATTTTACTCTGTGGGCAGTTTTTTTTTCTTCTCCGCACACATGATATGTACTTAAAAATAAGTGAGAAGAATTAGGAAATTATTCCTATTCCGCATCAATTACTATTGCTAATATATTTCAATCAGTTATGAAACTTTTTTTTATTTCATAATATTATATTGTAAATAATTGTGTTCTATCAGTGATTGGTTTTATAGATAGTAGCAATTACAACAAAAAAGAAAATGCAGGTATTAGGATTATAAAATTAATAATAAAGGATATCCAGAATAGTTAAATCAATTTAAATATATGGAGGGGCATTTCTATAAATATTAATGATATAACCAGAAATTTCAATAATCGCATGAAATCTATAATTTCAATATGTGTTGCTTAAACTGAAAATTTTCATTAAAAATTTTTCATTATTAGACGATAGCCACCAGTGGCCATCGACAAATATTTTTTTTAAAGAAACTTTTTATCTTTTAGTGGCACCGTGGCCACTGGCTGGCGTTAATTTTACCCTTTAACTTTATGATTCTTGAAAATATAGGTGCAAGAAATTTTACTCTGTGGGCAGTTTTTTTTTCTTCTCCGCACACATGATATGTACTTAAAAATAAGTGAGAAGAATTAGGAAATTATTCCTATTCCGCATCAATTACTATTGCTAATATATTTCAATCAGTTATGAAACTTTTTTTTATTTCATAATATTATATTGTAAATAATTGTGTTCTATCAGTGATTGGTTTTATAGATAGTAGCAATTACAACAAAAAAGAAAATGCAGGTATTAGGATTATAAAATTAATAATACATTTTTATATAATTTTGATTGTGATATAAATTTTAAAATATTCAATGTGTTTAAGCATGTTTGTGTTTTTATTTTAACTTAATTTTCATAACATTTGTCAGTACACCTCGTAAAATACTTTTGCTACGGAAATGATTTTACTTAATAAATATTTTTAAACATTTTCTGGTGCGTGTTTTAATTTTTCCAATAAATGTTTAAAAATTTTTATATGTATTTTTGTTTGCTTGTTTGTTTTTTAAAAGAATGCTGTATTTTCAATGTAAAGTTATCATTTTGTGCGTTAGTCATCAAATTAATCTGCTTCTTTATTTTCGATAATGTGGCCCGCGGCTTTGTCTACAATGCTAAATCTGGCCCGCGGTGGTAGACGAGTTTGACATGCCTGCCCTAAATGAAGCAAAAAAGATGAGGGGCTGTATCCATATTCCATTGTTTAGTGCCTACACAATATTGCACGTACAACTATATTTAGGTAAAACCCCTGATTTTTTTGCTTCCTTTAGGAATAACGGATTTTGAGTTGATTCTATAGGCTCCCATTTTCAGAATTTTCAAGCTATGTTTTTGAAACTTTTACAGAAGTTGCTCTATACATTTAGCTAACACAATATGCAAATGACATTTTGATATCGTTGACGCATGCGCAATGAAAAGTTATTTACTAAACATACTCATTTTTCATACAATTTTTATTATTTTTAAATTCTGATGACAGGCTATTGTGTACAATGATATTTGTCATATTTTCAGAAAAGAACATTATTTTATAATAAGAACTCTGCAAATTATAAGCAAAAAAACTTGGAAAAATTTAGGACTGTTTTTATAAAAACTTTAATTTCTCTACGAGTATACATGCTATCCTTGTAAAAATTAACATAGTACATTACAATAAGCCAATTAATCATAATGTGCAGTTTGAACGCTTTTGCTACATTAGTTTTGACAGGGTTATCCAAAAGATCTTCGTTCTTTTTCAATTTGTTGATGGTCCCCTGTTCGAATTCGGGGAAAACTCTTCGCGAAAATATGTGACGCGTACTATTTTGTTTACACACCTGGAGTTTCAGCACATTCCGATTCATATTTCTTTCATTACTTAAAAATAATTACTTAATTACCAATTATGCTTAAATTTTGGACACCAGTGTAGTTCAGTTAGTGACAGTGATTTTAATACGGATTGCTCGAGACCGGGATTGAAAATTTCGTCCAATGCAGACCTGATTAAAAGTTAAGAATTGTTAAAGAAAAACAGTACAAACTTGAAACATGTCGTTTTTAATTATTTTACATTAGTTTTGTTTCGGGCAAAATTGAAAAATTATTTACTTTCGAAAATATGTTTTTTTTTTTTTTAAAGTTATATTATTTTTTCTCAATAAATAGTTTTAATAGTTCTCAAATTAATATCGAAAAACAAAAACCCCGAAACAAAACTAAAATCATATTTTCATCTTTAAATAAATGGAAAGAAATTGAAATCCAATAAATAATGTTTGCAGTTATAACGATTTTTAACTATCCCATTTAAACCAGTACTAATCATATGAAATTTTTATAAATTTTATGATAAATTTTAGGATGTGATTTTCTTAAGCAAATTATATGGCTAACCATCACAAAAAAAAAAAGAAAAAAAATCAAAATTCTAACTCAAAAGATAGATTTTTTACACGTTTCCTAGAACTGTTAAAGTAACATTGTCTTTTGAATTGTGCGCATTTCAATTTGTGTCTAATCCCTTAAAACCTGATGAATTATCCAAATGGCTATAACTCTGCGAATTTTGAAGATATGAAGATGCAACTTTTTGTGTATTATTCAGGACTGAATAAGGAAAGTTTTCCTAATTGGAATTTTTATCCTACAGGGGCCGTATAAAAAGTTAATTTTCGTACTTTTTCAAATAGACCCCCCCATGGAGTTGCAACTTATCTTATCAAAAAATTTACCTTTTTTTATAAATTTTTGCAATTTGAAGTATGGGTCTAGGGGCAATATTTAAGGAGATAGCCTATTGTTTCGATATTTATGACTCACCCTGTATAGTAATTTTATCTTTGCCTATAGATAGGATCATTAACCTTATTCACCTTTTTAATTGAAATTCAATTGCTTAGATATTTTAAGCTAATATCGCTATTTAATCGTTGTTAAAAACAGGAAACATTTAAGTAATTTTTCAAGAAAAAAAAAATTGCTGGGAGGGGGCTTTTTAAGTTTTAAGTAAGCAGAATTTAAAAACTTTTTAAATTCTGCATACATGGAAATTCATCAATGCTACAAACATTATTCCCACGAATTGCTTAGCCGAATCCACATATGTTCATTATATTATCATACCACTCGGTCCGCTTTTTGAAAAACCACTTTTATCTAAAGAAAATTCTTCTTTATAAATTTAGCACAAACTTACAGGGAACGCTCGCCGCTTTTCTTGTAACTGTTGCAGAAACCTATCACGAATTTCTTTTTAAAAATTTACTGGTTTTCAAAAAGCGAACCAGTGGGAGAACTGATTATACAGGATTCACACAAACTATTGACCAGATTATAAATATTTATAATTCCAAAACTTCATACATATTATAATAAGTGATATATATAAAAAAGTGTATCTAAAGTTTTTTTTTTTTTTTTTTTTTTCCTAGTTACTAATGTTTGATGTACGAACCTCTCGTAACACGACAAGCACTTTTGAGTCATAATCAAGTTCGTTTTACATATTTGATAATTTTCCACAGTCAGTGATTTTTAATGTAGCACTGATGCATTAAAACACTAAATAATATTTCACCGACTCCTGTGCCCATTTTACGGTGCATCTATATGTTTGCAGTATATTATTATATTGTAGTTGTTTTGTTGTATGTTCAGTTACCCAGATGCCAGGTGGTTTCAAACCAGCGCACGAAGATGCCACATTATTGATTAATAGCTTATTGATCACATTCATATTTAGCGATTAGATGAATTTCATGAAAAATCATGGATTCCCAGGTAAAAAAATCAGCAAAAAACCTTTAGAAAAAATAAGATTTTACAGGGATTTTGAAGGTTTCTACAGGGATTTTGAGGGCAAATTATAAGCGCAGGTTTATTTGAGGGAATTTACTATTAATCAAAAGATTTTATGCAGGCATTTATCTGACCTCCAAATTGCTAATCGGGTATTTTGAAGGTCACTTCAGGTATTTCGAAGGAAATTGAAAACTGAACAAAATGCACAGATTTTTAAAGGTTGTAAAGAGGCTTTTATCAGCAAGTTAATGGCTTTCAATTTACCGTTAGGGACTTAGCTGATTTTTGATAAGTATACTTCAGGTATTTTGAAGGAAAATATAGCCTTCAATTTACCTTCAGTGACTTAATGACTTAGTGAATATATACAATTTCTTAGTTCAAGCCTTCGTTTTGTTACATGAGGACGTGTCCCAGAAATGCTCTTCAAAATACAAGAATAGGCGCGACCCACGGCCCGCGGGACAGGAACATTCTGTTGATTTAGATGTTTTAATATCTCAGCTACATTTTGAGGTAAGTTGCATGTTTTTAGGACAATTATTAATTAAATTATAAGTAATTAATTATCCCATCCCTTTGCCAGTTAATTCTATCGGCTTTTACAGATACTAAGTTCCACAATTCTAAGAATTTAATTGCTTAAACTCTTAATTAAAAATTCTCAAATCATGTAAAAATCATCTCCATAGTCTAATTTTCAATCATGATTACTTTATAAAAGATTTCTCATAAAAATTCTCGCATTAAGTAAAGTTTTATTATTATTTCTTCCAAATTAATCTAGAACCACGTGTTCGAATTCGAGCTAAATAACGCTAAGTTCAGCCTAATGGGGATAAGTATTAAGATATATATCGACAAGATAGCGTCTCGTTCACCCCTGCCGGCAGCAATTCAGACCCCGTAGCGACCACGTGGAATTTCTGAACTTTGAAAAAAATCTCAAGATTAAAAAACTTCACGACAATACACTGGCCCCAAATGTACCCCGTAAATATATATTGTAATTATATTTATATATTGTAATTATATGCATTTATATAAAAAACTTTAACTATTTCCTACATTTTTAATGTTTTAATTTCTAAACTTAGAATATTTTTCGACTTTTTTTTTTCATTTTTTCGCAAAAATATTTTTTTCCGAATTTTTAGATAAAAACTGGGAAATTGACTAATTATTACATAAAATTAACGATTTTAATTAATTTTCTTTAATATTTAAATTTTTTTTTCAGTACGGCATTTTTGTTTTTACCGGTGTTCGGCATGATTACGCCGCCTTCACCGTACTATCCATCCAGCCGTAAAACACTAATTTCTAATTATCTCATTAATTAATTAATATTTATTCTTTTCCGCTGGGTTCCTATACCTACGACTTCTAAATTAAGGGGAGGAGGGGTTATTGTTTATTTTGAATACAATTGAGAAATGTGAAATTTAAATCTTTATTTTCACACATATACAGGGAAATTGCAGGTTTTTTACCTTCAAGAAACCTTAGTTCCAAATACCTGTAAAATACCTTAATATTGTTTTTTCAGGGAAAATGCGGGTTTTTTACCTTCAAGAAACCTTAGTTCCAAATACCTGCAAAATACCTGAATATTTTACTTTCAGGGAAAGTGCAGGTTTTTTACCTTCAAAAAACCTTAGTTCCAAATACCGGTAATTTACCTGAACTTTTTTTTTAAAGGCTTTTTGCTGATTTTTTTACCTGGGTTTTCTCTTGCTTTAAGCCAAATTTCCAAAAAAAAAAAAAAAAAAAAAAAAATACAATGTAAAAAAAAGAAATTAGAATTACATGACACATTTTTGTGGCCCCTCTTAAATTTTGGAGCAGCTCCTTTTCGCGTGAATGAAAAATCAAATCCTCGGTGTAGGGGGGCAGAATACATTACGAGGTCAGTCAGTTCAATCCCTAATAAACAGTTCGTTTATTGATATGATCGCTGTTTGAATGAAAATTGGTCATTTGCTTTCTGCACATCATAAAGATACTTTCTAAACATTCAACAACAATGACGAGTGACAGACCTAACCAAAGTCCCATCTGTCCGCCAACCTGGCTAAATATTTCAGATGTTTGATACATAGGATTCTGTTTGTATACAGTGTAGTCTAAAGTATCATAATAAACTCTGAGCCGCAGTTTCGTTTCCCGATAGTCTTCGTACGACAACGATTCGTTTGTAGAATTCGGCGTAAGGTATAAGTGTCTGTAATTTTCGTAATGCATCCGAGAAGGCCAAACAGACGATGATACTTGGATATCGTAAATTATTTCTTCACAAGATAACGGACAGTTGCAGATATCATTAGCTTTTTTCTCGCTTACAGTCACACAACACCGCGTTAAAGCGTCAGTTAGGTCACAATGTCGGATACCGCTGCGATGACCAATGCTTGTTGTGCAAGAACATAAAGACTCGGTGATATTTTGAATGCATTTATCCTTACAAGTCAACTGACTTTGTCCTTTTGCATAATATTTACAACGGTCTTTATAGGGTGGGGGAAGACGGGATAAAATGGATTTGGTTACAGCTATATTTGTTTCATAACCGGGACCAACGAAAATTCCTTTTAAGTCAGTTCTGTGATCGAGGTGAGGATCATGAACTTCAACTCTAGCTCCTGCCGCCTCAGTAAATTTTCCGTATTGATCAACTTCCAAATTTAGTTCTAAAACGAATCCATGTATTGGACCATTGTTTTGTGTACGCAGATTATACTCTCCTGATTTAAAAGTATAGCAGTTGCCGTATAATTGACTGAGCGATGATTCGAAGTCGTCGTAGTAACATCTAGTATCAATAAAAGAACAAAATTGGATGAAATCTTGCGAACGATGTCCATACATAACACGACTCTCGTAGTTTAGAGATAGCAGCGAGTAAAGCCATTTTTCGCCAGTTTCGTTCATGTTTGAATATTTAATCAAATCTCGTTCGCATTCAGGTAATGACTTATTTTTTGTAGGAAAAGAATCTGTTTTGTTTTTCTGATTTACACCATGACATTCGTTGTAATTAAGTTTTGATTCCACGCATGGTTCATATATTTTGCGAACGCTATTCACGTTACAAACGGTAACTGCGGGAAACGGTTGGACATTAGCCGTCATTGAATCCAAATTGACAATAACTGGATAGTCGTAATAAGATTCTAAAAACAGGCCCACTTGCGAAAGGCATCCTACGGCACCCATAATCAATATCAGGATCCAAAAAATCTTGCGCGTAGTTGATTTCGAATTTCCAATGCGATTTAAAACATAGACTGATGAATTATTTAAGAAATCTACCATCATATTTTTAAAATTTAATTTTCTATCCTTAGCCTTTTTAACCTTAGAAAAACTGGATTTGTTTTCTTGCATAATTCTGTTTTGCCTTTTTTCCATTTGGATATGAACACGATCTCTATTTTTTGCACCAAATTCTCTGTTTGCTGTTGTCCTCTGATTGCTTGAAAGAAATCTATCAGAATATGAAAATGGATGAACAAAATGATTATTTCTATAGAAAGCCATTATCTCTTAAAATCTTTTTTGTTAAAAAGATATAAAAAACTGTAAAAAAAAAAAAAAAAAAAAAAAAAAAAAAAAAAAAAAAACGATTTCCTGAATTTATTTTCTTTTAAAGCTTTTTGTAGTAACAACGCACGCGGATTAAAAAAATCTCAACTATTATAAGTAGATGTTGATAATTTTCTTCTGCTTCTTTAATGCTGAACTCGTAATTAAATCGATAAAGAAAATACGTCTGAATTTTAGAATATTTATTCTTGCTAAAAATTACTTACATTTAAAGGAATACGATGTTCTACTCAAAACCACTGATTGTTTTGTTTAAAATGATCAATTTGTTTGTATATACTGCAAAATGTTTCGTTTTGTAATTTTTCAATAAAATTTTTTTAACAATTATGTTTTAAAATTTCTACAAGTTTTACTACTTATGGCTGTTTTGAAATCATATAATTCATGTAATGTTGCGCCACAGTCATTAACACACTACATGAAATTCTCTGATTAATATTTTTCCCAATAAAGTAAATATTTCAGATCAATTGTGATATAATTCTTCACAATTATTAATGTTATAATAACAATTATAAACCTTCTGAGTATTATAAAAGATTTTTTTCTGGCAAAACTTTTTAAATTTAATAAAAATTAATAGTGTGAAGGCATTTTAAAAGCAAAAATAGACTGAATGAAACTAAAAGAAAAATTCTTTCACAACAATCAGTACAGCTCAATTATGCTTGTAAGTAATTAATCTATAAGCATAGTAATTATTTCTGATAAGCTTTCAAGCTGCCAAAGAAGTACTGGAATTTAAAATATTACAGCATTGGTATTTGTAACAAATTATATTTTCTTAATCAGTTTGAATGAAAGAAGAAAAAAAATCTGATTAATACTAAAAATTTTCAAATACAATAACTTATGTCGATAACATTCAACATTGTTAAGACTTAAAATATGTTTCTCAATCTTACATTATTTCATTAGGGTATATTTTGCTGAAGTGTTGAACGCTTTGTCTTAGAAATAGGTTCCGATATAAATCTGCACAGTTATTTCACATTCTGATATAGTTTTTCACATTTACAATAACAATTATACATCTTCATGTTCATAAATGTGTTGCGAATAAAAAAATTTGACACTATTTTTTCAGTTAAAAAAATAATAAGGAAAACTAATTTCAACAGAATAAATCACATGAACAATTTAATTTGCTCTGTGCATTTATATTTGTATATTTATACCTGTATGTTGTGTACTTTTCAAAATGAAAAAAACAGTTATTAAAGGATAAAAGATTCTTTTAATATACTGTCAGAGCAGTTCAGTTCTGCTAACAATAACGTTGATCATCAGCAACAATGTTGTATCACCTTTAAACTTTCAATTAGCGAAAGAAACATTGGTATTAACAATATATATATATATATAAATAATAATAATAATACCACAGATAAATTCTTAATGTAAAAACATTACACTACACAAAGGTGCACTGCATTTTGAATTTTCATGCATTTTACTAATTATTTGCAAAAATAATTATATTAACAACTTTCAAGATTGATCAGACAGAACAGAATAAAAATTTGAATTTTAAATATTTTACAGTAGAAAGACGAATGAAAATTAAATTTGATTAAGACGCGTAGAACATTAAAATACCTAACCATTAATGAAAACAAGTCTTTTACCTATACATGTTTAACTCCCTTTTACAATCTTTATGTTTATATTGCACCAATCACATGGACACATTACGATGTATTTTGTAACCAGCATGACATATGCGGTTTTCTCATAAAATTTGAATGAATAGTTCATTTGATCAATAAATTCTGACAAAATTTTTAGATTTGAATACAAAAAAGAAATGACAGCTAAATTGTTCCTATTTTGGACTGAACATTTAAATTTATTTTTGCTAAGTCATATTTATGATTTATTATGCAGATTATGTCAGGTTAATAATGAAACTTTCACATATTGATTTAATATGATATTTGTTAAGCGTAATGTAAGCTAAGGAAAATTGTTGTAAAAATAATATTTGTTTAGTAAAATTTATGTGTAACTTTTGTAATTGCGTGTGTTAAAACCAGTTGATCGACGTTACAAACATTTGTATTCCGATTTCGTTATGTTTAATTCTTATTACTTTTACAAGTAAATTGTACACAAATCATGATAATGGTCAATCATAGCAACGGAAGTTTTAGACAAACTTTCTGTCCTGTTTATGAGTATTCTGTGACAAATAAAATATTAAATATTTATATTCGGAATATCATAAAGTTGTAATAAATTTTTCTGTAGAATTTATTTCGTTCAAATGCATAATTTCGTACTAGGACTTCCCTCTGAGGGATTAGTCTGAGCGATATTGCTCAGAACATATATTTAAACATATATTTAATAATAACTTCCAAAAAGTAAAGAAAAAAATATCACATTTAGAAAACAAATGTAATTTAATAAATTACAACTATTTGGAAAATAATATTTTCAAAGACTATAATTTTAGGTTTAAAAATGATTTCTATATTTTTAAAAACAATAATAATATCATTTTTAATCAGATCAAAACGTAGCTTATGTAATAACAGAGTTATATTAATATGCCTAGACATTTAGAGAGACGTTTTTATTCCTGAGCCAATCATAAACAAATATTAAATGAAATTTTAGTACTGTAATATTTTAAATTTCCAAACATTGCACATTTTCAATTTTTACACCATCGTATGAAGAGAAAATTTACTTTTAAATGCAACTTGTTTGAAACCTGTATCTCAATTTGTTATTGAGTTATTAATTTTTTGTTAGTTTTTAATTTTTTTTTTTTTTCATCGTGGCAAACACATTCAGATATACTTCAGATTTCCCAATTCTCTACCGAGAACAACTATTTTCCAAATAGTTAATAAAAAATGAGACGTTATTTTTAATTGATTATATAGTGCCATAAATTTAAATGTCAAAAATGAGCAAAGTAAATGGAAGAAATGCAAAATTTTATATAAAAATTTCTATACACGGTTAAAAAATGGGAAAGCAAACTATGCAAATCAGACATGCATAATTATAAAATTGGAAGTACGCAATGCATTAAAAGTAATGCAGATAATAAAACATTAAAATATCTTGAATCGGAATTTGAACTCTTTGAAATGACGTAAAATATATAAACAGCACAAAAAACTGCACAAATCATGATGATTGGGTAGAATGAAGGAGTTTTTTTACATGGTGTGTGGTCCCCTTAGATAGTTAATATAGAATAGTTAATAATATAATATCTATATCTGTTTTCTATGGATACGATGAGGCTCTCGATAAGAATTTAGGGAATTCTCTCTTTAAAAAATGATATATAAAAATCCTGAAAACGCCAACAAAGGAATGCAATGCATCGTTCGAGTGTGTCTCAGATATGCTCGATCAGATTTAAATGGATTGTGCATGCTAGCTACTACATACACTGCTTTTCTTTCTGTTCAAACTTGTTCTCATGAAGTTGAGCAGTATTTCATTGTTGCATGCATTAAATAAAAGGAATATACAATGCGTGCAGTATAAGGTACGAACGATATCTGAATATCTAGTCTGCATAAGCCTTGAGCTGTAAAAATGTCACCACAAGTGACTTATAAATCTGCGCATATTTTTTCGCAAGACATGCTGACTCAAATACGTCAATATGAATTCGATTATGCAGTTTTATTCCAAAAATTATTATTTAAAGACTAATAACAGTTGAGAAAAGGATAAAATCCCCAGATTAGTAAAGCTGAAAAATTAATGTACCTCTCCCCCGTACCATTTTGTTATGGAATTCTTTTGTGGTGCCCTGTAATTGAATAGTAAATATTCTTTGTGCGGCATGCTCTACAAGATATATATTCTAGTGCTCCTCATAAATGCATATCAATTTCATTATGTTTCGATGGGCGCGTAACATCATTAAAATGTTCTTGGAATTTTTTCATCCCATCGGCTATAATGTAACGGTATATTTTTGATTGTCCCTGTATTTGAACTGTTTATCCAATTTTACCAAAATTTAAAATGACTCAACGAAATTCGGCAACAAATATATATTTAAAATTTAAAACGATTCGGTTGGATAGTTTTTGTGCTGTTCTATGTGGACAGAGAGACGGACGGTTCAGACGACGGCTATAGGTATTACGTTTTTATATTATTACGAATGCACCTAAAAAACTGTTAAATTTCAAAGCACATGCCGAAATTGAAAACACATGGCAAGCAATTATTGCTCAAGGACAGTATTGTAACCGATTTCTTTTGTGTGTCCCTGTAAACGGATTAAAAATTATATGAATGTCCTGTTCAAACGTAATCGTAATGCAATTCATCGATTTATATAAGTTTCAATACTTTAAAATAATGTAATTTCATTAAAATAATCTGTTAACGATTTTTCTTATAGACCATAATGTGATGGAAAACTTTTGGGTTACCCTGTAAGTAATTATTAATCTCACATACTTCATATAATAATAAACATGCCTAGGGGACCCTAAATAAAGTTTACCAATTGCATAAAAATCCGAGTATATTTAAGGATGTTAGAATGTGCACAGACGGACAGACAAATCGAATGCATCAACACTTTTCAACTTTGTTGGAAAATGAAAAAAAAAAGCGCAACCGATTCATTTAATGCAAATAAATAAATAAATAAATAAATAAAATAAAATAAAATAAAATAAAATTTTACCCAAAAAGCCAGAACAGGATTTGGTACTTTTCTATATAATTGGCATCGAAATATCGTTATTAGGTGCGTTCGTAACTATGTATACACTATCTACCAAAAAGTATTTGTACACTTTCAGTTTTTGACATTTTGTCAAATATTTAAAAATATAC
Source organism: Maratus speculifer (assembly GCA_964019185.1). Taxonomy (NCBI): domain Eukaryota; kingdom Metazoa; phylum Arthropoda; class Arachnida; order Araneae; family Salticidae; genus Maratus; species Maratus speculifer. The sequence goes on along the minus strand of OZ025294.1, from coordinate 397,266,042 downwards.
TGGTCGGATTCTTCTGGAACTTCAGAAATATAAAGATTATGCTTCACTTTATATTTATTTACATTCATTTGTTAAGCGGGAAATTAGGGGGCCAGCAAAAAAACAAAGAATAATAGAAATATTTGGGATCGCCCTGTACATGAAAATGCACGAAATGACTTATCGCTTTAGAATACAAATATATGAATACAGTAAAATATGTACACTAATTTTTGTGAGAATAGCATGTATATTTATGGCGATAGAGCGATTTTTTTGAAAAATTCAAAAAATTCTGGTATGTTTTTTGTTTATATCATGCTGGGTTTTTGACCAAATTTAACACAAATTTCAGAAAAATTGGCAAAATGCAGTAGAAAAAATGTAGCGCAATTGGAATATAAATATATTAAATATTTTATGAAATATGAGTGGTTGTATAAAATAATTTTTATCTGCGCATGCGCGAACTAGAAAAACATTTTTTTACATCATTTAATAGTCAATTCTATGGAGTGACTTATAAAAAAAATCCAATCAAATATCGTGAAAATTCAAAAAGATATCATTATTTTAGTGAGATGTTTTTACTCTGCTCTCTAAAAACGGCTGAATCTTAAGGGATTCTCCACAAATTGACATTTTTTAATAACTGACTTTAAAAAAAAACTAGTATTGAATTAATACAATATCTAATACAATATTGCTGCTAATAAGTACTTGACAATTGTGATAGAAAAGAAAAAGAGCTTTATTCGCATTCAGGGCCAAAACTGAGAGGGGGGGGGGGGAGAAGGCAGGGGCGTATTTAAGCAGAATTCTTTAGGGGGGCGTGTATGACGATTTTGCCGACTAACTTTAAAAAAAAATTATACCTTTAAAAGTATGTATGCATCTAATGAGTGTCAAAAATTTGACTGACTGATTTTAAAATTCAATAACTTGCAAACGGTGACAGCTCTAAAATTAAATGCCTGCAGGATGTAAGAATGTAAAAATCACTCCTGTATCTAACCTAACCCTCCTGCAAGAATTTTTTTAAATAACTGCCACAATTTGTAATAGCTCAAGAGCCGATAGCACAAAAACATAAGGTATTGAGCAGAAGAAAAAAACTTTTATTTTATGGAAATGTAATAATAGGGGAATCTAATGATCCATGTCTCACGGATAATCTTTGTACCAACCGCTGTTAGACTGTTACTACTCATCCTGTGGGATGAAACCATTTTTCAGATATACGCTGAGGTATTATACTGACTCAAACAGATCAAATAATGTCTCTGTCTAGCTTCATTTTAGACCTTTTTCTTGGGTCATGTACAATGATGGAATCTTTCCAACTTTTCGTAACATTAAAATGTCCACGGTACTGCTCGATTTCCCTCACTATCTAATTATGAATATTTAACACATTTTCAGCTAAGAAGGGAGGCTTACCAATTGGTTTGAGCTCAACAAGCTCCATTTATCATCATCACGAAGACCCAGAGAGGCAGAACAACAGGGAAAGATATTTAGGCGCACAATTTATGGCGATTATGAATTTAAGTTAAAATGTTAATTATGGCATTAAATAGACTATATCTTATACTATATTGCGAGCAAAAATTGTGTGTGTGTGTGTGTGTGTGTGTATGGGTAAATTTTATCTCAAAAACGGCTCTAACGATTTTCGCAAAAATTTGGATTTTACCATTTTCGGGCACGAGACCATTGGGCTAGGTCACATGTTCGAGAAAATTCGATTATTGGGTCATTTTGGGTCATAATGGGTCAAGATCAAGCTATTTATATCTAGAGAACGGCTGGATCGATTTTAAGGAAATTTTGTAACCAATCGTTTTTTGGCACGAGAAAACTATTGGGCTGGGTCACATGTTCGAAAAATTTCGATTATTGGGTCATTTTTGGGTCATTATGGGTCAAGCCATTTTTATCTAAAAAACGGCTCTAACGATTGCGACCAAATTTTACATTTTATCGTTTTGGATTACCAGAAGACCATTGGGTTAGGTAACATGTTCGAGAAAATTTGGTTAGTGGGTCATTTTTGGGGTCATTGTGGGTCATGCTATTTTTATCTAGAGATTTTCTCACGCAATTTTGACTAAAAATTGCATTCTATGGTTTTCGGGCACGAGAAAAACATTGGGCTAGGTTACATGCTCGAGAAAAAATTTTAATGGGTCATATTGGGTCATTAAGAGTCTGGGTCAAGCTATTTATATTTAAAGAACGGCGTGATGGATTATAACGAAATTTTGTATGTAACAGTTTTTTGACATGAGAAAACTAATGGGATAAATCACATGTTTGAGAGATTTCGACTATGAGGGTCATTTGTGGGTCATAATGGGTCATAATGGGTCATGGTCAAGCTATATCTAAAGAACAGGTGGATCGATTTTAACGAAATTTTGTATGCAACATTTTTTGGCACGATAAAATCATTGGACTAGGTTACATGTTCGAAAAATTTCGATTAATGTGTCATTTTGGGTCATTAAGAGTCTGGGTCAAGCTATTTATATTTAAAGAACGGCGTGATGGATTATAACGAAATTTTGTATGTAACAGTTTTTTGACATGAGAAAACTAATGGGCTAAATCACATGTTTGAGAGATTTCGACTATGAGGGTATTTGTGGGTCATGATGGGTCATAATGGGTCATGGTCAAGCTATATCTAAAGAACTGGTGGATCGATTTTAATGAAATTTTGTATGCAACATTTTTTTGGCACGATAAAATCATTGGACTAGGTTATATGTTCGAAAAATTTCGATTAATGGGTCATTTTGGATCATAAAGGGTCTGGGTCAAGCTATATATAATTAAAGAACGGCAGGATCAATTTTAACAAAATTCTGTATGTAACAATTTTTAGAAACGAGAAAACTAATGGACTAAGTCACATATTCGAGAGCTTTCGATTATAGGGTCATTTGTGGGTCCTAATGGGTCAAGGTCTAGCTATATCTAAAGAATGGGTGGGTCGATTTTAACGAAATTTTGCATACAACATATTTTTGGCATGAGAAAATCATTGGGGTAGGTCACATGTTCGAGAAATTTCGATTAGTGGGCCACTTTTGGATCATTCTAATTTTATCTAGACAACGTTTCGCGCAATTTTGACTAAGTTTTGTATTTTATCGTTTTCGGGCACAAGAAAATCATTGGGTCATGACAGATTTTTGAGAAAATTCGATCAATGGGTCATTTTGGATCATAAGGTGTCAGGGTCAAACTAACTATATCTAAAAAACGGCTCAATCGATTTTATCTAAATTTTGTATCTAATGTTTTTCGGCATGCTAAAACTAATGAGCTAGGCCACACGTTCGAGAGATTTCGATTATAAGGGTCATTTGTTGGTCATGATGGGTCATGCTAATTTTATATAGAAAATGGTACTCACCATTTTGACTATACTTTGTATTACTTATTGACTATGTATTGACTATACTTTGATAGAGAAAACCATTTGGCTTGGACAAATGCTCGCGAAAATTCAATTAGTGGGTCATTTTGGGTCTTAATGCGCTAGGGTCATTCTAATTATATATAACAACGACTCAATCAATTTTACCTAAATTTTGAAACAAAACGTTTTTTGTCACGAGAAGACTATTGGGCTGAGTCGCATGTTAAACAAAATTATATTAGTGGGCCATTTCGCTTCATTGCTGAATGCTGCCAAGCTAATTTTACCTAAAAAATGGCTTAAACGATTTTGATTCAATTTTATATTCTACTGTTTTTGATTACCTGAAGACGATTGAGCTATGTCACATGCTTGATCAAATTTGATTAGTGGCTCATTTTGGGTAATACGGGTCAGGGTCACGAGAATATGGCAAAAGCCAATAACTTGGTGATATTTGACAAAATATTGGCGACATATGGCCAAATAATCGACTATAAAAATTACGAAAACCAAAACACGTATTTGGAGCCAAATGAAAGAATGCCTCCAACTTTAGCTATATCTAGCAAAAAATATTGTCTTTCAGAATGTAAAGAATTTTTTTATACATTCTTAAGAGGATTTGAGATGCATGGTTAAACCAATCAGAGTCGAGCTAAAAAAGTGATTTCGATTGATGTCCTTTCGTTGTAAATTTTAAAATAAAGTAAAATTTATAAACATGCGCATAAAAACATAGTTTTCTTATTGATTGTTTTTCTAAATAATACTATTATAAACATGTTTTACAGTAATAATGCAGAGTTAATGATACAGTGAAAATACTATATCGAGTTGAACACAAAGTTAATTTTGACCGAGCTAAGCTCGGTCTCCCCTGCTAGTGTAATATAATATGAAGAATAAAAGAAATAATTATATAGTGATTAACAATACACAGCAATAATCAAAACGTACAATTTTCTTTTTTCCCTGTCAATAATATCAATGATCTCTAATCAGAGATCTGCACCGTTCGGGTCAATTTTCATTCACGTCTTTTGGGCTAGGCCGGGCCTAGTTCGGGCCTACTAAAGCCCCCCCCCCCCCCCCTCTGGCCGTATCTAACTTATTTTTTCCATACCGAGCAGTGATTGATATCATTTTACCTATTTCTTACGGGCCAAAATACTCAGTCCCAATTTTGAGCCGGCCCATATGAAAACCATTGTCTCGACGTGGCGAGACTCAAAAGGACAACAAAATTTAAACTGGCCCAAAAAGTTTTGCAAAAATGCATGTATTTTAAAATTGCCATTATTCTGTATTTAAATATTAAAATTTATTCTTTATAAAGAATCGTAGATTTCTAAGCTCATTAAAATATAGAAAAATTAAAATACAGTAAAATGCATGAAAACGAACCTGCTTATGACGGAATTTTGTTTTAAACTGTAAAGTCCATTCATCCATGCAAAATTAATACATTAATACGTGAGAAAATAAAACGTAATACATTTATACCTGATACGATGGAAACATGTCTATAACGAAATTTTTTACTATCCCATGCGATTCCATTTTAGTACACTTTACTGTATATGATTTCTTAGGTTTTTATGTCTCCGTTAAATGGAATATGAATTAATAATATAAATGATAACGAAACATTTACATACAGCAAATAGAGGTTTATTAAAAGCATAAATGTCGTAGTTCACGGCACTTCTATGTATAGAAGAATATAAACATTTTAAAAAAATGCTGAGATAAATTTTTTTGGTCGAAACTCCTCCGTACAAATAAAAATCAATGATTTGTAGAAATTTACTTGGACCGGGCCGGGTCGAACTTGTAGCTATTTTACTGGGCCGAGCAAGTAGATTTCTTTTATGGACCGAGTCTCGGGTCGAAATTTCAATAACGAATTTTTATAACGGGCCGGGCCAATTTATAATGGTCATGCTGGGACGAATTTTCATTTCAATAGATCGGGTCAGGCACGGGCCTAAAAATTTCGGCCCATTCAAATTTCTAATTTCCATAAAGGAAAAAAAAAACTTAATTCTTCAGATTTAGACAAATAATCGGCTTTAGTCGTAAATAGTCGACTAAATGATTCAATTGTGTCAGCATATTTCAATTAATTTCACCTATGTCACTTCAGCTGCAGGTATCTAAAAGACAAACACCATCAATTGGAATTGGCTGCATAGACCATCACCTCATCGAGTTGAAGGCAGAAATTCCAGGATTCACATGTTAAAATGCAACTGGTCTTCCAAAGTCACATTTCGTGGAAACCACCGGCAGATTTGATTTTAATGGTTCATCATTGTATTTTACTGTATTAGGGGTCTGCACGGGATAGAATTTCCAGTCCCGGGACCAGGCCGAATAATAGTTATTTTGATCTGACCCAGACAGATATATAATAAAAATTTAAAGTTCGCGTTCGGCCCGTTTATATTTTCACAGTTCACGGCTCGGTCCGATCTGACCCGATTCGATTTCTAGAAAAAAATTCGGATTTCTTTTAGCACACAATTAAGATTCCTTTAAAGAATGCTGCATACGTACTTATATAATAAATTTTCAGTATATCTTAAAATTACGACGCTTTCGCAAGACAGAAAATACATAATACCAACATTATTGATTACATTCATACAAGGAATCATCAAATAATAATAATAATAATGTAGTTTAGAATACTTTTGAAGTTACATAATAAAAAGTAAATTTGTGAAAATATTTCTCCGTCATTTATTAAGCTGCCTTTCTCAAGCAGCTTAATTAATCTCTGCCTTTATTAAGCGGCCTTTCTCAAATCCAAAAGAGACATTTTCTGACACATTTCTGAATTCATTTCTCTCCGGAAATGCATAAGATTGATAAGTGTATTCATTCGGAACTATGCAATCGAATGACGTTATTCATGTTTTGGTAAAGGCAATGTATCTTTGAGAAAAAAAATTAACACATTCGCTGCCGACCACGCGCCAGCGCGTGATGTAGGGTGATGTCCAATAGCCAGTTACATGCTGGCGCGGGAAAATCTTCCACTGATTCTTTGTTATAAAGAGTAAATCGGCTTGTGGGAAAAACATATTGCCTGCACTACACTGTAAAAAAAAAATTGGGAAAATTACAAAAATTTTTCTAGTAGAATTGTATTCCAAGAACTTTTTATGTAACCGCAACAATAAAAATTCATGTAACAGATACAGATTTGCACTTTGAATCAAACAAATTTTAAGGTTACTAAGAATTTTTTTGGGAAATCGTATTCCAAGAACTTTTTAAGTGACGATAACGAGCATTATAGATAAAATTTTAGTAAAGTTACCAAAATTTTAGTAAATTCTTTTGTAAAGTTACACATGGTTTTAGTTTTGCTTACAAGTTTTGTAGATTGACATCATTTTCTTGTACAGTGTACACATAAAATTTTAGTAAGCATAAGAGATTTCGGTTAATTTAGATTACTAAGGTTACAGATTTTTTTTACAGTGTACACATCCTGAGAACAATTAAGTTCAGTTCCAGCCCGGCTCGAATTTGTTGAAAAAAAAAAAAAAAGCAAGCCAGATTTTAGCACTGCACGAGTTTTCTGAAAAAAAAAAAAATAATAATAAAATAAAATAAAATAAATAAATAAATCCAGTTCAGACACTATGTCTGATACCGATCTCTGCAGTTGATATGCTACATTTCTGTATTGATGTTGTTCAATTAGCATCGGTTGGTGATGGACATTTATACTTATTCTTATGAAAGTTATATTTATTGAAAATAGATGATATTCTATAGACTATAGATTAATCTTTTTTATATTGGGCCGGCAGACGCGCTAAACTTTTTTAGCTGTACGGCTGGCCTGTTCATTTTATTTTTTACTTACCCATCATACGTAGTATAGGATAAGTCTTGCAATCGTTTTGAAAATCGAAAAATTTTTTTTGACGGATTTACACGTTTTAGATAGTGGAGATTCCGAAAAACATATTTTTAGAAAAAAAATTTTGCCGTCCGTCTGTCTGTCTGTCTGTAACCGCTCTATCTCCCGAAAAAATTGAGATAGAGACTTGAAATTTTGTATGTAGTTAGTATATAAGAATGGGACGAACCCTATTTAATATCAGCAACCTCGATTATCCGGAACTATTTTTTTCGGACTCTCGAAAAATTCGCTCTGATGAAAGGTATACAAAAATTTTCGAATTTTTTTGTTCTAAGGAATGGACGTAAAAGGCAATAAAATAACACACATTTTGCATATAGAACGAAGTCAATCGGATTATTAGTTGCCGAGATATTTGTAATCTTGTTTTCCACATTCTTCGATTTTTCATGACCCTGTATTTCATTCAAATTTCAATTCAGAAGTATATTTTAATTGGAAATGAGACGCTTAATCCGACGCAGTTAATTGTTAGTTAATAGAATTATTATTTTTGGAGTTATAAGGATGTTGCTTTTACGCAATTCGGTACTACTTGAGTAGTTTGGCGTTTTATATAATTTGTCGAAATTGGTACATCAGCAGTTGTTTAATATAGCATTACTATGTATATTAACAATATTTAAATTTTGTTTATGAATTGCAATGCATTGTATAAATAGTTTCACATGTTTTATTTTCATATACATATCCATGATGGGTAAGTATTACGGTGGCCCACAACGACTAGTTTTTATTAGCCTCCGATGCTATTTCTTTCAGACAAGCTAAAAAATGTCGTGTCGTCAGTCCTGAATTTTCTACTCAACCGATTTTGATAATTATTTTTTTTAATGAAAGCTATTTATTCGCGTTTGAAATGAAATAGACGCCCTCTCGCGGACAAAGTCTGAAACGAAATAGAACTGATACCGTGAGCATCTTCCGCTGAAATCAGAGTTTAAAAGGCCGATAAATAAATAAACAGTTCTATAATTAATAAATAAATAAATAAATAAACAGTTCTATAACGCATGCAACGTTGGGTTCTTTGTATTAAAATTATCTAAAATCAAAATTTTATACACAAAGTTTAGATCTATAATATAAAAAAGTACATTTGACTTACTCATGGCAAAATAGCATGAAAGCAACACAATGCTTGCATGATTCGCTTGCTCCAGCTTTGCAAGAGCAAGAAAAATTTTTTATTTTCAAATTTTTGTTTTCCTTTACTAGCAAACCTGAAATAATATGGAGATTTCCTTTTGTTTGGCTTGTTTGTAAACACGAGCCTACAATCTCTATTTCTTCTTCTTTGCATTGTTTAATGCCGCACATTACTAATCTCTTTGAATCAATAATTGCTTCAGCTTCTCTAAAGCAATTACTAAATTTTCCAGCATCTAGAAATTCTAAAATTGTCGATATTTGTAATTTATCTTCCATAATTAAATAAAAAAGATAAAAAACTGCATTTTAAATAGCTCTTTAAACGGGTTTCGCTATGCTACAGAATGGAACAAACAGCAAGCACTACGTAAACAAACGATTACCAGGTCTATACAACGCCACCTTTCGGTCATTACAAACGCGAATAAGTAGTTGTGCCCATTTTAGCTATTTTTTAATTTATTTCCATTTTTATATTTTATTTTTAATTTTAAATGCTTTTTACAACATTTCTTAAGTATGGTGGCAACTCAGTTTAGCTTTTCTCTCGATAATAAAAATTTATTTTCCATTATCACTTTCCACGAATATTTTTATTTCATCAGTGAACATGTCCTTGCATTTAAAAGAAAAAAGTCAAGTGTTTTCGTAAAATTTAACCACAATAAAATGATTGCGTATAATTATGCACTAATTGAGGTAAAAAAAAAATATTTACTGAGAAATAAAAATAATAATGTAAATAAAATAACAGAAAATAATTTATGATAAAAATTAATGCCTAAAGAAAAATTTCAAATGAGGAAAATCATGTCATTCAGCAACCAGATAAATGGAAATTACAATATTATTACGGATGCTTTTTTCATATTACTAATAACAGTAAGTTTTAAAAAACATTTAAAGAGAAAATGACGTCACTATTTAAAACATCGCATTTTTACTCATAACGATATTACATTTCAATATTTCTTTTGATTATGGACACTGAGATTGAGATTTTACTTTCAGACGACTTCAGTTAGTGAAAATAATGTCACAGTAAAAATGAAATTAGTTCTTTTTTAAAATACTAGGGGGGCCCCGCCCCCCTGCTCGCTATGCTCGCCAACCCCCCCGCGTAATCGCTTCGCGATTCCAAATTATTGTCTACCCCTGCTTGCTGCGCTCGCCAATAACCCATGGTATGAATAAGCAGTTGCAGACCTTTCAAATGATGTGTCACACGACTGGTGTTGTAAAGAAATTAAAAATGAGCCCCCCTGGGAGGCAGAGTGGGAGGCGACACAAAAGACATCCATAATATGAATAAGCAGCTGCAGACCTCTCAAATGATGTCACACGACTGGTGTTGTAAAGAAATTAAAAATGTGCCCCCCTGGGGGGCAGAGTGGGGGATGACACACAACACATCCATAATATGAATAAACAGTTGCAGACCTTTCAAATGATGTGTCACTCAACAGGTGTTGTAAAGAAATTAAAAATGTGACCGCCCCCCCCCCCCTGGGGAGAGCAGAGTGTGGGGGTGACACACAAGACGTCCATAATATGAATAAGCAGTTGCAGACCTTTCAAATCTTGTGTAACACGACTGGTGTTGTAAAGAAAATAAAAAGGTGTCCCCCCTGGGGAGCAGAATGGGGGATAACACACAAGACATCCATTATATGAATAAGCAGTTGCAAACCTGTCAAATGATGTATCAAACGACTGGTGTTGTAAAGAAATTAAAAATTTGGCGAAATATTACAGTTATCGCCTAGTTAACGTCACTTTTGACAACTAATTTTGGTCGCCAAATTTGGCGATATATCGCCAAGTTGGCGACAAACTTGGCGATTGTTGGCGATGGTAACCTTTCCTTTCTTTATGGTAACCCATATGGCGATGCATAGACGGAGCCCTTTCCTGATTGTTCTATTCGACTCATGGAAGGAGTGGACAACCCGGATTCGTTAGTTCCGGAAATCTTCCACATCAGCATCATTCCAGGAGTCATTCCTTTTAAGGCTAGTTTTTTTTTTACTATAGAAAGAAAACTATTTTTCTGTGAGTGCATATGAAATAAAATTTCTGGATTTCGCCGGCACTCAGATTACAATTTTAACTGAAGATGTGCGAATATTTGCATGCAAAATTGTAAATGGCAAACATGACATTATGTTTGGAAATACATTTATTATATATTGATTCAATAATGTAATTACTTTGCTTTTTTTAAACCAAATCGATCGGGTGTTTTAAATATTTCATTCGTCGAATTCGATGGGATTCCACTCGTTTTATTGTTATAATGCATTTCCTTTTTCTCAGCGTCTATAAAAAAGCGTTTAATCTAAAGAAAAAATCCGTTTTTGATGAATTTAGTCAATGAAGAAGTAGCACGTCAAATTGTATCTCTTTATTATTCCGCAATTCCAATGACTCAGAGAGAAATTGTTAATCAATTGGGTATTTCACGCCGTTCTGTTTGCTATTATATTGATAAACACAAGAAAAATGAAGTTAGTTCATTGCATTCTAAACGGGGTCGCCCTTCTAAAAGACCCTTTCGATTTTTTTTCCCCTAATCGGAGGCGAAACTGAATTCTGCAATAATGGTTGAATCTACATTCAACTTGTTTGTTATCTTTTGCCGGCCAGACACGTGTATTTTGTTTATCGGCCTGGCCCGTTTGAAAAACTGTCTTCATTTTGCCGAGCCGGACACGAGCCTCGAGCCAAGCCCGGGCATATGCAAGTCCTTTACCCTAAGGTATAAAATCATGGACGACTGCGAGCAAGAAAAGACAATAATAAACCTACCAGTCAACCACTAAAATAGAGTTTTGCAGGTGGTTTCTATCAAGACTTTGGCAGACTAGTTTCATTTTAATATAAATAATAATCGAGTTCTATCTAATCCCAGAATTTTAGCCCCTAACTCGATGAGGTAATGACGCTTCCCATTCCAGTAGAAGTGAAGAACATTTTAACACAACTTTCTTTTAATTAAGTCTTTTTCGGACGGTTCATATTCGTCGAAGTGTGATTGTTGCCACTCATAGGTGGTAAAGTCCATACACCACGAGTAATATGAATGTCTTCACCGAAATCATCATCATTTTTAGTGGTAGTTGATCATCTAGTACAACTCTATTGATCCACTGCGGACTATCAGAAGGACTAGTTTCTCCTGATTCTTTTCCAATTTACTTTTAGAAATCACGCGAAGTCGAAAAATGGAAAGACAAAATCGGGATTTTTAAAAAAAAATTCTTAAGAAAAATGCTATGGGTTTGTGTTTTTTATGTATGTTTTAAGTAAAAACATGTGAAATCGGAAAAAAAAATCGGTTGTTTCAGAGGTGTATCGATTGATGCTGACTACCTAGAATTTGCCGACTATCATCGAAGTTGCCGACATTGGGGGGGCGAGACGCCCCCCTACGCCCCCCCAGTAGCTACGCCCCTAGGAGAAGGGCATTTGCTCCGGGCGCTAGGATGAAAGTGTTCCAAATGTATCTTTCGTTTGGCGATTTTTTTCGTGGCTATGTTTAGCATAATATTGTTAAAATTATTATATCTGGGCTATGCTAAAGCATAAAAAAATCTAATGATGATGGCTTAAGGTCCCTGCCCCTACCCGCGAAGATGCTCAGGAGCTAATGCTATTCCTATGGGGATGCATTTTTCTAACTCTTTTGCATTTGGGCATTTTTAAATAATATGTTTTGCATTGGATAGCGGAAGTCCTTTTCAAGATCGCTCCGTGATTACTTTTTCAATTTTGGCGTAGATATTTTTATAATGTTTCTTTCACTTCCAAAAGCGGTTCTGAAAGTGAAACTAACTTTATAAAAAATATCTATGACTCAAATCGAAAAAGTAGTCAAGGAGCGATTTTGAGAGGGACTTCCACTATCCAATGCAAAAAAAAAAAAAAAAAAAAAAAAAAAAAAAAAATTGAAAATTTTAAAATGCGAAAGAGTTATTAGAAAAATGCCTCCCCACAGGAATAGCATTAGCTCAGCAGTGTCTTCGCGGGCAGGGACAAGGGCCTCAAAGATCCTGTTGAAAGTAGAATTTTTTTGATTCGGTTTAAAGTATCAAATTGGAGTATTTTAATAAAGCAGAATACGTTATTTTATATTACATATTTTAAGTTTTAAAATAAGTCTGCTATTAATAAATTGGAGAAATTTTCTTTGTAAATATGCTTTGCGAAGGAGGGGGAAAGGGGTACCTTCAAAATCCACGTTTGCCTCGGGAAAAAAAGACTGGTTTTGGCCCTGTTCACATTTAATAATTTGTAGATCCTCCTCGAGAGGCAATTACAGCTGCGACTCTCCTGGGCATGCTCTCAACTAGTCCTTGTATTACATTTAATGGTATTTTATTCCACTCTGTTTGCACAAGGCAGGAAAGCTCTTTTACTGATTTTGGGCGTGTGTCACCCGCCTTAATTCGACGATCCAACTCGTCCCAGAGGTTCTCTATTGGGTTCAGGTCTGGGCTCTGGGCAGGCCACTCGAGTCGATGCACTCCTTTATCAGCATACCAATCCATGCTGGACCTCGTTACATGGCAGCTTGCGTTGTCATCCTGGAAATAACATGGGTCCAATCCATAGTATTGCCACAACGTAGGAAGTACACTGTTGTCCAGTATATTACAGTAGGCATCGGCAATGAGCTTACTATGAATTGGGACCAAGGGTCCTAGTCCGAACCAGGAAAAACAACCCCAGAACATAATTCCCCCTCCGCCAAATTTAACTGTGGGCACAATACATTCTGGTAGGAGGCGTTCTCCAGGCATTTGCCAGACCCAGAACCTACCATCAGAACGGTAGAGGGTGAACCTTGATTCATCACTCCAGAGAACCTGTTTCGATTGCTGTACAGTCCATTGCTGGCGTGTTTTGCACCAACTTAACCGAGCTGCGCGGTTGGACTTGGTGATTAAAGGCTTATGGGCGGCAGCACGGCCATAAAAATTAAGCAGATGAGCTTCCTTACGGATGGTATTCATGGAAACAACACATCCTGAAGCTTGTTGAAATTCTTGGCGTATGTATAACATTGCTTGGTTGCGGTTCTTCCGAATTTCTCTAGACAGAACCCGTCGGTCTCTATCTCCCAGTTTCGTCGGTCTGCCTACTCTGGCCACATTCTGACAATCACCATTCAGCTTCCATTTTCTAATCACATAAGCCACAGTCGTTTTGGGGTAATTAAGCTCGCTAGATATGTCGATTAAAGATCGGCCATTTCGGTGGTACCCGATGATCACACCTTTCTCAAAATCAGACAGCTCTGTTCTACTTGGCATCATGCCTGCGATTGATGTCAGTGTTGTTTTCGACACCACATTTAACAGTGGAGAACTTGACGTATTTCAGGATCGCAGATATCGGCATTTGCATAAGAGCCATTATCAATTATGTATCAATGGGTAGATTTGACACAAATGCTTCGATTTTTTATAATTATTTTTATCCTGAAATAGGTTCGTTCTGGTAATTATCTAAGAAAAGAGGTAAATCACCAGTAAAAAACGTAAATGGAGATTTGGCAATTTGCGTAAAATCTGACGTCATTCAACAGCTTTCAGAGACCAATTGAAAATCTGTTCACTCCTATCCACAATAACTTTCAGAATTTCCACGAAATTCGATCGGATTTTTTTATGGGTAGCTCCATAGAGTTGAATATTAAATTATGTAAAATGATAAATTTTATCGTTCACGCATACGCTGATTAAAAAATATTTCATACAAATACTCATATTTTAGAAAACTTTTAATATATTTATATTTCAATAGCACCTTATTCTTTCTACTACATTTTGCGAATTTTTCTGAATGTGGCTTTATATTTGGTTGAAAATATTGCATGACATAGAACATTTTAGAAAATATTTAATATATTTATATTTCAATGAATTTTGGTGAACTTCCCCCCCCCCTCCCTTTTCTTCTTTGCAAAGCATCTGCAAAAGTATTTGCAAAGAAAAATTTTCTAATTTATTAATAGCCGACTTATTTTAAAACTTAAAATATGTAATATTGATTAAAGTAGTCTGCTTTGTTTAAAAAAATGATACCTTAAAATCGTGAAACCGAATCAAAACGAAAAAAAAAATCTGCTTTATGCGGGATCTTTATGCCATCATCATTAGATTCTTCTATGCTTTGGTATAGGAGAAATGCTTTAAATGGGACGATTTTGACAATAACATGCTAAACATAGACATGGAAAAAATCGCCAAACAAAATGTACATTTGGGACACTTTCATCCTAGCGCCCGGGGCACATGCCCTTTTCCCCCAACCCTCTCTTAGTTTTGACCCTGAATGCGAATAAAGCTCTTTTTCTTTTCTATCACAATTGTCAAGTACTTATTAGCAGCAATATTGTATTAGATATTGTATTAATTCAATACTAGTTTTTTTTTAAAGTCAGTTATTAAAAAATGTCAACTTGTGGAGAATCCCTTAAGATTCAGCCGTTTTTAGAGAGCAGAGTAAAAACATCTCACTAAAATAATGATATCGTTTTGAATTTTCACGATATTTGATTGGATTTTTTTTATAAGTCACTCCATAGAATTGACTATTAAATGATGTAAAAAAAAATGTTTTTCTAGTTCGCGCATGCGCAGATAAAAATTATTTTATACAACTACTCATATTTCATAAAATATTTAATATATTTATATTCCAATTGCGCTACATTTTTTCTACTGCATTTTGCCAATTTTCTGAAATTTGCGTTAAATTTGGTCAAAAACCCAGCATGATATAAACAAAAAACATACCAGAATTTTTTGAATTTTTCAAAAAAATCGCTCTATTGCCATAAATATACATGCTATTCTCACAAAAATTAGTGTACATATTCTACTGTATTCATATATTTGTATTCTAAAGCGATAAGTCGTTTCGTGCATTTTCATGTACAGGGCGATCCCAAATATTTCTATTATTCTTTGTTTTTTTGCCGGCCCCCTAATTACCCGCTTAACAAATGAATGTAAATAAATATAAAGTGAAACATAATCTTTATATTTCTGAAGTTCCAGAAGAATCCGGCCAGTATATTTTTAAATATTTGACAAAATGTCAAAAACTGAAAGTGTACAAATACTTTTTGGTAGATAGTGTATACGTAGCACCTATAGTTGTCGTTTAGTCCGTCCGTCTGTCTGTCCGTCTGTCTGTCCGCCTATAACAACGCAAAAACTACCCAACCTAATCATTTGAAATTTAAAACATATATTTATTACATAATTTTGTCGAGTAATTTCAAATTTTATGAAAATCGGATGCATAGATCAACTACAGGGGCAATCGAAATTATTCCTTTACATTACGGTCAATGGGAAAAAAGTTTCAAATAAGTTTTAATCGTTTGAAATTTTAAATATATAATTATTAGATAATTTTGTCGAATCATTTCAAATTTTATGAAAATCGGATGCATAGATCAGTTACAGGGACAATCAAAAGTATACCATTACATTGCAGCCAATGGGGAAAAAAGCATCAAATGCATTTTAATCGTTTGAAATTTAAAATATATAACTATTACACAATTTTATGGAGTCATTTCAAATGTTATGAAAATAGGATGCATAGATCAATTACAGGAACAATCAAAAGTATTCCCTTACATTACGGTCAATATGAAAAAATAGTTTAAAGTAGAATTGACATAAACCTATGAAGTATATATATATATATATATATATAAACATATGTTGCGGCCAATACCCGAACTGGCCAAGCTTCCTGGCCAAAACCCGAAATACATGAAATAAATAGCGTATTTCGGGTTTTGGCCGGCCAATTCGCGAACTGGCCAGGGGGAAGCCTTGGCCAACATCCGAATTATGATGCATAGGTACCATTTTTTTTGTAATTAAGATAATGTAACATTAAAATGTACAGTAAAAATGATTCCCATTGATTATATTAAACGAAATATTTTTGCGTACCCAACTAAATTAACCAAAAATAGTACACAATTCCCTTTCAATATCGAAAATAATTGATGAACAAAATACGATGACAATTACAAGTTAACCGGAAATTTTACTCGAGTTAGATCACGGACAGGCTGACGTCTAGATTATTTGAATTCATAGACACTTTCAACTATGTTAGAAAGAATTAAGCCGAGTACTTATATCTATTTCGCGAATTGGCCAATCGCTACTGGCCAGTTCGCGAATTGGCTGGCCAATTCTAGAATTGGCCAGTCATTTTTTAACGTTGCTGGCCAATTCGGGAATTGTCCGGCCAGTTCTAGAATTGGCCAATTTCGGGTATTGGCTGCAACATATATATATATACTAAAATATACATTCTTTACAATCTGTGATGCAAAGAATATTTATTATTAAATTACAGGGCCACCTAAAAGCATTCCACTACATAATGTTATACGGGAAAACTTTGTTTGGGACGCGTTTTAATTATATTAAACTATTCACATTTTATGAATATGATATGCGTTGCTGAGGTGTAATAAAAGTTACTTCCTGCATATTTACAGGAACACAAAAAAGATTTCGGACACTATACTGTATCCGAAGTACTGTCTACTATAACAGCAAGATCTGAATGTTTTTAAAACTTACAAGGAAGGTCTCCATACGGGCATACTCAGAAAAAACTGAAAAAATTACAGAATGTTCTTCTCATATAGTTATATATGTTTATAAAAAAATTTCGGCGGAACCTCCTTATAACGTCCGTAAAAAAATAATAAAAATTTCGTTTATTTGGCGGTTTATCTCCGGTTGGCGAAAAAACGAAATTTTGAAAAATACGCTTTTACGCTTCGAATACTTTTTAAAGAAAAAACTTTCTATATTCAATTTATTTAAATAAGTTTAGTTTAAATAATTTTAGTTTTGCATTTTTACTTTACTTTAAGTGTAATTTTGTCATATACGTTTATATGTACTTATAACAAAATGAAATTAATATATTTTATCATTTAAAACACAATTTAAATTGATTAAAATTGTTCCAAATTGAAAAATACACTGTTAAAATCTGCTGCATTTTGTTGCAACGCAGTCCCTTGCTTGTATAGAAAACGGTTACTTGGCCGTGAAATGAAGCTTTCTCATTGGTTGAAATAGAGATATTATATACAAGCGGTGGAGTGCGTTGCAACAAAATGCAGCAGATTTTTAACAGTGTATGACACGGTCAATTCGTCGTGCTATGGAGCATTCTCATTGGTCAGAAGAGAGATATTCTATAAAAGTAGCGGAGTGACGTTGCAGTAAATGCTGCAGATTTTTAACAGTGAAGTCAATTAAAATCAATTTTCAGATTCGTTAAAATCGTCTGCTTTTGGCGAGGAAATGCACTGCTTGCCAAATCCCGCGTCGCTTTCAGCTTTTCACGCCAATTATTCCAAACTATTTTATTTTTTTACATATCTAATAATGTAATTCCGCCGCTAATTTTCACTGATCCTTTATTACCTACATGAGTAGTTTAATTCGTATTTTTTTTTCAAAAAATTCTGAGTATGCCCCCAATAGAGACCTTCCTTGTTAGTTATCGTACGAACGCATCACATTTGCTACACTTCACGTGCAATTTCCAACTTGTTTTGCATAACATGGTAACCAGGCAATTGTTTTTTCTATATTAATTAAATCTGTATTGAATCGCGTTTTTATTTATTGTTGCTTCCTTTTTAATATAACAGAAAATAATTCAAAAGTGATTTTCGCCAAACCAAATACGGTACTACTTAGTTATCCCGTCGACCAATTTCGCCAAATGATACAAATGGCCAAAATAATAGCCAACTTATGCATGTTGACTAAATTTTTATTTTAATTAATAGAAGAAAAATTAAATTAGTAAAACATTAATAAAAAGGGTGCTACTTTGATATACCCCCCCAAAAATTACGCGCCAAATCTGGCACTCCCTACGCACTTTTCCTACGGACCTTTTAGGTTTGCTGTTACTCAGCTTCATTCCTTCATTTGTATTTTTTATGTATTCATTGTATTTTTTAGGTATTCCTGTTTTGTATTTAACTTAATTTTAATTAATGTATTTTTAATTAATTTATTATTTTTAATTAATGTATTTTTAATTAATGTATTTAACTTAATTTTAATTAATTTTATTTTTTGTATTTAACTTAATTTAACTTAATGGGTATTTTGCTTGGCGAGAAAAAAAAGTCGCCAAATTTACGATTTGGGGGGGGGGGGGTATATCAAAGTAGTTCCATAAAAAGTCGAGATAAAAATTACTTTATGATGTTTTACGCACGCGTATCATGTTTAATGTTATTGAATGGGACATTCAAGGTCATCTGTTGTCGGAATTTAATCTTATAATTTGGCGATATTTTTTTGGTCGACGGCATAACCAAGTAGTACCCGAAATACGTATATGATATTTTTGTCCTATTTTTATGGTACTTTTCCATTAATACCTTCACTTCGGCGTTTTTATAAATCTTGGTCCTTTTTGGGCTTCAGAAAGTCAGATTTCATATCTGATGAACGTTTATGCTTATTTTTTACACATAAATATGGCATAAATCTCATATACGCGCCAAGTTGGTGCGATTTTATCTGTCGCCAAATTGATGAAAACTTTGATTTTGAATATTGCTGTAAGTGTTAATATTTTCGATTTATTGTGATATGTATAATTTTTATTATATTTATTATTATGATTATTATTTATAATTTTTTTATTGCTTCAACTATTGATTCTTTTTTGGTACTACTTGATTAAACTGTCGACAAACTATAAGATTAAGCCAAACTATAAGATTAAACGCCAATAATGGATGATCGGGAATGTTTCATTCAATCGTATTAAACACGATACATGTATTTAAACCTTTCAGGGGCAAGGCATTTGTGCTCCAAAAATGGTCAATTTATATTTAAGAACAAATTTAAGTGAAAATAATCTGAAATAATCAAAACCGTTTCGTCACTTATATTATGAGATCAAAATTGTACTAAAAATTTACTGGTGCCAGTTGGCAATTTATGCATTAAAATTAACCGTTTACATACTGCGAATGGCTCTCTTCAAGAGGTTAAAACGTCATCAAGGGATTTTTAATACCACTTTTTATTTGTATTTTTATAAATTTTTATTAATTTATTTCTTCTTTCGTTATTTAAAATTAAAAAAATATATATCAATATGTGTAATTTGGCTATTAGTTTGGCGATTCGTATAATTTGGCGAAATTGGATGACAAAATAACCAAATATTACAAAAAAAAAAAAAAAAAAAAAAAAAAAAGTGATCGATGTAAACAGAATCCTGTCAAAAACATGAATGTGAAAGAATGCCAAGTTAGTTAAAGATTTTGCTAATAAAAGAAGTGAGATCTAACTGCAAACCAAGTTCTTTCGGAGCTCCTTAAATCATAACTCCTGTCATGTATAATATTATTCAATTGCTTAAAATGATTTGTTATGTTACTTGTTATTCAATAGAGCGACTCAGCAAGTTTTCTCTTATTCAATTTTTTCTATTTAATTGATCAGAAATTAAAGTTGATCCCTTCCTTAACTTATCAGTACCTTAACTTCAATATACTTATTCGAACACTTGACTGACTAGATCTTTGTCAATCAGATTCTAGATTAAATTGTACTCCGACTCAAAGATTAAAGTTGGTTGCTGAAAACTTGCCAAGTCCCTCTATTGAATAACAAGTAACATAAGAAATCATTTTAAGCAATTGAATAATATTATACATGACAGGAGTTATGATTTAAGGAGCTCCGAAAGAACTTGGTTTGCAGTTAGATCTCACTTCTTTTATTAGCAAAATCTTTAACTAACTTGGCATTCTTTCACATTCATGTTTTTGACAGGATATTATTATTTTTTGTCAAATCACTTCTTTTATGACCGAAACCTTTAACGAACTTGGCATTTTTTCACACTCGTGTTTTTGATAGGATATCATTATTTTTTGTCAACCAAGTAGGTATTTGTTTCTTTTTTGAATTAAATAGGTTAAATTAGTTTTATTTAATATTAATTAATCTTTCAGCTTTTTCCTGCATTTATTCAGTTTTTTTCAGTCAAATTTAAAAATTTAACATTAGGATTGCTTATGTTCCTTTGAATTCCACTAATAAGGATGTTTCTTTTACGTGATTGGGTACTACTTGATTATTTCGTCGACCAAAAACGCTTGTAGCCAACTTGGCGAAATATCGCTATATTGACGACAAAAATTACGCTCCAAAAGTCATATTAACATGGCGCTATTTCTGGTATTTTGCCAAATTGCCATAGATTCCCATTGTAATCTGGTAATTTATCCAATAATTTTGTTAGAGCAAGGACTGTCGCCATCATTTTGGCATCTTTTTTTTCTTTAAATCGGTTCGCTAACTACCCAAGATAGCTTAAATATTGCTATTCAGAAAGTTTTTAGAACGCTTTCGCGCATTTTTACCCCTTTTAAATTTTGTATTTGTTAACAAATGTTCTTAGTGATAATTTATATCTTATAATTAATAAACATGCCAAATTTTATGTTTTTAGGCCCTTAACATACAGACATCGCATTTTTAGAAAGCTTTTTGCCCTTTTACCCCCTTTGGATCAGTGGAATCGACATAAGATATAGCCTATATTGGAGCAAGGACTATCACCATCATTTTGATATCATTAATTTTAAGATCGGTTTTTTGTTTGCTGAAATTGCTTAAAAATACCTATTTAGACCATTTTTAGAACGCTTTTCGCACATTTTCACCCCTTTTGAATTCCGTATTTTTTATCAAATACCCTTAGAGATCATTTATATCATATAAATAATTAAAATGCCAAATATAGTTCTAGGTCCTTCAGTAACACAAAAGTTGCATTTTTAGAATGTTTTTTGCTTCTTCACCCTCTTTTGGTTAATAGTATACGCATAAAATATAGCCTATGTTTGAACCGGGGCGAATACCATCATTTTGGTATCATTAATTTTGAAATCGGTTCGGTGGTTTCAGAGCTTATCCCCGATACTAGCCAAAAGTGTCGCCAACTTAGCACTATTTCTGATATTTCGCGAAATTCCCATAAACTCTAAAATGCCAAATTTATGTTTCCAGTCCAGTATCTTAATATACAGACATCGCATTTTTAGAATGTGTTATGCTCTTTTATCTCCTTGAGGTTAGTGTAATCGACATAAGATATATCATATGTTGGAGCAGTGGCGTAGCTAGGATGGGTGACACCCGGGGCGGATGTAAATAGTGTCACCCCAAGCCATCATGGTGTCACCCCCCCCCCTTCCGATCCATTATATTTTTTCAATCACAATTCTTTATTATTATTACAGATGACCATATCATTCCTTATTTACCTTTTGTCCTCCTGCATATAAAAAATCACGGAGCGACTCATCACTCAACCCATATCTTATAGTACGCATAAGTCAATGTGTTGGCTATATGTAGAAGAAAATTTTTCTATTAAAGTTTGATTTTTCTATCCACTCGTTGGGTAGGTATGTTTTTGTTCCCTGGTTCATCTCTGTCACACCATGCATGTCACACCATTCTGTATAAAATTTCACATTCTCAAAGAAAAAAACTAACAGTATTGCGCCGTGCGCTAAAAGATTCATTTTATTTCAGAATTAATTTCCAAAATCTTATAAGATTATATTTTGTATTTGCAAATAAAGATTGGGTGTCACCCCTTAGAGGGTGACACCCGGGGCGGACCGCCCCCTCCGCCCCCCGCTAGCTACGCCACTGTGTTGGAGCAAAGACTGTCATCATCATTTTGATATCATTACTTTTAAGATCGGTTTGTTGTTTGCTGAGATTGTTTTAAAATTGGTATTTCGAACTTTTTTAGAACGCTCTTTGCGGATTTTCACCCAATTAAATTTGATATTTTTTAGCAAATGTCATTAGTGATCATTTATATCTTATAAATAATTAACATGCCAAATTTTGTGCTTCTAGGCCCTTCAGTAAAACAAAAATCACATTTTTAGAATGTTTTTCGCTTCTGAACCCTTTTTTGGTTAGTGGCACAGGCATAAGATATAGTCTATGTTTGAACCGGGGCGAATACCATCATTTTGGTACCATTACTTTTGAAATCGGTTCGGTAGTTTCTGAGATTAGCCCTAATACTCGCCAAAAGTAACGCCAACTTGGCACTATTTCTGGTATTTTGTGAAATTCTCATAAACTTCCATTGTAATCCAATAATTTATCCTCTAACCATCCATTAATGTTTAATTAATGGTGATTTCTGATTTTTTCCTATTTATAGATCCAATAACCTACCTCCACACCAAATTTCAACTTCCTAAGTCACCTGGAAGTAGTCAAACATTTCTATCAGTGAGTCAGTGGTAAAAACAGTGGTTTTCAGACGTCAATTTCTCGTGAACGGTAAAAGATTTAAAAAAAAAAAAAATTAAGATTCGGAAATTAGAAGATGGTCTTACACGACACAAAAAATTGCAAATGTGTAGGTCAAATAGAATTTAAGTTATTGAGGGGTCAAAAGTGGTTCGAAATGGTTCGGGTAATATAACCCACGGCCGGTGTGTCGCTTTTACTTTGTGAACTTGGCTGACACACTGCCGTGTTAGAATGTTTTTTGCTTCTTCACCCTCTTTTGGTTAATGGTATACGCATAAAATATAGCCTATGTTTGAACCGGGGCGAATACCATCATTTTGGTATCATTAATTTTGAAATCGGTTCGGTGGTTTCAGAGCTTAGCCCCGATACTAGCCAAAAGTGTCACCAACTTAGCACTATTTCTGATATTTCGCGAAATTCCCATAAACTCTAAAATGCCAAATTAATGTTTCCAGTCCAGTATCTTAATATACAGACATCGCATTTTTAGAATGTGTTTTGCTCTTTTATCTCCTTGAGGTTAGTGTAATCGACATAAGATATATCATATGTTGGAGCAAAGACTGTCATCATCATTTTGATATCATTACTTTTAAGATCGGTTTGTTGTTTGCTGAGATTGTTTTAAAATTGGTATTTCGAACTTTTTTAGAACGCTCTTTGCGGATTTTCACCCAATTAAATTTGATATTTTTTAGCAAATGTCATTAGTGATCATTTATATCTTATAAATAATTAACATGCCAAATTTTGTGCTTCTAGGCCCTTCAGTAAAACAAAAATCACATTTTTAGAATGTTTTTCGCTTCTGAACCCTCTTTTGGTTAGTGGCACAGACATAAGATATAGTCTATGTTTGAACCGGGGCGAATACCATCATTTTGGTACCATTACTTTTGAAATCGGTTCGGTAGTTTCTGAGATTAGCCCTGATACTCGCCAAAAGTAACGCCAACTTGGCACTATTTCTGGTATTTTGTGAAATTCTCATAAACTTCCATTGTAATCCAATAATTTATCCTCTAATCAACCATTAATGTTTAATTAATGGTGATTTCCGATTTTTTCCTATTTACAGATCCAATAACCTACCTCCACACCAAATTTCAACTTCCTAAGTCACCTGGAAGTAGTCAAACATTTCTATGAGTGAGTCAGTGAGTCAGTGAGTCAGTGGTAAAAACAGTGGTTTTCAGACGTCAATTTCTCGTGAACGGTAAAAGATTTTTTAAAAAAAATTTAAGATTCGGAAATTAGAAGATGGTCTTACACGACACAAAAAATTGCAAGTGTGTAGGTCAAATAGAATTTAAGTTATTGAGGGGTCAAAAGTGGTTCGAAATAGTTCGGGTAATATAACCCACGGCCGGTGTGTCGCTTTTACTTTGTGAACTTGGCTGACACACTGCCGTGTGTCTAGATAACAATATATAATCTATTAATAAAAGTAACATCTAAAGCAGCCATGTCAAACTCGTATTTAATTTAAATACGAAAGAATTGTTTCCAAAATATAAAAGAAATATAAAAGATGTTACATGGCGATTATAAAACGCAATTATAAAAAAAATCGCAAAATATCAAATGCTAAGTTACTAAGAATTATGGCTTTTTTTCTTTTCAATTAACGAAAAAAAAAGATTTCTTTTCCAGTTTGTTTCTTAAGTTTAAATATGTTTTATAGCACTTACATGAAAATTATTTGCATATTTTCCTTGCTCCATGTGCTTGAATTTGGAAATCTAATGAAAATGTAGCGGCTCATCTCGAGCTCTGCTGTAATTTTCTCTCGCGTATGAGAACTTTTTACTTTCACCGAATGGCAACACAATTAATGGAATTATTATTATTTTTTTTTTTAACGAAGCGCTCTCTCATTCTCGCAGCGACGTTTTCACGAATATTTATTGTTGTGTTTGCGAAGTTATTAAAGTCTATTTTTCTATAAAATCCTTCTGATTAATGAGTCAATATTATTTAGCCACAATATCACCATTCCCAAAATTGGTGACTACGGACACTTGAACTGATATTTTTTTCATCAAACTTTCGACGAACGGCTAATACTAAAATTTCTTCTTGCTAGAAAAATGGCAATTGAAGCATCTGCAGTGGTCATTCCACCGTATATTTCTGTCGATCCTAGCTTATGGTTTCACATGCTGGAATCTACTTTTGAATTAGCTACTCCTAAACCAATAACTGAATCGAAAACTAAGTACAATTACGTTGTATCTCATTTACCGCCAGCTACAGCTACTATGGTTCGTGATATTATTATGACTCCGGATCCATCTAATCCATATGAAACTTTAAAATCTAAAGTTATTGAACGTTGTGGTGAAAGCCGTACTTTAGAAATCCGTAAACTTCTAGCTGGAGAAAGCCTAGAGGATAGAAAGCCGACTGAATTATTTCGATCAATGAAACGGCGAGCTGAAAGCCATAATATCAGTGATGAGCTTCTGTTAGAGCTTTTCACTCAGCAAATGCCAACAAGTGTTCAAACTATTCTAGCTTCCATTGACAATATTACTCCTGATAAAGCAGCTGAGATTTCAGATAGAATTTTGGACTTAACACCTGCAAACATCAGCTTAGTTTCGAGCCGACCAACTTCGCCTGATACGCGAACATTGGCAACGAGAGAGATGCTTCTGAAAGAAATCCAAGCGTTACGCCAAGAAGTTGCTCAACTTCGACGTTCAAGAAGTGTGCCAAGAGGTGATCATAAGCAACGGCATCGGTCTCATTCCCGACATGGAGATTCTGAAATGTGTTGGTATCACCAAAAATTTAGTGAAAAAGTAGAAAAGTGCCTCCCACCCTGTTCTTACTCGGAAAACAGGGAGCGGGAAGAATAGCTGCGACGGAATTCTCCCCAGCACCTTCACGTCGCCTTTTTGTTAGAGATAAAAATACAGGTATGTGTTTTCTCGTTGATAGTGGTTCAGATGCTTCCATCGTGGCCGCGAATAAAAATGATAAAACAAAACCTGTTCTCCAAACTTTTCGTGCTGCTAATGGCACCAAAATTAATGTATATGGTCGAAAGACTATTAATATTAACTTAGGCTTGCGTAGGAATTTTACTTATTCATTTTATGTTTGTGATGTTTCATGTGCCATTTTAGGAGCTGATTTTTTGCATAATTTTAATTTAAAGCTTGATTTAAGGAATCGTCGTCTTATTGATTCCACAACCAATTTAAAAGCTCCTGCTATATTTAATATTTGTAATATATTTTCTGTGAAATCAAATTCTTTGGATAATATTTATGGTAAATTATTACTTAAATTTCCTGAAATCACAAAATTACCTGATCCTAACCAACCGGTTAAGCATAATACTGTGCATTATATAAATACTAAGGGGCCTCCGGTAACTGCTAAGCCTAGACGGCTAGCTCCAGATCGACTAAAAATTTCCAAAGCTGAATTTCAGCACATGCTGCAGCTCGGTCATATTAGACCTTCTAAAAGTAATTACTCTTCACCTTTGCACCTGGTGCCGAAGAAAGGATCTGTCGACTGGAGACCTGTTGGTGATTATCGTGCTCTAAATGCACAAACTGTTAAAGAGAAATATCCTATACCCTGTATCGCAGATTTCACTGCGGAATTACATGGTAAACAAATTTTCAGTCACATTGATCTAATAAAAGCCTACCATCAGATTCCCATCAATCCTGACGATGTCCATAAAACTGCAATTTGCACTCCCTTCGGACTCTTTGAAAGCACGCGAATGCAATTTGGCCTTTGCAATGCTTCCTCAACGTTTCAAAGATTTATTGATGGCATAATTCGTGACTTAGGATTTGTTTACGCATTTCTTGATGATTTGCTTATTGCCTCTGAAAATGAAACTGAACATTTAGAACATCTTGAATTGTTGTTTTCTAGACTTAAAGAATATGGCCTGTGTATCAATGTTGATAAATGTAAATTTGGTCAATCCACTCTAGAATTTTTAGGATTCAAACTTTCACCTGCAGGAATTGAACCATTACCTGATCGTGTTCAATGCATCTTAGATTTCCCACAGCCCTCTACCTTAACTCAACTAAGATGTTTTTTAGGCCTTTTCAATTTTTATAGACATTGCATTCCCAAAGCTGCCTGTATTTTAGCTCCGCTTGTTAAATTTTTAGAAGGACACAAAAATAAAAAAAACCATCCCCGTTCAAAGGCTAACAAAACTGAGCAATTAAAATGGAACGAAGAAGCCATTCTTTCCTTCACTGCTTCAAAAGAAGCTATAGCTCGAGCTACTTTATTGAGACATCCAATTCCTGGCGCCCAGTTAAGTTTATGGGTCGATGCTAGCAATGTCGCAATTGGTGGTTCTTTAATGCAACTCTCCGAAAAACAGTGGGAACCAATCGCATTTTATTCCTGTAAATTGAATAAGTCACAGAGAAATTGGTCTACTTATGATCGTGAATTATTTGCTATTTATAGTTCTATAAAAAAATTCAGACATATGCTCGAAGGTCGTAATTTCATTATTTATACTGACCAAAAACCCCTTATATATGCATTTCAACAGAATCCTAATAAATGTAGTCCTCGACAATTGAGACATTTAGACTATATTTCGCAATTTTCTACTGATATTCGATACACTAAAGGCTCTGATAACACCGTGGCCGACGCATTATCACGAATTGAAATTGATTCCATTTCTCCTAATGTGCTAGATTTTAATGAGTTTGCCACTGCTCAGACAAATGATGAAGAGCTAAAACAAATTCTCGAACTCGGTACCACTTCTTTAAAATTAGAAAAACACTATTTTCCACTCGAAGATGTCCATTTATATTGCGATATGTCACAAAAACATCCTCGACCATTCGTTCCTAAAAGCATGCGGCAATCTGTTTTTTCTACCTTACATTATTTCTCACATCCAGGTTTCTCAGCTTCATTAGATTTAATTTCCAAACGATTTGTATGGCCTGGCATGCGTAAGGATATAAAATCTATGGTTCGCAGCTGTACGAAATGTCAAAAAGCTAAAGTCTTCCAACACACCAAATCGCCAATTGGGACATTCTCTGAACCTGATGCTCGTTTTGCCCATATTCATGTTGATTTTATCGGACCTTTACCATCCTCCGATGGCAATCAGTATTGCATGACCATTATTGATAGGTTTACGAGATAGCCCGAAGTTATACCCACACCAGATATGACTGCAGAAACAACCGCTCGTGCACTAATACACGGTTGGATATCCAGATTCGGTACCCCGGTTACTATTACTACTGATCAAGGTAGGAATTTTGAGTCTTCTCTTTTCAAGGAACTTACTAATAGATTAGGCTGTAGACGCATAAGAACAACGTCATATCATCCACAGTCTAACGGTCTTATTGAGAGATTTCACCGTCATCTTAAGAATTCGCTTACAGCGCACAATCAAACTCAATGGACTGAAACTCTCCCCATTGTTTTACTTGGTTTGCGCACAGCTCTTAAAAACGACATCCAAGCTACCTGTGCTCAGCTTGTTTATGGGACAAATATCAGACTACCTTGTGATCTCATTAATAGCGAGACTGTAAATCAACCACTTACTCTCACCTATGTGACTGAGTTGATTGAAACAATGAGGGCATTAAATCCTGTTGCCACTACAAGGCACGGCAACCCCAAAATCTATGTAAATCCCTCATTGCAAACATGCTCTCATGTATTTTTAAGATCAGACAAAGTGAACCCTCCTTTATCACCCTCTTATTCAGGGCCCCATAAAGTGATCGCCAGGTCTAATAAAACGTTTGACTTGGAAATAAACGGGAAACGCTGTACTGTATCAATTGATCGCATCAAACCAGCTTATCAGTTATCAGATTCTTTTCCATCTTCCCTACCTCAAAAACAACATAATCCCACAAATGCTCCTCCTGTCAAACAGCCTACCACGAAATCTGGTCGCAAAGTTCGTTTTCCTCAACATCTCGTAACTGACTATATTGTATAAATATTTTGTATATACATTGTATTTTGTATTGTATAAATATTTTGTATGTGTGTACAATATTTATTTGTCGATTTATGTTTTCTTAATGTACTGCATATATATTTTATTATTGCATCATATGTATGTACTCAAGACCTATCTTATGTATCTGTATCAAGTACTCTTTTTTTTGTAATCGTGACTACGTCACTGGGGGCATACTCTGTAGCGGCTCATCTCGAGCTCTGCTGTAATTTTCTCTCGCGTATGAGAACTTTTTACTTTCACCGAATGGCAACACAATTAATGGAATTATTTTTTTTTTAACGAAGCTCTCTCTCATTCTCGCAGCGACGTTTTCACGAATATTTATTGTTGTGTTTGCGAAGTTATTAAAGTCTATTTTTCTATAAAATCCTTCTGATTAATGAGTCAATATTATTTAGCCACAATATCACCATTCCCAAAAAAACATCCAGCTTGTGAAAATGACGCACACCAAATTTCTGTGACGTATGCAAATAAATTGTGCTTTTTTATCAGTTTTTTTAATATAACTTTTAAACTATTTGGAACTAATTTTTCGTAGGTGGTGCATTCACCAGATTACCTCCATAGGTACCTAATGGTACAAACAGAATCAAAATCCGATAAGTAATTTTTGAGATTTGCTTGACGAAAGAATTTTTTTGAGTTTTAATATCGTTACGTACTCTGAGTATAAGACTTCGCTTCGCTCAGACAACTAAAAACAAGGTTATATTGAAAAATGTGCAAAATTCTGCACCTTACAAACGTTTGGTTTTCATTGAAAAATAATAATACATTTTTAGACATTCTGTTCAGAAACATTGTTCGTTTTTTGAGGCAGATATACTGAAATACTTGAAATTCAATGTAACTATATGTACTCAGTAATACACATTACATAATTTTGTGCTAAACAGACGCAAATGAAAGTTGGCATTTGCAAATTTTATTATACCTTATAAATTTTAATTTTGTAATAAATGTAGTTTATGGTTTCTTGCGTTTATGTTATTTCTGAATAAGATGAATTAATAAAAAGGGATCGATAAATATATATACGTTTATATACAGAAGAAAGTTTTGTGATGGCCCCAACATTACTAGTTTATTTAATCTTACTTGTGTCTGACTGCTTTGTCAAATTTCTTCCTTTTTTTAATTTTTCAGCTGATATTTATTATTAAATCATAAATATAACTATTAACGTCAAATTAAAAAAAAATCAACTTTGATGTTGGCAAATTCAGGCAGTCTCTTGTTACCCGCTGTTGTGATCAGTCTTTGGGTGTTGAAGCGGCTGAAAAATAGTTCCTGAGTTAAATAAAGGAATTAATTTGCATGCGTA
The DNA here is from genome assembly GCA_964019185.1 of Maratus speculifer. Classification (NCBI taxonomy): domain Eukaryota; kingdom Metazoa; phylum Arthropoda; class Arachnida; order Araneae; family Salticidae; genus Maratus; species Maratus speculifer. The sequence continues at coordinate 397,235,790 of OZ025294.1, read as the reverse complement.
TCGTCTGTCTTTTAATAACATTCACCTGAGCTGAGACTCCAGAACCTAGTATTATAAGATATATGTCGGTAATATCATTCTGTTGTATTTAATAAGGCTATACATTTCACAATTTTAATCGCTCTACATCATTACAGTAACAAAAAACAAATCTATTAAAATAACTTAATGTCGAATGAAACTTAGTTGAAAAAAAAACTGATCGTGTCATTTTAATATTTAAGACTATGAGTATGAGTTACGGAACCTATCAATTAGACGGTTTTCCAGTTTTAGGCTTGAATCCATCCGAAAATATAACTTATTTGTACAACAATACGAATTTGAAGCTTTAATGATGCACAGATATACCTAGCCCATTTTCTTCATCGTTCTTCTAATTTCGAATATCATCTATTTAAAATGAACGACAGTTATTACAAAAAAATATGCATGCTAATGTTGTCGAATTCCCTTAATCTAGTATTAATCTATTAGTTGATCATTTTATACAGCGTGGCGTATTCGGTGGTATGATTGTGAAATTTAACACTAAAACACCCGGACATTTTACTCATCCTTTATAAGCATCTTCCACATCACAATTTTTATTTGAAGCATATTTATTCAACTTATTTCTGTTGTTTCTAATTCATTTACTTTATGAAGAAAACTTCACGTTCGAAAGGACAATTAATCATTTGTTAGGAGTCGAATTCATTCCTGTTGAGTATTCTTAATATTTAATGCATTAATGCACCTATCTATACGTTATGTAATACAATTATCCATGTTACTCATCATATGTATAGTATAGGGTAAATCTAGTAATCGATTTAAAAATCGGAAAAAAAAATTCCTGTCTGACCTATTGGTGGAGGCAGATTTCGAAGTTAAATGCTCATTTCAACAACAAAAAATAAAATATGATTATAGATAAACCCGATTTAACAACTTTATTTGGCCGCTTTTGAAGAATTTTTAATTTCCCTTTTCTGTAAGAGCTGATTTTATCAGAATCATCTTAAGCGAAATTCGTCTCAAATGCCCACTTTGACAGCATTTTTTGAAATATATTCTGACTTTATGAAAAAATCGACCAATACAGCATACTATAAGGTACCTAAATAAAAGAAACTGCATTTGAGAGCAAAATTGAATTTAAAAATGAGTAAAAAAACAAGCAATTTGTTATTTGAATACATCCTCAATTTTTTAATTACGATAAATTCAAGAAATTTTGTTCAAAATGCCAACTTTGACAGCATTTTTGAAATATATTCTGCTTTTATAAAAAAAAAAAAAAAAAAAAGAAAAAAAGAAAATTGTAATTTAAGAAATTACCCCAACCATTTGAAAACTGTTTCACTCGATACATTCATCTATCATTTTAAGCTAAATACCAGTTGTTTTATTGTGTATTATCCGTGCCACTGCTATAAATGACTTTATACATGCTGCAATTTGAAGGTACGGTTCGTTTAAGTTATATCACTCTATTGTCGCCAAGCATAAAAGTTGGCGACGAAAGAAACATTTCAAACTATTTAACATTGTTGGTGCAAAAGTAATCATTATTAAAATACAGCTTTGGCATATACTGTTATACTTGTAAGACTTTGGCATATATTGTTTGATTTTACAGAGCAGAATTTTGGTGATGGAGGTTTTAAACCAAAATCGATCGCAGCACATGCATCTGTGAATGGGTCCATCAGACATCGAATCAAAAAAGTTTTTTCCCAGTTTTTCCCAAGCCGATTGCTTTTTAGTTTTCTTTTTAGGTGGTGGAAAATCAAGAGTAATAGCTATAACATTTTCCGGCTTGTTAGAATCACTATTGGCACTCAAATTTTCCTGGTTAGAACCGACCGATAGTAAAACGCCATGGCTAGTGGATTGGTCGCCCTGGCGACATGATGTTTTACAATTAATCGGTTCGGCATTAAATTGCTTCCTTTTTCGTGATCGCCTTTCAACACGTAATTGGTTTTCAGCGGCTCAATAATCTTTTGATTTTATCATTTTCTGCATTGAAAGACGTTTTTGCGCCAAACCAAATACAGTATTACTCAGTTATCCCGTCGACCAATTTCGCCAAATGATACGAATCGCCAAACTAATAAGCAACTTATACATGTTGACTAAATTTTTATTTTAAATAGCAAAAGAAGAAATAAAAATCACTTTATGATTGTTTAAGTACGCGTATTGTGTTTAATATCATTGAATGCGATATTCACGTTCATTCATTTCTTTGGCTTCGGCTTTTTCCGTATCTGTTAATTTCCGTCTACCCATTTTTAAATTTGTTAGTTTTCTCCTTTATTACAATGATTTTAACCATTTTAATTTACTATTCAAATAAAAATTCTTCTAAAAGTAAAGAATTTAATTTAAATTCAAATAAAAACTCTTCTAAAAGTAAAGAATTTAATTTAAATTCAAAAGTGGTAACATCATTCAAAAGTGGTAACATCATTCAAAAGTGGTAACATCATCGGGTCCATTCTCCCGAAAACAACAACCATTTTTCAAATGGTTAAAAAAAAAAAAAAAAAAAAAAAAAAAAAAAAAAAAAAACTGACCAATACGGCACATTGTACAGTGAGAAGCTGTCAGTTGGATGCGTTTGAGAGCAAAAATGAATTTAAAAACGAGTCAACAAATAAGCAATTTGTTATTTGAATACTTCCTCATTTTTTCAATCACGATCATTTCAGGAAATTCTGTTCAAAATGCCTATTAAGACAAAAAATTTTGATTTATTTGCATTTTATTTTTAATTTTTAATTTTAAAAGCTTTTTTATGAAATTTCATCAAAACAGTGGAAATCAAATTACTTCCGTTGTTGCAGAGAAATGAAAAAGAATGAAAAGTATTCAGACACGTTGCTTTATGAACGTATTTTTTATTTTACGAGTTAAATTTGATTAAAAAGAAATATACATGCGTACATTTTACGAGTTAAATTTGATTAAAAAGAAATATACACGCGAAATTTTGAGAAGCTAATAAAAATTCTTATTTATACTGACCATCACAAGAATAATACTTATTGGGCTTATTTTATCCTTATGCATTTTAATTTTATTGGTACCATTTTTTTCCATTACAATAAAATAGAAAATATGTTTTTGGTTTAATTCATGCTGGTTAAGCGTAAAAAGTATGCATAAAAAGTACGTGAGAAAAATTTGCTCCGGTAAAAGTGGCACCATCTTTGTTTAAATTAGATTTTTATCATGACACATGCAAAGAGAACAAGTTGGAAATTGTACGTAAAGCGTAGCAAATGAGGTGCGCTCGTACGATAACGAAGTTTTAAAAATATTCAGATCTTGCTCTTGCTGTTGTAATAGATAGTACTTCGGATACAGTGTAGTGGTCGGAATCTTTTTTGTTTTCCTGTAAATATACATGAATAGTAACTCTTATTACACCTGTGCAACATACAGCATATTCATAAAATTATATAATTAATATAATTAAAACGCGCACCAATCAATGTTCTCCTTATACCATTATGTAATGGAATACTTTTGTGTGGCCTTGTAAATCAATAACAAATGTTCTTTGCACCACAGTTTGTGCAAAATGTATATTATGTACTTCATAGATTCATATCAATTTTATTAGGTTCTAATGAGTGTAACACCATTAAAATGCATATGAAACTTTTTTCCCCATTGACCATAATGTAACAGAATACTTTTGATTGTCCCTGTAATTGATCTATGCATCCAATTTTCATAAAATTTGAAATGACTCGACAAAATTATATATATTTTAAATTTCAAACGATTCGGTGGGGTAGTTTTTGCGTTATTATATGCAAACGGACGAACTGAACGACAACTGTAGGTGCTACGTATTTACATAATTACGAACGCACCTAAAAATGGATATGATGGTGTCAAAATGACATAATTTACACTGATTTTTCATTTCTGGATTATAAAGATTACATATGGAGATTTTATTGATTCTTTCATTTTGTCTACTTGTTCTTTCTCGCTTTAACAAAAAATAATTTTAGGTAAGAAATATTTTTTTAATAATAAATTCAAAAAGCAAAAAATTTCAGGAAAATTAAAAAAAAAAAAAGTTTTACAGCAAAAAAAAAAAAAAAAAAAAAAAAAAAAAAAACAAGAAAAGAATTGCACGCCAATCGTAGCAAATGAGCCTTTGCGTTCATACTATAACGAAGTTTTAAAAATACTCAGATTTTGGTTTAATAGTATACAATACTTCGGATATAGTATAGTAGTCGAAATCTTTTGTCTATTCCTGTAAATACTATCTGCTTCCTATTACACAGGAAATAACTAGTTTATATTAAATTATTTTACATTCTACATTGTAAAACTGCAGTTTGTTTCAGAAAGTTTGATTATACCAGAAATTTTGTATATATTTTTAATGTTATAACTATTTAAAATGCGTTAAACAAGAACCTAAGTTTATGTGATGCTCAAGCAATCGAAGCTGCCAGACTATTTTTTTATTTATTATTATTATTATTTATGTTAGTGAAACTGGGTAATGTATTTCTTTCATTTCGTATTCTTTTGTAAATGCCGATGTTTATTGTGCAGTTACAATTTAAAGAGAACTGACACGCAAATGATAAAGGCTCAAAACATGAAGTAACTTATGTAGATGTCCATAATTATCAGTATAAAATTATTTATGGTTAGCCATATAAAAATTTACATTTATTCAATACATTATTTTTTCTTTTAAATTAAAAGTACAGTTCATTGTAACATTCATTCATTTTTATTGATCCTGTTCGATGTTCTCTGAAGTTTTTATTCTGAGTCATCATATATCATATTAGGGGTCTGCACGGGACGGAATTTTCGGGGCGGATCCGACCTGAAAGAAAGTTATTTTAGCCCGGCCCGGTTAAAACTCAAAAGTTCGGCCCGAGCCCAGCCCGGCTCGTACATAAATCAGTGAAATCAGGCCGGATCCGACACAATTTTTAATACAGTCGAACCTCTATATAACGAAACTCCATACATCGAATTTCTCCATATAACGAATTTTTAGTAAGAACGGCCCCCTTTCGCATGATTACATTAAAAACAGACTCTATATAGCGAAATATCTATCTCCACATAACGAATTTTTTCATAAATTATCTTAATTTATTTAGTTTTAAAAAAGCTTCGAAATCATATGGAATCAATTTTCCATCACTTATTTTTGATTTATAGTTCAGTGGAGAGGATTTTTTTTTTTTTTTTATATATATATATATAAATATTACTTCTCTCCTTATTCTTTAAATCTAACAAGTTCATCCCACCTCCCACACACCTTTCAACATCCTTCTCAAAACACAGTCAATTGAATTGTTACACATATAAGAGAGGAATCAATGAGAGCACATAAGAGAGACCTTCAAATGGAGGAAAATATCAACTACAATTTTTCATTCCTTGCTAAAATTTGTGAATTTTTTTTGAGAGCGTAACAATTGTAATTTTAAAATCAAAACAACAAAAAATTACAGATTTCTTCCTCTAAAATTTATGTAAGTCTTCCTTATTTGATTTTCATTAAGCTTTCAAATAAATGTCTTTTCTCTTTTTTGAAACTGCTTAAATAAATAAGAAATAAAATGTTAGGTTAATATATACTTTTAAACATTTCAAATTCTTAATTAAAAAGATCAAAAATAATATTTGTTCAAAATTTACACATTAAATACTATTTTTAACATCATACTCTATACATCGAATTTCTCTATATAACGAATTTTTTACTGGAACGATGGATTTCGTTATATAGAGGCTCGACTGTATTTCGAAAAAAAACAACAGATTTTTATCAAAATAAATAAGATTTCTTTAAAGATTACTGCATATTAATGGGATGATTTTACAATATATTTTACAGGAAATACATTTTAGCAACATTAATGATTACTTAGATTCTTAGACTTTCAACATTCAAATAAAGATTCATTAAAAATTAATATGGTTTAGAATAAAAGGATAAAAAGAAAGTTAAAAATATCATAATTTTTGAAGCTGTATAATAAAAAGTAAATGTATGAAAATATTTCTATATTATTTTACTAAAGATTTTCTGAAATTGAACGGAGCTACTTTCTGATACATTTCTGAATTCATACGCATAAGACTATTAGATGTTTTTATTTAGAAATTATGTAATATAATGGCGTTATCGATTTATTGATACAAGTAATTTAAGAAAATACTGTCAAAGTCAGCGTTTCGAATCGAATTTCCGGAAGCGACAGCATGGCAAGGGAAAAAAGTCTGCAACCACATCATGACAAGAATATCTCTTATACCTCAACAAGTACATACAAATATCTTATTTAACAAAAATGGAAAATGCTATTTGATTCCATTATTCGAGCCGTTTATTATTCTCATTTGAAAACATTTTCGTTTAAAAATATAAAGTCAAAACACACCACAGAATGTATAGTTCTCCCGGTGTACGCTACCGTAGACCATTGGTCCTTAACATTAAGTTCGTTTGGAAAGATTATCCTTTAAAAATATAAAATCAAATCAAAAAGGAGCGTGTATCGCATTCATTGTACGTTGCCGAAGGCAGTGGGAACCCCGATCTAAGTGCTGTTGGATAGATTTTCATTAAAAAATATAAAATTACACAAATTTAAAGGCGTACGCTGCCAAAAGCCGCAAGGCACCCAACGTTATGTTCGTTCGGAAAGATTTTCGTTTAAAAATAATATCATTCAGCATGAACTTTAGGTACTTATTAAGTTTATTATTACGCTTGTGTAACGCCGGGTGCTTATCAGCTAATCTAAAAGATAAAGCAATTTTCGAGAAAAGTGAGATGTGACTCCCATCTTCTAAATACATAGCAGTTTTATAAAGTACACTGTTAAAAATTTCTGCAAAAACACAGAAAAAAAGTGAAATTCTCTGTAAATTTACATTAGTTCTCGGTTAAATACATTGGATTGAGTTTCTGAGCCATCATTTTACACGCATTTCCCTTATCTTATATACCTAATTCCCTGTAGGGATTTCCATTGTCTTCATTTTAAAATATTTTTATCTTTGATAAATTTTGTATGCACCTTTTTAAAATTCTTTTGCTATTTTATTAAGACATATTAAAAAATAAAAATAGTTTAAAGATTTTTTTTTTTTTTTTTTTTTTTTTACTTAAAATAACTTAGAAAGAGTAAAATCATCTCATTAGATTTAGTAGGTTTTTTTTTTTTTACCGCTTAATCGTAAATGACATACTTTGTAGTCGATAGCAATAAATCCTATCGCTCAGCCAGTTAGGCGTTCTTCCACTGTCAAGAGATCTAAGGTTCAAAGCCCAGGACGACTAGGAACAAGCTGTGTTAAAGTTTAACCCTTTCCGGCACACTGTGCCCGGTCTGGGATACCTTATTTTAATTCTAAACTTTCAAACGGCACCAATAATATTTTAGTAAAATTTAGCTTTTACAATAAAAGCTTGATGATGATGATGATACTAGGATTTTTACCGAGAAGCCTGAGACCTATGTCCCACATCCCCAGATACAGAGCAGATTTGAAAATAACCGTGAAAATAATCATTGGCAGTAATGTACAAATAAATTTCGGGGTAGGTAATCAAGAGAAAAAATAAAGAAAAAATAAAAAAAAGAATAATAATATTTAAAAGATTAAGTTAAAATAAAAATTAAGGGATCAGCAAACGCGACGGCACAGGTTCCGTGTTTTACCGGCAAAATAAAAGCTTAAATTAAGGATTTCAAAATATCTAAAAAATTCGTTTGTGAATTCCGGTGCAAGTCGATAATTTCACATTTTACTAAAAGATTTTGCCCTTGCCGGAAAGGGTTTTAATGATACAGCAGTTCAAATTCACTCGGAAAACTTCTCACTGAAGATAGAGTGATTAGCTGATTTTTAAAAGTAAAAATATATCCTTCTATAGTAAAAAAAAACTAGCCTTAAAAGGAATGACTCCTGGAATGAAGCTGATGTGGAAGCCAAATTTGGCGACCAAAATTAGTTGTCAAAAGTGACGCCAACTTGGCGATAACTGTAATATTTCGCCAAATTTTTAATTTCTTTACAACACCAGTCGTTTGATACATCATTTGAGAGATTTGCAACTGCTTATTCATATAATGAATGTCTTGTGTGTTATCCCCCATTCTGCTCCCCAGGGGGGACACATTTTTAATTTCTTTACAACACCAGTCGTGTTACACAAGATTTGAAAGGTCTGCAACTGCTTATTCATATTATGCATGTCTTGTGTGTCACCCCCACACTCTGCTCTCCCCAGGGGGGTCACATTTTTAATTTCTTTGCAACACCAGTTGTGTGACACATCATTTGAAAGGTCTGCAACTGCTTATTCATATTATGGATGTGTTGTGTGTCATCCCCCACTCTGCCCCCCCGGGGGGCCCATTTTTTATTTCTTTACAACACCAATTGTGTGACACATCATTTGAGAGGTCGGCAACTACTTATTCATATTATGGATATCTTGTGTGTAACCCCCACCCCTCTGCCCTCAGAGGGGGCGCATTTTGTAATTTCTTTACAACACTAATTGTGTGACACATCATTTGAAAGGTCTGCAACTGTTTATTCATTTTATGGATGTCTTGTGTGTCACCCCCACTCTGCCCCCCAAGGGGCACATTTTTAATTTCTTTACAACACCAGTCGTGTGACACATCATATGAAAGGTATGCAACTGCTTATTCATACCATGGGGTATTGGCGACCGCAGCAAGCAGGGGTAGCCAATAATTTGGAATCGCGAAACGATTACGCGGGGGGTTGGCGAGCATAGCGAGCAGGGGGGCGGGGCCCCCCTAGTACATATATATATATATATTATCTTTAAAAATAAATTTACAGAGTCTTGTGCATTTTTAACGATGTTAATTTCTAGCCAGATGTTGTTTCGGAGTCTATTCTAGGTTTTCCGAACAACCTCTCTGTTATTTAACAGAACCTCGGTTTTTCTATTCTCAGTAGTTTTACATATGACTTAGGACAATGTATTATAAGTAGATTCTCTGTAATTTCACAGAAAATTTACATTACATTTATTAAATTACAGACAATTTACGTTTGTTTTAACAGTGTAGCCTTAACTTTTCACGTGTATTTTCAATTTTTTCTTAATTTGGTTCAATTTTCATTCATTTCGGATTTGCGAATATTATTTAGTGTGTTTCGAGAATCGAGTCAAAAAATTTTCGGATTCGAGTCAAGTAACAGTGAAACCACAATTTATCGTTCCTGTATCCATCGTTTTATTTCTATGGTCCCTGCACAAATTACATTTAAGGATGTATTCGAAAAAATAATTTCCCACCTTCAACAGCTCGAAATTTTGTAATACATTTTCAGACTCATTTTTTAAAGTAGAAATATGAAACTTGCTGAGGGAATTTTTGAAGTAATCTAATTTTTCGCTGAATTATTTGGAATTTGATTTAGAAACAATTATTTTTCCTGTTCGATCATTTTTGCGGTCGCAGATCTTCCGCTTCTACAAATTTGGCCCAAAACGCCATTTTTGACAGCATTTTTTTGAAACATTTTCTACATTTATCAAAAAATCGACAATCACGGCACTTTATGTAGTTTCTGAATAAGAGATTTTCAAAGTTTGGTGCATTTGAGAGCAAAAATGAATTTAAAAATAAATCCGAAAATAAGCAGTTTTGATCGGAATACACCCTTAAATAATGTTAACGAAATCCGCAAGCATCGTTCTTCAAAAAGTCGTTTTCCCGCATTCATCGTTATAAAATTTTTCTCCTCACCCGAAATGAAATTGAAAGTCATTCGAATCCATAAGACATACAAACTCGAATTGCTTCTTTTATCCTAAAATAGCTCATTTGTGCTGTTTGTGTTGAAAATGGCAAGAATAATGAAGATGAAGAGTGGTTGTCAGGGCCGTAGCTAAAGGGGCGCTATGGGCGGCTCAGCCCCCCCCCCTAAAATATTTTGAGCGCCCCCTGGAAAAAATTCCAAGGTCACTAAATGAATTTCTGCTTCGAAAATTCAAATGAAATTCTGTTAAAAAATCTAATTTAATTTTGAAATTCTTTCACAGTTTTGCAGAATTACTAAATTGCATCTAAAATAAGCAATTCAACACTGCCTCATCCTATTTGTACATATGAAACTAATATGATGTTTAATTTTACACCAGTTATACACTCAAAATTTTCATCATCATATAATTTTCTTAGCATAAAATGAAGTTATTACAACAGTTTAATAAGTAACATAACATCTACAATGTCAATATGCACTAATTTATCTTTTTGCGTCAGAAAGAGAAAAAAAATTTTGAGCCCCCCCCCCCCTCCCCTTCCTTATAGATCACTTCTATCTACGGCCCTGGTGGTTGTATGTTGCAGAGGATGCGATTATGTTTCTATTGATCAAAATGTTGCAACATGTGGAGTCTTAAAACAGGAGAAATGTGTGACAATTCGAAAAATGGAAATAATGGTGAAGAAGCAGGAAATAAAGTTCAGAAGCTGAGTCAAGTTTGTCTGATGCAATTATGGCATTTGAAACTGTACGAACATTTACACATGCATATGAAATTCAGGTCCATTCAGGTAATTTTTTTGGTCCAGAAAATGACCAAAAAAATGTATATCTTACAAAAAATTATTTTTTGATTTAAAAAATAAATGAAAAATCAAACATAAAAATACTGATTTTTTTAAAAATGAATATAAATTTTATATAACTTCGATTTGTTTCTTTTATAGTTTAGTAAGCCCAAAATTAGAATTTATGAGTATACTGTATACATTGCATTCATTAGTAATTCAAAAACATTGTGTTTTTTCGTGTTTTGAAGTTAATCTGCATTCATAGTTTTTTTCCCCCGCATATCTTGAAAAACGATGGATAGAGGTTCTACTGTATATCCTAATCCTGATTAGTACAGAATTCTGCATTAATTTCTGACTTTCGTGTCTAAAGTGGCAGAAGCAACTTTTATTTATTTTCACATTTTCGTTGCCGTTTTATGGTAACAATGCCCTTCTCTTGGGAAGTATCAAGGACAATGCTCGATTGACTGCGTCATTACACGCTACGTTGAATGCAGATTCACTGAGTGTATTAAAGCAGCAAGCGGGTCATCATAACAGTGGCAGATTTATAGTATAGTCAGTCGAACTGACCAACACAGGATATGCATCATCGCAAATATTTTAACATTGACTGGGATCATCAGCATGGCCTAGTTAGTTTTAAAAAGAGGGGCAGAGGCCGTGGGCGCCGGCAGAGCGAAACTGAAAGGCGAGCAATATTTTGTAACAGACAGAGCTGTAATTTGAAGCTCTGAGCCAGTGTTGAGTTCAGGGGATGGCCCGGGAGGGATATTCCCCTCCCCCCGGAAAGTTTGAAATTTTCGATTTTCAGTGGTCAAAAATACAATTTTCCTTCCCGAAATTCCATATTGCCCCCTCCTCCCGGAGAAAAGTGTCTGAACACTTCTGAGCTCCTCTGAACCTTTTTAACCGGACTCCTTTCGTGGGCCGTTGAATGCATACTTCCCCCTTATTTTTTATTTCCAACTTCCAAATTTGTGCCAGAAATTTCGACAAATATTTACCTGTAATAATAATGTACTCGAAGAAAGTCGAGTACACTTAATTACAGTTAATTTCGGTCCCACTTAATCGAGTAACGGATAATTGCCGTGGAAATTGCGTAGAATGCCGTGGAACAGAAACTGTCTCCATAAGCTTCATGTTAAAAATACTCGTTTTATCGCATAACAATCCCCGGTTAATCGCATAAAATATCTCCAATCTTGTAATACGGATTTTTTTTTTTTTTTTTTTTTTTAATTCGTTTGAATGCGATAAATGGAAAAAATTTAAGAACAGAAAAATTTTCTTTTGTAATAAAGGTTATTTCTAAGGTTATCTCTAAAATCGAAGAACAGAAATCGTTGTGAAAGAATAGACTTTAGTTTCTTAATTCTTGAAAGCACATGGGAATGTTGATTTTTAAAAAGTGTGATTTTGTATTTTTTAAAGCTCATACACATAGCGACTCAAGATGCCTGTGAAATTTGTTTGAAAATTCTGGAATTTGAGGAAAACACAACAGGAACGGTCAATGAATAAAAGAACAATATTTAGCATCAGAAGTGGAGAAATTCAGCGTTCGAAGTAGGAAAAAACAAAGGATTTTTTCGTAGACAATGAATTGAGAATAAGTTGAGAAATAAGGAAAATTAAATGAATTTATGTGGAGTTTTATTAATATTTTCAAAGGCTGTATTTTAAAAACAAAAATTCATTATTTTAATTTCCTTTTAATTTTAACTTAAATCACATAAGTTATAATGAAAATTTAGACCAATGTAATGTAAATAGTATTATAACACATGACAGTTTGGAATATACATCGTTATATATAGTGTAATAATAAATTATGGATTAAAATTATTGCTATAACAGTTAATTTTTAAATTATTGTATAAATTGTTATTGTTCATTAATATTTATCATATAGATAGCGCAGTGCGAAAGGGGGGGAGATGCGAAAGGCAGCGGTCTCGCGCCTGTCACAAGAAAAAGTTCGCGGGGGGGAGGCGCCAAATTGAGACTTTGCACCGGGCGCAATTTTCTCTTCGCACGCCTCTGCATATAGAATCAAATGATAACCTATACTTTTAGTATAACGTTAATTGCTGCCCCGCTTAATTGCATACTAGAGATGTGTAGTTTGTTGAGGAACGAATCCGCGGAATCCGTCCTTTTTGGAACGATTCCGCAAAGGACCGAATCCGCGGACTCGTTCCGAAATTAAACGACTCCGAAAAGGACCGAATCCTAGGATTCGTTCCGAAATTAAACGACTCCGAAAAGGACCGAATCCTATGGCTCGTTCCGAAATGAAACGACTCCGAAAAGAACCGAATCCTCGTACTCGTTCCGAAATGAAACGACTCCGAAAAGGACCAAGTCCTCGGATTCGTTCCAAAATGAAACGACTCCGAAAAGGACCGATTCCTCGGATTCGTTCCGAAATGAAACGACTCCGAAAAGGACCGAATCCTCGGACTCGTTCCGAAATGAAACGACTCCGAAAAGGACCGAATCCTCGGACTCGTTCCGAAATGTAACGACTCCGAAAAGGACCGAATCCTCGGACTCGTTCCGAAAAGGACCGGTTCCTCGGACTCGTTCCGAAATGGAACGATTCCAAAAAGGACCGATTTCTCGGAATCGTTCCAAAATGTACCGACTCAGAGGAATTGGTCCTTTTTGGAACAATTCCGAAAAGGACCGAATCCTCGGAATCGATCCGAAATTCATCGAATTCGAAAAGGAGCAATTCCTCGAAGCAGTGTTGAATTCAGACACTTTTCTCCGGGAGGGACTTCTGTGGCTCCAGGGAGGACAAAATAAAGTTCCGGGGGAGAGAAAATTACACTTTTTTACCATTGAAAACACAAAATCTCAAAATTTCCGGGTGGGACATTTGATAGCTCCGGGGCGGAATGCCCCCCCCCGGGCCACCCCCTGAATTCAACACTGCCTCGGAGTCGGTTCGAAATGGACTGATTCAGAAAAAATCGGTTCTTGTTCTTATAGATTGACTAGTTTTAACAAATAAAGCTACGCCAATTTACTTTAATATAACATATTTTCATTTTATTAAAGCAAAGTATATTGTCCAAATACCCTTCGAATGTGTTTGGAAAAATAATGATGTTGTGGGAGGAGGAGAGCGTTTAATAAACTATAACTGCGCATTAGAAGATTAGAAGTATATTATTTTACTTCAATTAAGTTATTGCCCGTTACAAATTATTTACTGTCATCTGTGACTTACCATCTGTACTATTTGACTTTTTTGTGCTAAATTAATCTAAAAGAAATAATTTAAAAAAATATTTTATACAAATTGGATTTAAATTCTTAAAAAAAAAAAAAAAAAAAAAAAAAAAAAAAAAAAAAACAGAGTCAAACAAGGTTTAAAAAAAAATCTGATTCGTAGCGGTTTTGAATAATATAAGAAATACATGATTATGTCATAAAAATTACATTTTAATCGGATAATAACAACTGATTTTTGATTATTTTAATAATTATAGAATTACGTATTTTCATGTATATTTCAGTTTCATGTCCCCCCCCCCTCAAGCATAATTTTAATTTGCGAATCCTCTTTGCCAAAATAAAAATAAAACCAGCAACGAGCGCTTGAGTGTCACTTTATTTCCATTGTTTGGCGCTTTGTTTTTCTCTCCTGAAGAGGATGATTAAAAAAAAAAAATCTCGAAACTCTCGAAGACTGATTTAATCAATTTACAGTGAGGTTATTTATTACAGAGATGTTTGATGTTTTATGAGGATGTTTATTACAAAAAAGAAAATCTGTTTGAACAATAGTCCAGGCAATAAAGACCGTATTGCGGCTCTACCTAGCAAAATTTTGTTTTCTGGGTCGCTGAATCCGAAGTTTTAACTTTCCACCAAATTTCTCCCGAAAACCCCCTCCCCTCCCACACACGCACAAAATTTGGTAAAAGCGGAATTGCATAACTTTGTGCTCGCAGCGCCGCGGCACATCATGAGAGGCAGGTTCCACCCGCCGCATTCACCCTAAATCATAATGTCATGTATAGCATTTTTTGCAAATTTTTCCTAGTTTCTGAATTTTTAGATAATGTTCCCCTGAAAAAAATATATATATTGGCTATCATTTTACTAAAATTTTTGGAGTGGGGGGGGAGGGGTATTTTGGTGAGAAGTTACAAATTCGGATTCAGTGACCCTAAAGCATAAAGTAAAAATTGTTGAGAAGGATAAAGATTCAGAAGGGTAACGGGAGAGCAAACACAAACGATGCGAGTGATTAAGTGGAATTGGATAACTTAGTGCGCCCAACACCGGATTTTTTTTTTTTTTTTTTTTTTTTTTTTTTTTTTTGAGAGGCAGGCTCCCCCTTTTCCCGTTTATAATGTTATGCATCTTGTTTGTTGCGAATTTTTTATGCTTTCTAAATTTTTAGATATTTTTTCACTAAAATAATAAAAAATTAGATTTTTAAATATATTTTTTTTTTTTTTTGAAGTGCATTTTATCCAAATTTGGGAGGGGGGAGAAGAACAAGATGCCCCTCATTGTTGGGAAGGGGAGAGAAATTTTGATGTGAAATTACAAATTCGGATTCTGCGACCCCCCCCCCCAAAAAAAAAAAAAAAATCACACTTGAACTTACTTCATCACATTAGATTCTATTCACACTTGATCTAATTCCTAAATAGACAGAGTCCTAGGAATTTTTAGGCAGATTTCGTATGAAATGCTAGCTATTGCGTCGCTCCTATGTTGGAATTTCTGAAAAAATTTTGCAAATCTACACCGTTCATGACCTCTAGACCCCCAAAACTATCATTAGTAAAAAACTTTATCTACCTATCTATCGATATATCTATATATATCACTTTCTTCTGGACACGATAACTTCTATAATTCTGCTCTAATCTTCTCCAAACTGATACATAAAATCAAGGGTCATAAAATCTCGGTCGAGTTCGTTAATGGGCAAAATAGGACCAAGAGTGTGGAAATAGGGAAAGTTTTTGTGAAAACCGAAAAAATGCCGTAGCTTCTTAGTTAAAATAGATATCGAATCAGTTTAAAGTTTATATTACTTCTAATAAACGGGTCAAAAGTTTATACATGACAGATTTTTGATAAAGTTAAAAATGGGCTCAAGGGGCGAAAAAAACAGGGTTTTTGGGAGGAAAAAATTCATAACTTCGTCAATTCTCAAGATATCTAATCCAATTAAATTTTTTATAAATGTTCTCAAAATTATCTAAAACTTTTGTACTTACAAGTTTTTGATAGGACCAACTTTTACCAATGAAAAAAATTTAAAAAAAAAGAAAAAGGGGGGGGGGTTCTCGGATTTGTTCCTTTTTTTCTTGGACTCGTTCCTTTTTGCTCGGATTCTTTCCATTTTTCACGGGTTCGTTCCTTTTTTTGGACTCGTTCCATTTTTCTTAGATTCGTTCCTTTTTTTCGGAACGATTTCAAAAGGAACGATTCCGAAGAACTCGTTCTTTGCGGTGAACGATTCCTTAAAAGGAACGATATTGCCAATCTCTATTGCATACAATTCAGTGGCGTCAAATGCATGCAATTAAGCGAGTCGACTGTATGTACAAAGTATGAAAGTCAATTGTTCGTAAATTCTGGTAGCAGTCACTCACCGCCGCATATTACAAATAGAAATATTTTAATCATGATAGAGTTAAGATAATGCTTAATTACACACGCGAAAAAGAAAAAATAGAACACAGGAAATCGAAAAAATTTCTTTTTAAACAAGTTTTTACAGTAGTAGGTAACGCATCTATTATGCAATTGAACTTGTTAAGATCTTATTAAGAATCGTATGGGACTAGGCAAAATTTCGTTTTCAGCATGTTTTTGCTTTATCTTAGTATAATTTCACTGTTATATCACATTTTCTTAACCCCTTGGGGACAAGCGACACGTATATATGCCGCAAAAAGGCTTAAGAATCCTTGTTTATTCCCACCAGTAAAATTACACTGTAAAAATTGGCTTATTTGATCGGAGCAATTTCTCGATTTATTAAAATACAAATTTCTGCTTTAAAACCGGTGACAAAACATTAAAAAATTCGTAAAAGGTTCTCGTCGCGAAGGAGGTTAAACGAGCTATTTAAAATTATCTGTTAAATATATCTTAATAAACATCAAATAAAACAAAAATAAATATCTGTATAACAGAAACTTGGCTGAAATGAAAAATTTGATGGTTTCAAGACCGTGCAGGCTGGGCCGCTCCGGGTGCGGATATTGAGGGGTGCCAAATTTATAAAACTAATCTCTTTTTTTTTCCTAAAAATAAATTATATATATATATATATATATATATATATATATATATACAGGGTGTTTCTAAATTCATGGTACAAACTTTAAGGGGTGATAGTACATATCAAGACAAACAATATTAAATGGGAAATTAAGAGTCCCAAACGTCTTCCGAAGGAGATAGGCGCCATTAAAGTTTAGGGTCCAAAAATTCAAATGATTATAAAAAACAGAAAAATTGGTCGATTCGTTTGCGGTTTTCAGTAAAACTATTCTTTATGTCATTATTGTCTTGAAAATAAATTATAAAAATAAATTTCAAAAAATGCCGATAGAGGGCGTTTTAGACTTTGGAGTAACGTACAGCTACTTTTTACCGTTATTTTTTGCATCTCATTAAATTTTTTTAGAAGCTTAGAAATAAACTTAAATTTTGAGCTCAAAATCTAAAACGTTGGGAGTGGTTAAGTAGCGCAAACTGAACTATGGGGGGAGGTTCAAATTTCAAATGATTATAAAAAACGGAAAAATTGGTCAAGTGACTTGCGATTTTCACTAAAATTATTCTTTATGTCAGTATTATCGTGAAAATAAATTATAAAGATAAAATTCAAAAAATGCCGATAGAGGGCGCTTTAGACTTTGGAGTAACGTACAACTATTTTTTACCGTTATTTTTTGCATCTCATAAAAATTTTTTAGAAGCTTAGACATAAACTTAAATTTTGAGATAAAAATCTGAATCGTTGGGAGTGGTTAAGTAGCGCAAACTGAACAGTGTTCAATGGAGGGTGGGGAGGTTCAGATTTCAAATGATTATAAAAAACGAAAAAATTGGTCGATTCGTTTGCCGTTTTCGCTAAAACTATTCTTTATGTCAATATTTCCCTGAAAATAAATTTTAAAGATTAATTTCAAAAAATACCGTTAGAGGGCGCTTAAAAATTTAGAGTAACCAACAACTATTTTTAACCGTTATTTTTTGTATCTAATTAAATGCTTGCAAATGCTTAGATTTAAATTTTGAGCTCAAATTCTAAATCGATGGGAGTGGTTAAGAAGCGCAAACTAGACTGTGTTCAGGAGTTAAAATGTTACCCTCCACACCTCTCGAACACATTTCAATTTTCCGCTACTTAATTACTCACAACGATGCAAATTTTAAGCTCAAAATTTAAGTTTGAACTTTTACGAGCATTTAATTCGATACAAAAAATAACGGTTAAAAATAGTTGTTGGTTACTCTAAAGTTTAAGGCGCCCTCTAACGGTATTTTTTGAAATTAATCTTTAAAATTCATTTTCAAGAAAATACTGACATAAAGAATAGTTTTAGTGAAAACGGCAAACGAATCGACCAATTTTTCTGTTTTTTTTTATAATCATTTGTAATTTGAACCTCCCCACCCCCATTGAACACAGTTCCGTTTGCGCTACTTAACTACTCCGTACGATTCAGATTTTCATCTCAAAATTTAAGTTTATATCTAAGCTTCTAAAAAAATTTTATGAGGTGCAAAAAATAACGGTAAAAAATAGTTGTACATTACTCCAAAGTCTAAATAGCCCTCTATCGGCATTTTTTGAAATTTATATTTAAAATTGATTTTCAAGGAAATACTGACATAAAGAATGGTTTTAGAGAAAACCGCAAACAAATCGATCAATTTTTCCGTTTTTTATAATCTTTTGGAATTTGAACTCCCCTCACAGTTCAGTTAGGGCTGCTTAACCACTCCCAACGACTTAGATTTTGAGATTAAAATTTAAGTTTATGCCTAAACTTCTAAAAAATGAATGCAATGCAAAAAATAACGGTAAAAAATAGTTGCTCGTTACTCCAAAGTCTAAAGCGCCCTCTATCGGCATTTTTTGAAATTTATCTTTATAATTTATTTTCAAGACAAAACTGACATAAAGAATAGTTTTAGTGAAAACCGCAAACGAATCGACCAATTTTTCTGCTTTTTATAATCATTTGAATTTTTGGACCCTAAACTTTAATGGCGCTTATCTCCTTCGGAAGACGTTTGGGACTCTTAGTTTCCTATTTAATATTGTTTGTCTTGGTACCGGGTGTTTCTAAATTCATGGTACAAACTTTAAGGGGTGATAGTACACACCAAGACAAACAATATTAAATATGAATCAAGTTACGTGAAAACAGTGCCGAGAGCAACAACCAATCAGAGTGCGAGCTTGGGCTTGGAACGACGAAGGTGCTCGGAAAAAAAAAAAAAATTCGCGTCAATTTACAAGGACGAAATAGCACAAGGAAATTTTACAGCACAGGCGAATTACAATACAACCGGGAGCTCGACACAAAGATTGCGTGCAATGAGGCCAATGGGATATGAACCCACAACCTCCTACGCTCGCAAACTATTAGCGGCGTGGTGCTTTGACCACTCAGCCACGGAGGCCCCACCATGAAGTAGGCTGTGTGGTGTTTTATTGCAAACCCGCCTTCCTGCTGGTGCGCCAATTTCTCTATCTGGCAAATACAAATACAAAAATCGTTGGCACTAAATTTGTTTTCAAAGCAATGGCGCTGCACGCTGAGTCCAGACTATCATGTTTTGATTCTTCTGCTTCCCCAATTTTAGCGTCCTTCTAGTATAAATCTAGAACAAAAATTTAAAAAAAAATATCTAGCAATTGTCGTTAATATGCGAAAAGTGTATGTGCAGCCAGAAGCCATATTAGCACAGATGTCATAAACGCACCAGGTTACCCAATTGGCGCCAAAATGGCATTATTTTACCTCATATTGTAACCCGACTATTATTGTTTATTTATTAGTAAATGGTTTATGTACATTTATTTTCCTTTTTAAAATTATGTAAGTTATTTTGTTTTATAGTTATTAATTGAACTTTTTTTTTTAATTTAATGTTATTTTCTTTTTAAAACAACAGCGAATAATTAAAAGATATGTGTAACTAAAAATCGAAAAAGGGATTTTCGCCAAATTGGCGTCAGAAAAAAATTGCGCCAAACGTGGTGCGTTTATGACATTTGTGCCGCAATATTTTTATCAAAAAATACGTTCCAAAGTAAACCATGCGGTTGGACACACGAGTCAAAATTGTCCTGTTTTCCTTTTCTTTTTACCTACCCATCATACGTAATATAGGGTAAATCTTGCAATTGTTTTGAAAATCGAAAAAAAAAATTTTTGACGGATTTACACGTTTCACACAGTGGAGATTCTGAAAAACATTTTTAGAAAAAAAAAATTGCCGTCCGTCTGTCTGTCTGTAAATCTCCCGAACAAATTGAGATAGAGACTTGAAATTTTGCTTGTACCTAGTAAGTAAGAATGGAATGAAGCCTATTTAATATCAGAGACCTCGATTATCAGGAACGATTTTTTTCGGACTCTCGAAAAATTCGTCCTCGGGAAAAGTGTATAAAAAATTTTGAAAATTTTTATTGTAAGGAGTGGACGTGAAAGGCAATAAAATAACACATATTTTACATAAAGAACGAAGTTAATCGGGTTATAAGTTGCCGAGATATTTGTAATCCTGTTTTCCACATTCATCGATTTTTCATGACCCTGTATTTCATTCGAATTTCAATTAAGAGATATATTTTAATTAGAAATGAGACGCTTAATCCGACGCAGTAAACTATTAGTTAATAGGATTATTATTTTTGGAGTTATAAGGATGTTTCTTTTACGCAGTTTGGTACTACTTAATTAGTTTGGCGTTTTATATACACGAAATTAGTTCATCAGCAATTCATTAATAGAGCATTACTATCTATATTAACAATATTTAAATATATGTTTAAATTTTGTTTTGGAATTGCGATGCATTCTATAAATAGTTTTCTCATGTTTTATTTTCATATATTATACTAGGGGGGCCCCGCCCCCCTGCTCGCTATGCTCGCCAATCCCCCGCGTAATCGCTTCGCGATTCCAAATTATTGTTTCCCACTGCTTGCTGCGCTCGCCAATAACCCATGGTATGAATAAGCAGTTGCAGATCTTTCAAATGATGTGTCACACGACTGGTGTTGTAAAGAAATTAAAAATGTGCCCCCCTGGGGGGCAGAGTGGGAGGCGACACAAAAGACATCCGTAATATGAATAAGCAGCTGCAGACCTCTCAAATGATGTCACACGACTGGTGTTGTAAATAAATTAAAAATGTGCCCCTTGGGGGGCAGAGTGGGGGATGACACACAACACATCCATAATATGAATAAGCAGTTGGAGACCTTTCAAATGATGTGTCACTCAACTGGTGTTGTAAAGAAATTAAAAATGTGACCGCCCCCCCCCCCTTGGGAGAGCAGAGTGTGGGGGTGACACACAAGACATCCATAATATGAATAAGCAGTTGCAGACCTTTCAAATCTTGTGTAACACGACTGGTGTTGTAAAGAAAATAAAAATGTGTCCCCCCTGGGGAGAAGAATGGGGGATAACACACAAGACATCCATTATATGAATAAGCAGTTGCAAACCTCTCAAATGATGTATCAAACGACTGGTGTTATAAAGAAATTAAAAATTTGGCGAAATATTACAGTTATCGCCAAGTTGGCGTCACTTTTGACAACTTATTTTGGTCGCCAAATTTGGCGACATATCGCCAAGTTGGCGACAAACTTGGCGATTGTTGGCGATGGTAACCTTTCCTCTCTTTATGGTAACCCATATGGCGATGCATACACGGAGCCCTTTCCTGATTGGTCTATTCGACTCATGGAAGGAGTGGACAACCCGGATTCGTTAGTTCCGGAAATCTTCCACATCAGCATCATTCCAGGAGTCATTCCTTTTAAGGCTAGTTTTTTTTTACTATAGAAGGATTAGAGGTCTGCACGGGGCCGGGCCTGGCCCGTGGCCCGTACCCGGCCCGGCCCGCGGGCCGGGCCGGGCCGGCGAAATCGTTTCGAATTCTCTAACGGGCCGGGCCGGGCCGGCAGATTTAGAATAGTTTTTTCAACGGGCCGGGCCGGGCCGACAAGCAACATAAACGGGCCGGGCCGGCAAAAAAATTGAACGGGCCAGACGGGCCAGGCCGGGCCGAAAAAAAAAATTTCGGGCCTGCCGGCCCGTTCTGAAGATTTAAGCAGGAACGATAAAATATGAGCTATTTTCAACGAAAATGGTTTTAACAGGAATAGGTATAAATGTGGCCATACTAGTTTGACAACATCAATATAAAAATGTACAGTGTATCGGCATCGGAGAATTACATTATGTGTAACCCGTTTTAATATTTTTTTAGCTGACTCATGCCGGTCCGAGATCACGCTTGCATTATTTTTCTACATATAGACTGGCCGGACCGGTACTAGACTTAATTATTGGCAGAAAACATGATTTTTAAAATTAACAGCGATAAAGAACTTATGTTAGCTTAGTCTTTGGATATATACTTCTTGATGAGTTTTAAATTAATTTCTCAATAGTGCGAAAGTTTGACACATTTTCTGATTAATTTTAAATTGTAAGAGTATAAAAGTGATAAACCTAACTATTAAAGGGATTTGGAATCGAATAGCGTTTTTCATTTTTGGTAAATAAAATACTTGTATAACTTTGTTGAGTTATAATAGTTTCTCAAATGATTGCAGGTTTTTCTTACTTCCCTTGCTATTGCTTCCGGAAATTCTATTCAAAAAGCTAATTATGACAGTATTTTATTTGTTTGCAGTATTCTTAAATTGCTTGTATCAAAAAATGGATAACGCCATTCGATTATATAGTTTCTGAATAAAGATATCTGCTAATCTTATGCGTTTTTGAGAAAAAAAAATGAATTTTAGAAATGTATCAGAAAGGAGCTTCTCTGAATTTAAGAATGAATTTGGATTTGAAATCTATAATAAAATGATATAGAAATATATTTATAAATCTTCTTTTATTAAACAGCTTCAAAATTAACGATGTTTTTAGCTTTCTTTCTTTTTTCTTTTATTCTAAGCCATATTAATTTTTTAATGAATCTTTATTCGAATGTTGAAAGCCTAAGAATCTAAGTAATCATTAAGGTTGTTAATGTGTATTTGCTGTAAAATATACTGTAAAATCATTCCATAGATATGTATGCAGTATTCTTTAAAAGAATCTTAGTTATATGATAAAAATGTGAATTTTTTAGAAATCGTAAAAATTGTAACGGGCCAAAACGGGCCGGGCCGGGCCGGGCCTGTTTTCGCTGATTTTTGTACGGGCCGGGCCGGGCCTAAAATATAAAAATTATAACGGGCCGGGCCGGGCCCGGGCCGAACTTTTGAGTTTTGCAACGGGCCGGGCCGGGCCGAAATCACTTTCCTACGGGCCGGGCCTGGAAATTCCGGCCCGTGCAGACCTCTAAGAAGGATTATGCATATCCATGATGGGTAGGTATTACGATGGCCCCCAACGATTAGTTTTTAAGTAACCTGTATTTTCCTTAAAACTGAGTATGTGTCAGTACTTAAAATATGCAGATTCAATGGAAATTTGTGAAAAAAAATAAGTAATTTAAAAATAATGATAAAAAGCAATTTGCAAAACAGCTGTCATATACGCACCACATTGGCGCGATTTCCTCCACCTCTGCGCCAATCTGGCGAAAACTTTATTTTGAATATTGCTGTAAGTGTTAATATTTACTATTTTTTGTGATACTGATAGTTATTATTACGTTTATTATTTATAAACTGTTTATTTATTGCATCAAACTTTTGTTTCTTTTTTTAATAAATTGTTGAAGCAAAATAACTTTGTTACCATATGAGACATAAAATCGCCATTTTGTTGCAATCGCGCCTATGTGGTGCATATATCACATCTGTGCCAAACATGTTTTCATTAAAATTCACAAAAAATGTAGAAGATATCCATTTTGGCACAGATGTTATATACACACCACATTAGCATGATTTTTTTCTGACACCAGTTTGGCGACAAGTTCGGTTTCAATTATCAATTACATATATACTTTTAAATTGTTTTGTAGTATTTAAACAAGTTGGAAATTGCACGTGAAGCGTAGCAAATGAGGTGTGTTCGTACGATAACGAAGTTTTAAAGTATTCAGATCTTGCTGATATAGTAGAGCGTACTTTGGATACAGTATAGTGGTCGAAATCTTTGTGTTCCTGTAAATATGCAGGGAGTAAATTTTATTATACTTCATTAACTTATATCTTTATATATAAAAATCTTCTGTGCGTGTGTATGTAATTGAACTCCTCCTAAACGACTGGACCGATTTTGATGAAATTTTGTGTGTGCGTTCCAGTAGATTCGAGAATGGTTTAGATTCACATTTCGTCGAAATTGATTCAGTACTTTTTTAGTAATTAGGCAAAAACTAATAGTTAGTGATTTTTCGCTAATTAAAAGTGCAATATAGATTAAAGAAGGTCAGGATTTCGTATTAATCATAGCACAAAAAAATCTACCGAACCAAAATCCTTGAAAATTGGGGTAAAAATACTTCTTATAACATCGAGTGCCGCTAAAAATGGATTTTCGAAAATTCCACCCCTAAGATGAGTAGAAAAAAAGAACGAACTTTTGAAAAATTCCATAAAAATCGGCTTTTGTAGTTATTTTTCAACTGATAACATATTTTAGTGCATTTTTTCATTCCGAATCGAATGGTACTAAGCAAATTTGTTTAAATCCAGTAGTTCGTGAGATAATTCACATTTTCCTAATTTGGCGAATTCTTCGGCGCAAAAATCTGAAATTTTCAATGCTCATCTTTATATATAAAAATCTTCTGTGCGTGTGTATGTAATTGAACTCCTCCTAAACGACTGGACCGATTTTGATGAAATTTTGTGTGTGCGTTCCAGTAGATTCGAGAATGGTTTAGATTCGCATTTCGTCGAAATTTATTCCGTACTTTTTTAGTAACTAGGCGAAAACTAATAGTTAGTGATTTTTCGCTAATTAAAAGTGTTGAATAAGTTCGATGAATAGAGTGCGGACGGAATGCCCGAGCGATCTAAGGCGCCAGATATAAGCTCTGCTTCTCGAAGAAAGAGATCGCGTGTTCGAACCCCGCTCCTTTCAAACGTGTATGCTTTACAGTAATATAGCCTGTATTATAATTTTGATTATCTGACTTCAGAAAATCGTTAACTTTTAACAAAAAAGAGAAAAATAAACTTTTCTATCAAAAATTGAACCGACTTCAAAAAATACTGAAGAGTAAAAAATAATTTCCTTACATAATTGTAATAAGAAATTAAATTAAGAGCGTAGTGTTTATCGTGCGTATCACTATATTTAAGTACATTTTTTTGATTTTCTGGTGTCGGTGCCAGGAAGGACAACGTCTGTCGGTGACAGGACATCGTCTGTCGGGTCCGCTAGTCTTATTCATAAAATGAGAAGTAGTTTAATATAATTAAAACACTCCCCAAACAATGTTTTCCCGTATAACATTATTTAGTGGAATACATTTGTGTGGCCCTGTAATTTAATAATAAATATTCTTTGCATCACAGATTGTACAAAATATATATTTTAGTACATACTTCATAGATTCATACCAATTCTATTATGTTCAAATGAGTGTAACACCATTAAAATGCATTTGAAACATTTTTTCTCATTGATCGTAATGTAACGGAATACTTTTGATTGCCCCTGTAATTGGTCTATGCATCCGATTATCATAACATTTGAAATGACCTGACAAAATTATGTAATAATTATACATTTTAAATTTCAAACGATTAAAATGCATTTGAAACATTTTTCCCCATTGACAGTAATGTAACGGAATACTTTTGATTGTCCCTGTAATTGATCTATGCATCCGATTTTCAAAACACTTGAAATGACTCGACAAAATTATGTAATAATTATGCATTTTAAATTTCAAACGATTCGGTTGGGTAATGTTTGCGTTGTTATATGCAGACAGACTGACGGACAGACAGACAGACAGACGGACAGACGTACTGAGCAACAACAATAGGTGCTACGTATTTACATAATTACGAACGCACCTAAAAAGGAATTAATAATTATAATAATAATAAGTTTAATTAGGAGAAAACAATTTATATCATTTAAAAAAAGAATGATAAAAGTAAATACACAATTTATTAATAAATAGACAACAATATAGCTGGATTACTATGTGAGGCATAGAATCGCCATTTTGTTACAATCACGCCAATGTGGTGCGTATATGACATCTGTGCCTCTATTTTTTACACGTAGTAAGAAGTAGAAAGTCTTGAAAAAACCGTAAATGCCCGTATAAATTGCAGTGAGCTCGATTATGACAGATTAATTGATTAAGTGGGAATTTCGTCAAATTAGCCAGTTATCGCCGATTTGGTTTCATATATGGCAACTTATTTTTAATCGCCAAGTTTGCCAAAATTCGGCATTATTGTGGCAATACTGTCATTAGTAATTTTTAACAAAAGCTAAATTTTGAAGTTGAAACTAATCTTTTGTTTTGTTCATACGAAATCAAACTATAGTTAAGTAATTATTAAATAAATTTTATCTGTTATCCTCCTAAGGGAACAAATTAAAAAAAAAAAATCCCTGTCAGCTTGGCCTATAGGCGGAGGTAGATTTCGTTAAATGTTCATTTCAACAACAAAAAATTAGAGATAAACCCAGTTTAACATTTTTATTTGACCACTTTTGAATAAATTTTAATTTTATTTTTCTGTAAGAGCCGGTTTTATCAGAATCATTTTAAGCTAAATTGGCTCGAATGCTCACTTTGACAGCATTTTAAAAAAATATATTCTGACTTTATGAAAAAAATTGACCAATATGGTAAATTATATAGTTCCTAAATAAGAAAAACTTCCAACTGAATGCATTTGAGAGCAAAAATGGTTTTAAAAATGAGTCATTAAATAAGCAATTTGTTATTTGAATACATCCTCAAATCTTCAATCACGATCGCTTCGGAAAAATTTTGTTCCCAATGACTACTTTGATAGCATTTTTTAAAATATATTCTGCCTTTATCGAAAAACTTACCAATACAGCACATTATACAGTTTCTAAATAAGAGAACCTGTCAATTGAATGCGTTAGAGAGCAAAAATGGTTTTAAAACTGAGTCATAAAATAAGCAATTTGTTATTTAAGTACTTCCTCATTTTTTCAATCACAATATCTTAGAGAAATTCAATTCAAAGTGCCTTTTTGGCAGCTCTTTTTCAAATATATTTTGCCTTTATCGAGAAACTGGCCAATACGTCACATTATATAGTTCCTAAATAAGAGAACCTCCCATTTGGTAGCGTTTAAAATCAAAAATGAATATAACAAGTAAGAAAAATCATGCGTTAAGCATAGATTATGAAGCACTTTCCAATACTTAATGAAATATTTAACAAAACTTTGTTATTTAGGGAAATAATAGTGTATAGCCAAATGTACCCAAATATGTATTCCAGTACTTTTGAACAGTCCTGTATTTCATATGTCAGTTGATATAATGGGAAAATTTAATTTAGCAAAAAAATACCCACTAGCTTGAAATTTCTTTTTCAGCAATTCATACTATTAGATGGAAACATACTTGAATACTTTTGTTCAACCCTGTAGTTTACATTGTAACTTTATTATACGTCAGCATTAGGCTAAAATTTATTGTAAACTAAAACACTTTTAAAACAACTGAAATCACATTCTCATAAATCATCATTCATAAGCGTCCATGTACCGAATTCTTTGCGTGGCCCTGTATATCATTTTATCTATATTCTGCAAACATTTCTCAGTAAATTGAGTGAAGCTCAGCGTAAAAATGCATAGCTTATTTAAGAACCACGCTTAAATAATTTACGCTCATGTTCAGTAACGTTGGTGAGCTCTTTTGGGTAGCTCTGTATATCAACTATAACATTTATATACACCATATAATGTGTATATATTTAACGAAATATAAATGCGCATATCATAATTAGAATGCATTTCATCCCTCCATCAGCCATCATCAGACACATATACGGTACTTCGGAAAGAATATACTATTTGAAATCTTTTGTATGGCCCTGTAAATGCTATGTACTTCATATTAGGCAAGACAGTAGTGTATAATTTATATTAAGCTTCATTGACATATATCAATTTTATTATAGATGAAAAAGCTTAATATATTTAAAATATGTCACACACAATTCCCCCTTTTACCATTATCTAATGGAATTCTTTTGTTTGGCCCTGTAAATGAATAATAGCTACATTTTCACCTTATATTTTATAGAATACATATTTTAATATGTTTGACAGGGTATAACATCTTTAAAATTCCTTTGAAACGATTTTTCCACATAGGCCGTAATGTAATGGGAAACTTTTAATTCGCCCTGTAGATAAACTAATCATGGTAGAAACTTCATTTTCGATAGGACTTGTGCTAGGGTAAACGTCAATAACGTCCTAAAATTTCATGGCAATCCGAGTATATTAACGATTTTTCCCCATGGGCCATAATGTAATGGAAAACTTTTGATTCGCCCTGTAGGTAAACTAATCATGGTAGAAACTTCATTTTCAATAGGGTTCGTGCTAAGTAAACCTTAATAGCGTATAAAAATTTTATAGCAATCCGAGTATATTTACGGGAGTTAGATCGCGGGCAGACGGACAGACAAACCGAATGCATAAGCACTTTTCAACTTTGTTGGAAAGTGCTAAAAATGAGTCATGATATAAGCAGTTTTGATTTGCGATTTTTTCTTGAAATCGTACTTTTCTTTAATTTATTTTTGCTATAAGAATTGGTCTTATAAAAAACTTGTCAATATAAAAGTTGTAGATGTTATTGAGTAGATGTAAAATAAATTTAATCGGATTTGATAGCTTAAGAAATAAGGAAGTCATGGATTTTTTTCTTTTTCCACTCTTCTGTTCCTTTTTTTTTTAAATTTTTTTCATCTGTAAAAGTTGGTCCTATCAAAAACTCGTAAATACAAAAGTTTTAGATAATTTTTAGAACATTTATAAAAAATTTAGTTGGATTTAATATCTTGAGAATTGACGAAGTTATGAATTTTTTTCTCCCCAAAACCCAGTTTTTTTTTTTTTTTTCCACAACTTGAGCCTATTTTTAATTTTATAACATGTATATCATGCATAACTTTTGGCCTATTCCTTAGAAGTAGAACAAACTTTAAACTGATTCGATATCTATTTTATTGAAGAAGTTATAGCGTTTTATCGGTTTTCACAAAAACCCTCCCTACCGATTTTGCCCATTAACAAACTTGACCGAGATTTTATGTCCCTTGATTTTATGTGTCAGTTTGAAAGAGATATGGACAAGATCATAAAAAGTGATATAGACCGATAGATATATAGATATATATATAAAGATTTTTACTGCTGGTAGTTTTGGGGTCTAGAGGTCATGATCGGCGTAGATCTGCTAAAAATTTTCAGAAATTCCAACATAGGAGCGATCGCAATAGGTAGTATTTCATACGAAATCTACCTAAAATAAATATCCAATTCATGGATTGCCCTCAGGAATATATATATATTCAAATTTCAAAGCTCTTTTTTAACAGGAAGTGGATGAAAAACGAGTAGCAAGATTTGACTACCTTATACAAACACAACTGTAAGTTTTTTAAAAAAATCGTGTAAAAAAAGGGAGCAAAAGAAAAGAAAGAGTTATCAGTAAGATTTTAGTTTAGGTTAAAATTCAAACAAAATGTAATAAAATAATAAGAGTTCCATATTCTGTTCTGGTTCGTACGATTGGCGAAAAAATCGAAATTGACGACAAAAGGCTATTCTAATAATTAATCAAATTTCTCAAGATGGTGGAAAAAACATGATGATTTTTAAATAATTTATAGATATATTTTTTAAATAAACATTATATATGTCACATATTAAAAAATATATGATATTTAAGTACTACTTGGTTTTACCGTCGACCAATTTCGCCAAATTATACAAATCGCCAAATTATTCATAGTGACATAATTTTTATTTTAAATAACGAAAAAACAAAAACTTGTAGAATAGTAATCTTTATATATAAAAATCTTCTGTGCATGTGTATGTAACTGAACTCCTCCTAAACGACTCGATTGATTTTAATGAAATTGTGTGTGTGCGTTCCAGTGGATTCGAGAATGGTTTAGATTCACATTTCATCGAAATTGATTCAGTACTTTTTTAGTAACTAGGCAAAAACTAATAGTTAGTGATTTTTCGCTAATTAAAAGTGCTATAAATATAAAAGAAAGTCAGGATTTCGTTTTAATCACAGCACAAAAAATTCTACAGAACCCAAAATCTTGAAAATTGGGGTAAAAATACTTCTTATAATATCGAGTGCCGCTAAAAAGGGATTTTCGAAAATTTCACCCCTAAGAGGAAGTAGAAAAAAGAGCGAACTTTAAAAAAATTTCTTAAAAATCGGCTTTTGTATTTATTTTTCAACTGATAACAAATTTTAGTGCATTTTTTCATTCTGAATCGAATGGTACTAAGCAAATTCGTTTAAATCCCGTAGTTCGTGAGATAATTCATATTTTCCAAATTTGGCGATGTCTTCGGCGCAAAAACCTGAATTTTTCAATTCTTATCTATATATATATATAAAAGAAAGTCAGGATTTCGTATTAATAACAGCACAAAAAAATCTACCGAACCAAAAATTTTGAAAATTGGGGTAAAAATACTTCTTATAACATCAAGTGCCGCTAAAAGGGGATTTTCGAAAATTCCACCCCTAAGAGGAGTAGAAAAAAGAGCGAACTTTAAAAAAATTCCTTAAAAATCGGCTTTTGTATGTATTTTTCAACTGATAACATATTTTAGTGCATTTTTTCATTCTGAATCTAATGGTACTAAGCAAATTCGTTTAAATCCAGTAGTTCGTGAGATAATTCACATTTTCCTAATTTGGCGATGTCTTCGGCTCAAAAACCTGAAATTTTGAATCCCTATCTTTATATATATAAATCTTCTGTGCGTGTGTATGTCACTGAACTCCTCCTAAATGACTGGACCAATTTTAATGGAATTTTGCGTGTGTGTTCCAGTGGATTCGAGAATGGTTTAGATTCACATTTCATCGAAATTGATTCAGTACTTTTTTAGTAACTAGGCAAAAACTTAATAGTTAGTGATTTTTCGCTAATTAAAAGTGTTGAATAAGTTCGATGAATAGAGTGCGGACGGAATGCCCGAGCGGTCTAAGGCGCCAGATATAAGCTCTGCTTCTCGAAGAAAGAGATCGCGTGTTCGAACCCCGCTCCTGTCAAACGTGTATGCTTTACAGTAATATAGCCTGCATTATAATTTTGATTAACTGACTTCAGAAAATCGTTAACTTTTAATAAAAAAGAGAAAAATAAACTTTTCTATCAAAAATTGAACAGACTTCAAAAAATACTGAAGAGTAAAAAATAATTTCCTTACATAATTGTCATAAGAAATTAAATTAAGAACGTAGTTTTTATTGTGCGTATTACTATATTTAAGTACATTTATTTGATTTTCTGGTGTCTGTGCCAGGAAGAATAACGTCTGTCTGTGACAGGACAACGTCTGTCGGGTCCGCTAGTAAAAATACAAATAAAAAGTCGAAATAAAAATCACGTAATGACGTTATAAAATAAACAGATGTATGTCATTGAATGCGACATTCAAGATCATCCATTATTGGCATTTAATCTTATAGTTTGGTGATATTTATTTATTTTGGTCGACGGGATAAGTAGTACCGATATTTATAAAAATATTTTTATGTATATACATTTTAGGGCACAAATGTCCTATACGCACCACATTGGCGCGATTTTTTTCTGAAGCCAATTTGGCAAAAACTTCGTTATCAATATAAGTTACATACATATTTTTATTTTTTCTATTATTTTAAAAAGAAAAAAATGATAAATTACAAAAGTTTAATTAATAACAATAGAACAAAACAATTTATATCGATTTATAACAGAAAATTTAAAGTAAATAAATAGTTTATTAATAAATAAACAACGACAGACTTACCATATGAGCCATAAAATCGTCATTTTGCTTCACTCGCGCTATTTTGGTGCGTATATGACATCTGTGCCCATTTTAGATATATTTCTATATGTGTTTAATTATATATAGAGTTATACATATCTAAATACCGAATATATACTCCTATAAATAGATACCATATACTTATATATATTTTTTATAATCTTATGTTTCATATAGTTATTATATATGTCAAATTTAAACAAAGGCTATAATTTTTTTCTGAAAATATATGCTAAATGCAAAAAAAGCCAAAAAAAAAAATTGGGCTAAAGTCCATTTCAGTTATAAAAAATCAACCCCACAGGCTGCCACATCGATTCATTTAACGCCAAAGAAAGTTCGAAAAAAAAAAAAACAGAACAGGATATGAAACTCTTTTCAATAATCCGAATCGAGATTTTTTTTTTTTTCCAAAATTACATTCGATATGACAGATGTAAATCAAATGAAACGTGTTTCATAAATTACATTCATTATTTCATAACCTTAAATATAATTGCTACAATTAATGAAACTGATTCAAAATAAACGTGTGTTTTTATTTATGGAAACATTTTACTAAAATTTTTGGAAAATGACGTCATTTCAATAATTTCCCATCAAGCTGGAAATTGCTTTTATTTGTTGTCATTGTTGTCTTTGTTTTCGTTGAAATTTACTTTCCAGTGGTCGGTAGCGTCAGCTCCTCCCACACCGCTGGACCCTGGTTCGAATCCAGCTAGCGGCATGGATGTCTGTGTTGTCCCTGTGATGTGTATTAAATGTATGTACTGTATTTCCTGTAATAATAAAGTGTTCTGTATTAGTTTCTGTGTATTATGGATCATTCGAGGTAACAGCCACTGTAGCTACAGACCTCAAAGCATTGTTCATTCAAATGTCAAATACTTTCCAGTACTGGCAACAAAATCGAAAAATATGTAAACATTCAAAATTTGACAACAATACTTAAAAATTTGGTTTAAAACATTAAATACAAATAATATGTAACAATGTTTAAATCAACAATGATTTAACAATGTTTAATTGTTTAAATCATCAGCGCGTGCAGCAAATAAATGAAATAAAGAATAAAATTAGGTTTCAAATTCATTTCCAAAAAAATTTTCAAGTTTGCATGTTCTCTTTTTAATTGCTCTTATTTCTAAAATGGATACTAATTGCTCCCTTTCTGTTTCTTCTTATTTTGCAGATGTGTTCACTGATGAAGTACAGCACATCTGGGATCAATGCCCCAATGCAAATTTCTATTTGGGAGTAGCCTCTTCGATGGATGGCGGACGGGACATTTGGAAAAGTTTCGCACCAGTTACCAGTGAAGTTGTTGATGAAGAACCTTCTCCCAAGCTTTCCTGGTGGCGAAAATCAAAAGTAACATGGTGGCGAAAGGCCTTGGCCTTATGCTGCATATGCTATGAAGCCGAATTCTAATACAGTATAATCTAAAGATTGCAATCATTATCCAATACTCATATCAAAGATTGCAATTTTTTTTTTCAACTGTATTTAGCAGTAAATTTTCATTAATTTGAACTATGAATTTTTAAGTGTATTTTCGAAAATCTCAAAATTTAAATCTTTTAAGTATATCTTTTTATAAATTTTCTGAATGAATCTAGCAAAAACACTTTTCTCAGATTAATATTTTTTTTATTTCGGCTTCGTAGCACATTTTTCTTATTTATTTTATCTTTATATGTAGTTTGTATATTTATTATCTTGTGATTTAAACTGTAGCACAAATGTCATATATGCACCACATTAGCGCGATTTTTTTTCCGCTAATGTAGCCAAAACTTGTTTTCTAATACTAGCTACATCTATATGTTTTAAATGTTTTGGCTCGACCAATTTCGCCAAATTGTACAAATCGCCAAACTATTAGCCAAATTATACAAATTGATGCATTTTTTCTTTTATATAACGAAAGAACGTGTAAATTAGAGAACATAAATAAAAATACAAAAAAAAAAAATATTAAAAAGCTTTTGATGAAGTAACAGATACATGTATTGTATTTAATGTTAAGTGAAAGTGATATTTACGAGAATCCATTATTGGCATTTAATCTTGAAGTTTGGCGTTAAATTTTTGGTCGACAGGATAACCAAGTAGTACCATTGTTTTCTGTTATTTTAAAAAGGAAAAAAAAAATAAAAAAATGTTTAGTTCATAATTATAGAACAAAACATTTTATATCATTTAAAATAAAAGAAATATAAGTAAATAAGTAGTTTATTGATATATAAACAATAGTCGAGTTACCATGTGAAGCATACAATGACGTTTTGTTGCAATCGTGCCAGTGTGGTGCGTATATGACATCTGTGCCTAATTTATATATATGTTTCATTATTTGAGCGGCCTTTTCTGTATATACAAAATTTTTTTCAGCAGTTTTGAAATATTCATTTTTTAACTTAGTTCATTTGGCCATTATACATATATATAAATTACTTTTTCTCAGTATACATGTAGTCTTTTAAGTATATTTATATATGCATAACAAAACCATCCATTCGGCGCCTTAATATTTAAATTAACCACAGTTACAATAGTACAAAAAACAACAATTAAAAAAAATAGCAATTTAAAATTAACTTATCCATCAAAACTTAATAATAAAACAAGTAAAATCAAAACGAAACAAAAAAATCCAAACTAATCCAAAACAAAAACATGCAGAAAAAACAAACAAATAAAAATCGAAACAAAAAACACTAAATCAATCCAAAACTAAAAAATAAAAAAAAAAACAAATAAAAATCGAAACAAAAACAGGCAAAAGTAAAAAACCAAGTCAAAATAAAACAAAATCTGACAAAAAACATTAAAAAGCAAAACACAAAACAAATCAAAATATAATAAAGGTACGGCATATCTACTTCCCTACCACCTTGCACTCCAAAATCATCGAATAAAAATGTGGCACCTTCTCCTCTTGGCATCATACTACCCATCTCCATCGGGTACTATCAGGGCATCTTCTTCTCTTAACATCTAACTACCCACCGACATCGGGTACTATCAGGGCATCTTCTTCTCTTAACATCTACTGTAGCAATTTCTCCACTGAAACATCCCATAGCCTACAAACATCAGGCTTCACTTTGGCAGAATCAGTGTTCATTGGCTAGCTATTACTCATACTCATATCTTCAAAGTATTATTGATTTTTATTATTCATTTTTATCTATCTATTTATTTTTTTATTTTTTTTTTTTGGGGGGGGGGCGGGCGGGCGGGTGAGAATTACATCGATTTCTCATAGTTCGCTTGCATTTATGAGAAATCGATGCTTCAGTTATTTACAAGTTATAACAATTGTTAAAGGTTTTTTTTTTTTTTTTTTTTTTTTTTTTTTTTTTTTTTAATTTTAAGGGAAATTATAGTGCTATATTTAGTTTCGCGCGCGTGAAAAAAAAAGCATAACTGGCCAATTTATCAAATTTCTTCACTATATTTTTAATTTACTCATTTTTTTTTTTTTTTTTTTTTTTTTTTCGTAGGTCGTTCGAGAAAATCGTGAATTTCGTCAATTTGTCACAAAAAATAGAAAACTTCGTCAGTAAGTTAAGAATGCGAATTTCGTTGATCGGGCATGGGAAATCGCGAATTTTTTTCAATCAGGTTCGGATAAATCGCAAATTTTGTTGATCGGGCTTAGAAATATCACGAATTTTTTTATGTTGTGAGGGCAAAATAGCAAATTTCTTCAGTTGGATCGTACGCAATAAAGTGTAGAGTTTTGTCGATCGGCTTAGGAAAAAAAATCTCGAATTTCGTTCGTTGGCACAGTCGATAAGGCGTGGAAAATTGCCAATTTGTCGGTCGGGCGCGAAACATCGTTAGTTTTCTTGTAAATTTTTCATCAACTGTAGAAAAAATGCCGATTTATTATGTTTAACGCGGGAAAAGATCGTGAATTTTATTGATCGAGCTTAGAAATTGCGAATTTCGGTGACCGGGCTCCAAAATACTGCGAATTTAGTGCGATCAGGCACGGAAAAAATCGTCAGTTTTGTTGCAAATTGCACGAAATAAATTATAAAATGTTCACCGGCTACAGGTAAATAACCTATTTCTCCTGTTTGTCACAAAAAAAAAATCGCGAAATTCGTTGATCAAACGCGAAAAAATCGCAAATTTCATCGTCAGACGTGGAAAATTCTAAATTTGTTCAATAACGCGCTGAAAAAATTCAAACTTCGTGGATTGGGCAAGGAAAAATTGCGGGTTTGGTCGATCGAGCTCCAAAAAACCGCGACTTTTGTCAATCAGGCACAGAAAAATAGTCAGTTTTCTTGTAAAATGCGTGAAAAAAATGTAAATTGCTGATCTGCTACGGAAAAATCGCTTTCGCTTGTTTATTGAGGAAAAATTGGAAGTTTCGTCAATCAGGTGAGGAAATTTTTCAAATTTCGTTTATAAGGCGCGGAAAAATCCAAAATTTTGTGAATCCGGTGCGGATCATATGTGGAAAAATCGCAGACTTCGTCGATCAGGTACAAAAAAATAACGACTTTTGTTGATCGGGCTCCGAAAAATCACGAATTTTGTCGATGATGCATGGAGAAATTGAGAATTTCGTTGATCGGCTGTTGAACAAAAATGAATTTCGTCACTTTCTCGAGAGTAAAAAATCATGAATTTTATCACAGTAGTTAAAAATCGCAAGTTTCCTTAAACCGGTGTGGAGAAATCGGGAGCTTCGTCGATCGGGGTAAAAAAATCGGAAATTTCGGGATTGGAAAGAGAAAAATACCGTATTTTTCAATCGGCTTTCATAAAATCGCGAATTGGGCACAAAATTTCACAAATTTTGTTGATCATATGTGGAAAAATCGCAGATTTCGTCGATCGAGCACAGAAAATTAAGGAGTTTTGTCGATCGGTAGCGAGTTTCGTTGATCGATGTGTAGAAAAAGCGAGTTTCACCGATCAGAGCCAAAAAATAGAAAAATCCGCTAATAGGGAACAGAATAATCTCGAATTTTCTCAATCGGGTTCCATAAATTCGCGAATACAGAACGAAAACATCACGAATTTTGTTAATCATGTGCTGAAAAATCTCGTATTTTGTGGATCATATGCGGATCGCCCATCGGGACACGGAAAAAATTGCGAAACTCGTCAATCAGGGGCGTAAAAATCGCGGTTTTCGTTGTTCTCGAATGAAAAAATTGCGAATTTTGTTGATCGAGCTCGTAAAATTTGCGAATTTCGCCAATCAGTCGCGAAAAAATCCGAAAAATTGTCAATTAGGAGCTGAAAATTGCAAATTTCGTCGATCGGGCCCGGAAAAAGTGCGAGTTTTGTCGATCGGGCTATGAAAACCCGCAAATTTTGTCGATCAGGCACGGAAAGAACGTCAGTTTTGTTGCATATAGCGCGAAAAAATCGTGAAATATTCATCGGCTGCAGAAAAATCACAAATTTTGTCTATGAGACGCACGAAAATCCTAAATTTCGTCAACTACGAGCTAAAAAATAGCAAATATTGTCGATCGGCAAGGAAAACCTTCGATCTTTATCGATCGGGCTCCGAAAAACCGTGAATTTTGTCAATCAGGTCGGGAAAATAGTCAGTTTTATTGTAAATTGCTAAGGAAATTTGCAAATTGCTAATCTGCTACAGAAAAATCCCTTGTTTTGTCTGTTTATCTCGAGAAAAGATAGCAAGTTTCATCGCTCAAGCGCGGAAAATTTTCAAATTTCCTTTGTTAGGCGCTGAAAAATCCAAAATCTTGTAAATCAGGCGCGGAAAAATCGTAATTTCGTCGATCGGGTACGGAAAAATAACGAGTTTTGTCTATCGGGCTCCGAAAAATCGTGAATTTTGTCGATGATGCGTGGAGAAATTGAGAATTTCGTTGATCGGCTGTTGAACAAAAGTGAGTTTCGTCAGTTTCTCGCGAGGAAAAAAAATCACGAATTTCATCATAGTTAGTTAAAAATCGCAAGTTTCATTAATCGGGTGTAGATAAATAGGAAGCTTCGTGATCAGGGTAAAAAATCGGAAATTTCGCGATTGGGAAGAGAAAAATAGCTTATTTTTCAATCGGCTTTCATAAAATCGCGAATTGGGCACGAAAATTTCACGAATTTTGTTGATCATATGTGGAAAAATCGCAGATTTCGTCGATTGGACACGGAAAAATAAGGAGTTTTGTTGATCGGTGGCGAGTTTCGTTGATCGGATGTGTAAAAATAGCGAGTTTCACCGATCAGGGCCAAAAAATCGAAAAATCCGCTAATAGGGAACAGAATAATCTCGAATTTTCTCAATCGGGTTCCATAAATTCGCGAATGTAGCACGAAAACATCACGAGTTTTGTTAATCATGTGCGGAAAAGTCTCGTATTTTGTCGATCATGTGCGGGAAAAAATGCAATTTCGTCGATTGGAACACGGAAAAAAACGAATTTAGTAGATCAGGCATAAAAAATTGCGAAACTCATCGATCAGAGGCGTAAAAATCGCGATTTTTGCCGATTGAACTATAAAAAATGCGATTTTCGTTGGTTATGCACATAAATATCACGAATTTTGCTAATCACGTACGGAAAAATCATGAATTTTGTTGATCGAGCTCGGAAAATTTGCGAATTTCGCAGAAAAAAAGCGAAAATTCGTCAATTACGCGCTGAAAATAGTAAATTTCGTCGATCGGGCCAAAAAAAATTGCGAGTTTTGACGATCGGGCTCCGAAAAACCGCAAATTTTGTCGATGAGGCACAGAAAAATCAAATAGCGCACAAAAAATCGTAAAATATTCATCGGAGGTAAAAAATCGCAAATTTTGTCCATGAGACGCACGAAAATCCTAAATTTCATCAATTACGACCTGGAAAATAGCAAATATTGTCGATCGGCAAGGTAAACCTGCGAGCTTTATCGATCGGGCTTCGAAAAACCGCGAATTTTTCCAATCAGGTACGGAAAAATAGTCAATTTTGTTGTAAATTGCGAGGAAAATTTGCAAATTGCTCGTCTGCTACGGAAAAATCCCTTGTTTTGTCTTTTTATCTCGAAAAAAGATCGCAAGTTTCGTCGATCAAGCGCGGAAAATTTTCAAATTTCCTTTGTTAGGCGCTGAAAAAATCCAAAATTTTGTAAATCAGGCGCGGAAATATCGCAATTTCGATCTAGTTAGGAAAGATAACGAGTTTTGCCGATCGCGGTCCGAAAAATCGCAAATTTTGTTGATGATGCGTGAAGAAATTGAGAATTTCGTTGATAGGCTGCTGAACAATCGTGAATTTCGTCAGTTTATCGCAAGAAAAATCGCGAATTTTGTCACAGTTAGTTGAGAATCGCGTTTCGTTGTTCGGGTGCAGAGAAATCACGAGTTTCGTCGATCAGGGCCAAAAAAATCGCAAATTTCACTGATAGGTAACAGAAAAATAGCGAATTTTGTCGATCGGATTCCATAAAATCGCGAATTGGACACGAAAATATCACGAATTTCGACGATCGGGACGCGGAAGGAAGCTAATTTGGTCGATCAGGTGTGAAAAAATTACGAAACTCATTGAATAGGGGCGTAAAAATCGTGAATTTTGTCGATTGAGTTCCGAAAAATCGCGAATTTCGTTGGTCGAGCACAATATACGAATATCGTCGATCAAGAGCGGAAAAATAGTGAATTTTGTCTATCAAGCGCGGAAAAATCACGAATTTCTATATCCTTATCAATTGAATTGAATATATTAACTGGGTAGGGATATTAACTGGGGAGAGGGGTAAAATGCGCCCTCTCCCCTCTGAAACAATATTTTTTTATCTTATTATAGGAGATACATCACCTCCTCGAAATATAATTCTCGCCGTGTGGTCCTCGAAAACCCAGATATTTTTATATGTGGCCCTTCTTTTAAAAATGTTTTGCACCCCTGACATAGAGGTAATTTTAAAGGAAAATTTTAGAATTAGCTAAAGCTATTATAATTAACTAAATTTTAGAAATATCTAAAGGTAAATTTTATTAAATTGTAATTTTATTCTGTAAAAGTTCTATATGGTGGTAATTTTTTTAATTAGACCACTTGAATAGCTATCAGGGGCAAAATATCAAAAATATGCTTTTTATTATTATGTCAACAATTTAAAATACCTTAACAAACAAAAAATATTAGAAAAAGGTCTAATTGGTAATATTTTTAGGATATTTTGCATTGTACCCTAAATCCTGCTATTGATCTAATACATTTTTATTTTTTTTAAATAGTGTTGATTTATTTTCGAAATTTTTACGTGGTTCTTGTTGTACTACCTTTAGATACATATCGTCGATTTAAATAATTAATTAATTGGCCAGTTCTGCTTTAGGGGGGAGGGGGGCCTCTCTGACGAGACTCCACCTTGACGTGGTAGAGAGGCTTAAAAGTGCCACTTCAAATTACGCATTTACAATAAAATTCGAAAAGATATAAAAAATGTTACATTTTGATATTTCATATAAAACGAACATGCCAAATGCCTCAATAAATGACAAAATAAATTTTATATACAAAACATTTTTCAAGAAATTTTTCCTCTTAACATAATAGTCTAGAAAGCAAGATGTAACATGTATTTTTGAAACTGCTTTTAGCGACGCTGATTTTCCTGTATGCGATAGATAGAAAACGAAACTCCAGTCAGTTGACGATCTAGCGGGTTTTTTTTTTAATATAGAAACATCATGAAATCCGCTGCAAAATGAAATTAATGTAATTCGGATTAAGAAAGATTGCTACAAATCCAGAGAAACATCTGTAATCGGGATACCATTCATTTAACTTTTTATTGGAATGTTCCATATTTTGAATGTATCATCATACCCATTAACTAATAGTTTCTTTACATATAGACCCCTTGCTCGGGGCAAATGTGGCATATCTGGCAACATAAGGCAAATGTGCTGTTTTCACATTCATAAACAGAGTGATTTGCGCTTCATTTTTTAAATACTTAGAAAAGTAATGCAAGAATAAGAAAAATCAAAATTAAACAAAAAGACCACACGTCCTTTAAACCGTTTCTGTGACGTCAATGCAAAGGGTCTATATTATCCAATCAATTACTACACTAAAATCAGCGATGCTAAAATAAGTTTTAAAATGGGGCGTTGCCTCTGGAGTATAGCGTTAAACGGAATTTTTTTTAAAAAATGGATTGATAAGGAAAGGCGTTTTATCAATCCTGAATATGAACTTTTTTAGTAATAAATAGCTTCCAGGCATTTCTGAGATTGCTAACTGGATGGTCAAAGCACACAATTATGCTATCCAGGTGATTCGGTTTAATAATTATATGAGTATAGACGAAGTGGCACTTGAACTAAGAGAGTCTCACAAAACAAAAATTAGTTGGTGATAAGTGGGATAAATATTTTTGCAATTTTCGGCTAGTTACTTTTATTTAAACAGTTTTTACGTTCGTAGAATTTTCTAAAACCTTCAAGTGGAAGTCGATTAATTTCATGTGATGTCGAAAGCTGTATTGTGAGCTAAATGATTATGTAAATTTAGCAAAATGGCCAATGAACATTAAATCAGCTTAACTGCCTTCGGGAATTTTTTAACTCGAAAACATTTCAAATATCAGAACGATAAGTTATTAAATATAGTTAATATTAATTTGCCTTATTTCTACGTGCTACTTATTGGACCTCACTAATGAAAATTTCTAATTCAAAGCACGAATTAAGGTATTTTCATTCATTCAGCAAATTTGAACAATAATAAACAATCCGTCTTGTTCAGTCTGAAGAGTACTGCAGTAGGGATAAAATTTAATCGCAGAGTTTCTTTAACCCTTTCGAGACGGAAGCCTTTTACGAAATTTTTAATGTTTGTCACCGATTTTTAAAAACAGATATTTGTGTCTTTTTAAATAGGGAAAATGTTCCGATGATATTAAGTAAATTTTACTGTTGGTTATAAACAACGATTCTTAAGCTTTTTTGCGGCACGTATACGTGTCGCTCGTCCCCAAGGGGTTAAGGGTTTCGTTCATCTGACTAAGCCCCATTTGCCTCTGTCTGTTCGTCACAAAGTCCGTGCACAAAACCTGCATAAGTCACAGAATACCTCATGTCACACGATAAATCATAAACATTTTGGAAAAAGTCTATTATTTTAACTGAATTAATTTTTTTCAATGTTATCCGTTCAGTTAAACATTTGACTATCCCTGTAAATAAACTAATCATAGTAGAGACTTCATTTTCAATAGGGTCGTGCTAGGGTAAACATCAATAACATAAAAATTTTATAGCAATCCGAGTATATTTGCGGGAGTTGTTAGAGCTCGGACAGACGGCCGTACGGCCATCCGGTCAGACGGATAGACAAATCGAATGCATAAACATTTTTCAACTTTGTTGGAAAGTGTTAAAAAAGGAGAGAACTGAAAAAAGAAAATAAAGAAAAGTCTAATTCTAACAGAACATTAAGAATATAGAAAAAAAAAAGATAACCAAGGAGTTCCAATGGAGTATAATTTGAGAGTAAAGTGCACACTAGACAAATTTTCCATCCGACTTGAATAAAAAAGGAGTGGCGGCGAATAAACGTATCAGTTTGGGGTCAGGGTGTAATCACGTGCTCAGCACACTTTCGCGGACCCAGCGGTCATCTTCTACCCGCCAATTTGAAGACCCCGACCTCTCTTCAGATGCTCTGTGTTTAAGGAAATGCGTTTTTCCCGATGTTGATGAGCCACAGAACAATTTATTCGCCACAAGTGTTCATCAGTCTATCTACTCTGTACAAGTTGCATTTCTGTATTGATGTTGTTAAACTGTATTGGCTCGTGACGCATATTTATTACTTATTCTCGTTAAAGCCATATTCATTGAAAAGATCTCATATTGTATCGTGTTTGTCGAAAACTTTATAACGGGCAGGTAGGCCCGCTAAATTTTTTTATCGGCCCGGTCAGTTAGAGAATTCGGAACCATTCCGGGGCCTCGGGCCAGGCCCGGGTGCATGCAGACTTCTAAAGGAAGGTCAATTAAAACTTTGATCAATGAGGCAGCGCACCAAGTTGAACCTGTGACTGGTGAAGAGGCACCAAATTGAAACTTTGACCGATAAGGGGAAGGCACCAAATTGAAACCTTGACTGTTAGGGGGTGGGCACCAAATTGAAACTTCGACCTATGAAGAAATGAGTCAAACAAACACATTATCCGGGTGTAGTTACCTCTTTAAAATCTTCTTTTTGCTAAACTTTCGTAATTAAATTTGACATTTTCTACAAATTTTGGGAAGGAGGGGGGGAGGGGCTGTAGCCATAGCAGTCCACCTGTTAGATACACCGTTAGTTATGTACGTACACTCTAGAGTTGCAAAGCATTTGTTAGTTCTTACCGTAATTTGTGCATTTTTCAGTCTAACAAACGTTCGAACCTGCACTTATACAACAACTCCTTTCGCATTTTTTCCTTATTTGAAAGGTTTTTAATGATTTTGAGTATTTTTCCCAGTTTGCGTTATCAAAAGTTTCACCTTTTGATTCCAAAATGTTACATGCATGAATGCACATCAAACGGAGACAGACTCGCTTCCGATCAGCGTGACAAAATTCTCGGCCTTTCGACTTCTTCAGTGAGACTAAAACACCCGTTCGCTGATGCTAATACAATGGGAGAAATTTTTAAAGATGCC
The DNA here is from genome assembly GCA_964019185.1 of Maratus speculifer. NCBI lineage: Eukaryota > Metazoa > Arthropoda > Arachnida > Araneae > Salticidae > Maratus > Maratus speculifer. The sequence goes on along the minus strand of OZ025294.1, from coordinate 397,192,246 downwards.
TCGTTTGCATTTTAATATTTTTAGATGATTTTTTTTTTCTTTTGGCATTGAATTGTTGAGGTAAATCTGTCCGAAGGCCGTTTTTTGCTTTTTAAATTTCGTTTGCAGGGTTTTTATTTATTTATTATTATTATTATTATTTAGGATGTTTTTACTTTTGAAACCGGTTCTAAAAGTGAAAGAAGTGTCCCATTTAAAAATACCTGTAAATAAAATAAATAAAAATACAAAATGGTCTTCGTACAGATCTACCTCAACTATCTAATGCACACCCACAAACAGAAAAAAAGTCATTTAAAAATATTAAAATGCAAACGAGATATCTTGAAAATTTTCTCCCACTGGATTAGAATTAGCAAAAGGGTTTTTTTCGGCTGACTGAAGTAGCCTCTTAGTCTTACCCCTTGGAGACGAGCGACCAGTATACAAACCACATAAGTTACCAGAATCCAGTAAATCCAGTAATTATCACCAGTAAATTTTGCCTTATTTAATTGCAGCATTTTCCCGATTCAATCAGGTAAAAATTTCTGCATTGAAAAACCGGGGATAAAAGATTAACCATTCTGTAAAAGACGCTTGTCCCATAGGGTTTTAAACTGACTTTCACTTTATTGTCTCTTTGTTATGTTATTTTTACATTATTGCAAATTAAACGTATCTGCATTACAAAATTTTCCATTTAGTATTTATTTTTTAGTTTTATTTTGTTTTATTACCTTGCTTTATTTCTGAATAGATGCATTTCTTTTTGCAATGACTCCAAGCATGTTTCGAATTTATTTCTTTTGCTGCAGCTAAATTTTTATCCATAACACGAAAGGTGATCTCAAAATTAGTTAAACAGTGTTATTAGCATAATCTATACAAATGTAGTTGGAAAACAATTAATCATTAATTAACGAGCTTTGTTTATAGGAAACTAGCGGACCCGACAGACGTTGTCCTGTCACCGACAGACGTTGTCCTTCTTGGCACCGACTCCAAAAAATCAAATAAATGTACGTAAATATGGTAATACGCACGTTAAACACTACGCTCTTAATTTAATTTCTTATTACAATTATGTAAGGAAATTATTTTTCACTCTTCAGTATTTTTTGAAGTCGGTACAATTTTTCATAGAAAAGTTTATTTTTCTCTTTTTAGTTAAAAGCAGTGTTCTCGCTGACATTTGACTAACGTTAGTAATTTGGCTAATTAAAAATAAAAAACATTCGCCAAATGAAAAAAGTACTAGCCAAATAGATTCGCCAAGTAGCACAAAAAAAAAAAAAAAAAAAAAAAAAAAATCTTTCATTCTTTAATATACCCCCTTTTTTTCAATATGTTCTAAAATAACCTAAGTTTTTATAACTGCGAAAACGATTGTTATTAGTCTAATTTCAACTATCAGCTACAAGTGTATGAAAATATGTATATATGCAAATGTATGAAAAACGAAAAAGAAAAGAAAAAAAAGTATAGCGATTTGGTGAATCTAATCGCTTGTTTACTCGCCAAACGGAGAATTTAGTCGCAATTTGGCGCATTGGTGAGCGACAGCGAGAACTCTGGTTAAAAGTTAACGATTTTCTGAAGTCGGTTAATCAAAATTATAATACAGGAAATATTATTGTAAAGCATACACGTTTGTCAGGAGTCGGGTTGGAACACGCGATCTCTTTCTTCAAGAAGTTGAGCCTAAATCTGGCGCCTTAGACCGCTCGGATATTCCTTCCGCACTCTATTCATCGAACTTACTCAACACTTTTAATTAGCGAAAAATCACTAACTATTAGTTTTTGCCTAATTACTAAAAAAGTACTGAATCAATTTCGACGAAATGTGAATCTAAACCGTTCTCGAATCCACTGGAACGCACACACAAAATTTCATTAAAATCGGTCCAGTCGTTTAGGAGGAGTTCAGTGGCATACACACTAGAGGTCTGCACGGGCCGGAATTTCCAGGCCCGGCCCGGCCCGGCCCGTAGGAAAGTTATTTCGGCCCGGCCCGGCCCGTTGTAAAACTCAAAAGTTCGGCCCGGGCCCGGCCCGGCCCGTTTAAATTTTTATATTTTAGGCCCGGCCCGTACAAAAATCAGCGAAAACAGGCCCGGCCCGGCCCGGCCCGTTTTGGCCCGTTACAATTTCTACGATTTCTGAAAAATTCCGATTTTTATCATATAACTAAGATTTCTTTAAAGAATACTGCGACATATCTATGGAATGATTTTACAGTATATTTTACAGCAAATACACATTAACAACATTAATGATTACTTAGATTCTTAGGCTTTCAACATTCGAATAAAGATTCATTAAAAAATTAATATGGCTTAGAATAAAAGAAAAAAGAAAGAAAGCTAAAAACATCGTTAATTTTGAAGCTGTTTAATAAAAGAAGATTTATAAATATATTTCTATATCATTTTATTATAGATTTCAATTCCAAATTCATTCTTAAATTCAAATAAGCTCCTTTCTGATACATTTCTAAATTCATTTTTTTTTTCTCAGAAACGCATAAGATTAGCAGATATCTTTATTCAGAAACTATATAATCGAATAGCGTTATCCATTTTTTGATACAAGCAATTTAAGAATACTGCAAACAAATAAAATACTGTCATAATTAGCATTTTGAATAGAATTTCCGGAAGCAATAGCAAGGGAAGAGGGAAAAACCTGCAATCATTTGAGAAACTATTATATCTCAACAAGGTTATACAAGTATTTTATTTACCAAAAATGAAAAACGCTATTCGATTCCAAATCCCTTCAATAGTTAGGCTTATCACTTTTATACTTTTACAATTTAAAATTAATCAGAAAATGTGTCAAACTTTCGCAGTATTGAGAAATTAATTTAAAAATCATCAAGAAGTATATAGCCGAAGACTAAGCTAACATAAGCTCTTTATCGCTGTTAATAATTTTACAAATCATGTTTTCTGCCAATAATTAAGTCTAGTACCGGTCCGGCTAGTCTATATGTAGAAAAGTAACGCAAGCGTGATCTCGGACCGGCATGAGTCAGCTAAAAAAATATTAAAATGGGTTACGCATAATGTAATTCTCCGATACCGATACACTGTGCATTTTTATATTGACGCTGTCAAACTAGTATGGCCACATTTATACTTATTCTCGTTAAAACCATTTTCGTTGAAAATAGCTCATATTTTATCGTTTCTGCTTAAATCTTCAGAACGGGCCGGAAGGCCCGAAAATTTTTTTATCGGCCCGGCCCGGCCCGGCCCGTCTGGCCCGTTCAATTTTTTTGCCGGCCCGGCCCGGCCCGTTTATGTTGTTTGTCGGCCCGGCCCGGCCCGTTGAAAAACCTATTCTAAATCTGCCGGCCCGGCCCGTTAGAAAATTCGAAAAGATTCCGCCGGCCCGGCCCGGCCCGCGGGCCGGGCCGGGTACGGGCCACGGGCCAGGCCCGGGCCCGTGCAGACCTCTAATACACACGCACAGAAGATTTATATGTATAAAGATAAGCATTGAAAATTTCAGGTTTTTGCGCCGAAAACATCGTCAAATTAGGAAAATGTTAATTATCTCACGAACTACCGGATTTAAACGAATTTGCTTAGTCCCATTCGATTCAGAATGAAAAAGTACACTAAAATATGTTATTAGTTGAAAAATAACTACAAAAGCCGATTTTTAAGGAATTTTTTAAAAGTTCTTTTTTTTCTACTCATCTTAGAGGTGGAATTTTCGAAAATCCCTTCTTAGCGGCACTCGATGTTATAAGAAGTATTTTTACCCCAATTTTCAAGATTTTTGGTTCGGTAGATTTTTTCGTGCTGTGATTAATACGAAATCCAGACTTTCTTTTATATATATAGATTTCTAGACGATGACGTTACAAGCACAAACAACATAGGGACATACACACTGGCACATTAATACGATGTAAAAAACGACGGTAATGCGACTAAGGGGATCACCAAACATGGTGCTCACAGATTTTGATGAATTCAAAGTATATTGTAGGGGTCATACCATTAATTATTCGGCTGAAAGGGTTCTTTCAAATGGGCCTTAGTTTTTGAGAAATTGGGGGGGGGTCAAAGGTCAGCGTATATTTTAAGTACTTATTAGTCACGCTGTCTGTCAACAGCTTCGTGGCTCCGCGGTAAAGCACGAGACTCCAGACCCGGAGGTGGCGGGTTCAACTCCAAGTTGGAGTTTTTTTTTTTCTTCTTCTTTATATGTTTCGTATATGTTAAATTTTTTAAGCAGAATTGGAAATTCTACAGCTTTCAACTTATTAATATTTTCTTATGGGGATAGTTTACTTTTTTCATTTTTTTTCTTATTTAAAAAAATATGGTTCAAATGATAAACTAATTACACTTCAAAATTCATGAAATAAATAAAAATAAATAAAAACTGCATATATAATTAAAATTTTCAAAAGTATAAAATTTTTGAATGTTTTAAAATTCCTTCTACTTTAAATATTAATAATTTTGCTCAATTACATTTATATATATTGCTAAATAAAAAAAAAAAAAAAAAAAAAAAAAAAACAAGTTGGCGTTTTTTTTTCTTTTTTTATATATTTTTTACATGCTACATATTTTAAGCACAATCGGGAATTCTACAGCTTTGAACTTTTTGATATTTTCTTAATAAAGTAAATTTATATTTTCGAATGTATTTCATGAAAATTTCTTTTTATCTGCAATTTTTAAACTAATATTTTTATTGACAAAACTGCATAACGAATTTATGTCTTTAACCTTTTTTTTATTAATTATTATGTAATTTCTTTTCTAAGCACAATTCTGAAATAATAATTTTTTTTTTCTATCGCTTTTTTTGTGGAATATTTTAAATGAAAATTTATCCTTTTTTCTATAAATTATACAAAATAATTTTCAGGTGCAATTTCTCAAACATTTATAGAATTAGTTAATTCAAATAATGCATACCTTCGAAAGTGTAATAAAATATTAATGCAGTAGTGCTAAAATATTATCCAAATTTTTACTGATCTTTAAATACATTTATCTCTAACGTTTAATAAAAAAAATCAACTAGATTGGAATGTCGTCTGCTAATGAAATTAGAATTTACGATACATAAAATGATATATATTTATTTTATTCGTCTGCTTTTATTTTCTCGGTAAAATCAAGCAAAAATAGAAATTGTTTTTGCTGTTGTCATTTTGTTTCTTTTGCAGACAAATAAAATATTTGAAATATTGGTATGCATATGTATAGCTGAAATTATGGTATGAAAATTGAGTATGTAATTGGTAGATTTGTATCGAATGCTAAAAATACTGTAATAGAAGAAAGCAGCACTAGTACAGAAAACTTTCGTTTGGAAAAGGAACAAAAAGGCGAAATTACGAATGCATTAAAATATTGCGAGATGTTGTTACGAAATGATAATCTGCTTACAAATTCCCAACCGGGTGATATTTCCTTTTCTTCTATTGCTATAGCTGAATAATTTCATAATTCAATATTAGAAATATGAGATAATCGACAATTATTGAGGCAGATGAACGGATATTGAATGAAGAATGTGAATTTAATGAATTTACAAAGGTATGATTTTTTTTTTTTTTACTTAGCAATATATATAAATGTAATTGAGCAAAATTATTAATATTTAATGTAGAAGGGATTTTAAAATATTCAAAATTTTTATACTTTTGAAAATTTTAATTATATATGCATTTTTATTTATTTTACGAATTTTGAAGTGTAATTAGTTTATCATTTGAACCATATTTCTTTCAATAAGAAAAAAAATGAAAAAAGTAAACTATCTGCATAAGAAAATATTAATAAGATGAAAGTTGTAGAATTTCAAATTCTGCTTAAAAAAGTTAACATATACGAAACATATAAAGAAGGGGAAAAAAAAAAGAAGCTCCAACTTGGAGTTGAACCCGCCACCTCCGGGTCTGGAATCTCGTGCTTTACCGCAGAGCCACGAAGCTGTTGACAGACAGCGTTACTAATAAGTACTTAAAATATACGCTGACCTTTGACCCCCAATTTCTCAAAAACTAAGGCCCATTTGAAAGAACCCTTTCAGCCGAATAATTAATGGTATGACTCCTACAATATACTTTGAATTCATCTAAATCTGTGAGCACCATGCTTGGTGGTCCCCTTGTAAGTGTCAATAGAAAATCTTCCTTTACTTTTTAAGAGATAAATCTGGCAACTTTATCTCTCTCCCCCTAAAAATGCGCTCAAAAGAGCCCATTTATGTACTGTCATTTAAAAGTCGTTACAGCCAAAATATATAAAGTTGCCATTCTCAAACCCTTCCTTCCGTCGAAAAAACTTCTGGTCTTACTAACTGATGCAAATTAAATTATTAATATTGGTTTTTTTTTTTTTTTTTTTTTTAAGTTAGAAATTTTTTTATAAGATATGATAGTAGATGAAAAGCGAAAACTCAAAACAATGTTTCTCACCTGTCACCTGCGTGCTCAGTAAAGCATGCACGGTTTAAGTAGCAAATTGACAAATTCGTGCTTGTAATCTTCTTTGTCATACAGAAAAAAAAGGTAAGATAATCGGCTTTCTCAATAGTTTTTCACCATGGAAAGTAAGAATTTTCAAAATTCCCTTTTTAAAGTTTTTCTTGCTCTGCTTCTTGCCAGATTTTACGAACAAATAAGCTATAAATATAGAAAAAGATTAAATATGAGGTTGGTTTCTTTCTTACGATCCGTATTTAGCATTGCATGTTTTACTACTTGATTGAAATCATTTTTCTCTTGAATACATTTATTATACTCTTTTCAAAGATTATGCATTCTGGATAAGATCAAGTAATTTTTTTTAAATGCCAGTAAGGCGCAACACTAGACACAGAAAAAGACCCGGATGATAATGTAAAGTCTATGGAGGTGTTCTTTTCAAATATTTCGCCCAAATTTTAATATTTTTACAAGATTTTTTTTTTTTTTTTTTTTTTTTTTTTGCACAAGATAGCTGAGCACGATCCACAACCGACCTAGTTTTTACTTTTTCAGTTAAAAAAAAAAAAAAAAAAAAAAAAAAAAAAAAAAACTTTAACTTTCGAAATTGGTTCTGAAATTGAAACTATCGTACTATAAAAAATATATACGCCAAATCGAAAAAATAAAAACTAGGCCGATTGTGGATCGTCCTCAATTATCTTGTGCAAAAAAATCATGTAAAAATATTAAAATTTGAGCGAGATATTTGAAAAGAACGCTCCCATAGACTTTACATTATCATCCGGGTCTTTTTCTGCGCCTAGTGTGGGGCCTTAATGGATATATTTAAAAAACTAGTCAAATGTGGCAATCCCTAAACTTTGTTCTATCTTATACATGTAACATGTTAATACTTCCTGAAAAAAGAGAAGCATAACAGAGCACCAAAATTTAATCAGCAACATCTTATATCATATTAAATCTGAATCTAAAATTTGATAAAAATATGCGTATTAGTTTCCGAGATAGAGTTATTGTGGAAACCTTTAAAAAATCTGCATAACAGCGCCAACTGTTGAGTGATGTATTCCAAAAACTAATCAGGACCATTTTTTATCGAATACCAACTGAATTTGAAGTTTGATGAAAATCCATGTATTAGTTCTCTTGCGAAATCGTAAAAAATATCGGCATAGAAGCAATACCTGTATTGAGATTTACACCAAAATCTAAACAGCACTAATCTGTATCAGGGTTTAACTGAATCTGAAGTTTTCTATAAAACCGTGCATTACTTCTTGAGATAGAGCTATTGTGGAAATCGTGAATGATGCAGCATAGCAGCGTCAACTTTTGGGCGATATACGTTAAAAACTAATCAGCTCCAATTTATATCAAATTCTAACTGAATCTAAAGTTTTGTGAAATTTCAAGCCTAAGTTCTTGAGATAAAGCGCCCAAAAATTTTTGCCGCATACAGACTTACAGTGTGAAAGAACAGTTTCAAAGACAGACATTTTCTAAAAATCATCAAATCGCGTTGTAGACCATGTAAAACGTATAAATGCATCGAAAACCGGAAGTCGATATTTTTCACGTATTCAATATTTTCTTCTTGTAAAGATAGAAAAAACTAAAAATATTTGCTCTGTTTCTTTTTTACTTTCTTCTATTTTTCAAGAAACTAGTTGGATGTGCCAATCCCAAAACTTTCTTCTATCTCATACGTACATTTTTATATTTCAAAATTTAGTTACACATGTTAATGCGTTAATATTATTAATTCAATACTGTACCAACTATGATTTTCATCTTAAATTTCTGGTTCAGTCAATTAATCGGAGTAAAAACGAGTTTTCGTATCTGCACGAGCCGATGAACAAAAGTACGATAGGCAGACTTTTTTATTTCAAATTCAGGATTCTTCTCACCATATCCAAAAATAATCATACACAAAAAATTTACTTCAGTTCTATGCATAACTTCAAACGCTTTTTGATGGTAAAATAATAAAATTGGAACTTCATACACTTTTCTGTGCTAAAATATTGGAAATGGCTCAAAAATCGCTATTGCAGCGCCCCCTTCCGGCGGATTTTTTTTTCAAATTCAGGGAGGACTAACTAGCCATAGCCAAACACTTACACAAAAAATTTGGTTCAATTCGATGCATAACTTCATACACTTTTAGTCGGTACAATATTGAAGTGGCACAAAAATCGTTATTGCAGCGCCCCCTTCCGGTGGAATATTTCAAAATGGAAGGAGAATCTGCTTGCCATTGCCAAAAAGATTCACAAAAAAATTGGTTCAATTCTATGCATATCTTCATACACTTTTTGACGGTAGAATGGCGATATGCGGACACACGGACAGGCAGACATTTTGTCAAAACATGTTTTTTGGAATCTCTGGCCCCTAGACCATGTAAATCCGCCAAAAACCGGAAGTCGAAAAAAAATTCGATTACAATACTTTTTTCTGTTGAATATAGAAGAAAGTAAAAAGTATTGGATTCGTTAAAATTTTCAGCTTCCGGCCTTCAACGGATTTACACAAATTTTAGGTGGTAGAATTTTCAAAAAGCATGTTTTTACAAAATGTTTATCTGTAGTCTATCTGTATGTGACAAAAATTTTTGTGGGCACTCCATTACAAGAACGGAATTTAATTAAAATTTGTAATCAGTTAGTCCCTGATATACACTGGTGTCCAAAATTTAAGCATAATTGGTAATTAAGTAATTATTTTTAAGTAATGAAAGAAATATGAATCGGAATGTGCTGAAACTCCAGGTGTGTAAACAAAATAGTACGCGTCACATATATTCGCGAAGAGTTTGCTCCGAAATCGAACAGGGGACCGTCAACAAATTGAAAAAGAACGAAGATCTTTTGGATAACCCTGTCAAAACTAATGTAGCAAAAGCGTTCAAACTGCACATTATGATTAATTGGCTTATTGTAATGTACTGTGTTAATTTTTACAATGATAGCATGTATACTCGTAGAGAAATTAAGGTTTTTATAAAAACAGTCCTAAATTTTTCCAAGTTTTTTGCTTTTAATTTGCAGAGTTCTTATTATAAAATAATGTTCTTTTCTGAAAATATGACAAACATCATTGCACACAATACCCTGTCATCAGAATTTAAAAATAATAAAAATTGTATGAAAAATGAGTATGTTTAGTAAATAATTTTTCATTGCGCATGCGTCAACGATATCAAAATGTCATTTGCATATTGTGTTAGCTAAATGTATAGAGCAACTTCTGTAAAAGTTTCAAAAACATAGCTTGAAAATTCTGAAAATGGGAGCCTATAGAATCAACTCAAAATCCATTATTCCTAAAGGAAGCAAAAAAATCAGGGGTTTTACCTAAATATAGTTGTACGTGCAATATTGTGTAGGCACTAAACAATGGAATATGGATACAGCCCCTCATCTTTTTGCTTCATTTAGGGAATAAAGGATTTTGATCTCATTCTATCAACGATAATTTTCAGAATTTTTAAGCTATGTTTTTGAGACTTTCACAAAAGTTGCTCTATACATTTAACTAACATAATATGCAAATGAAATTTTAATAGCGTTCACGCATGCGCAGTAAAAAATTGTTTAGTAAACCTGCTCATTTGTCATACAATTTTTATTATTTTTTAATTCTGATGACAGGGTATTGTGTACAATGATGTTTGTCATTTTTTCAAAAAAGAACACTATTTTATATTAAGAACTCTGCAAATTATAATTAAAAAACTTAGGACTGTTTTTATAAAAACCTTAATTTCTCTACGAGTATTCATGCTATCCTTGTAAAAATTAACACAGTACATTACAATAAGCCAATTAATCATAATGTGCAGTTTGAACGCTTTTGCTACATTAGTTTTGACAGGGTTATCCAAAAGATCTTCGTTCTTTTTCAATTTGTTGACGGTCCCCTGTTCGATTTCGGGGAAAATTCTTCGCGAAAATATGTGACGCGTACTATTTTGTTAACACACCTGGAGTTTCAGCACATTCCGATTCATATTTCTTTCATTACTTAAAAATAATTACTTAATTACCAATTATGCTTAAATTTTGGACACCAGTGTAAAATGCTACTCATTATAGCGTATGCTAAAATTGCCCAGCAAGTGTATACTATGCTGCATCTGTATTTTTCAGGATTTACACAATAGCTTTATGTCAAGAACTAATGTTCATATTTTCACCCAACTCTAGATTCATTTAGCCCTTGATATGAATTGATGCTGATTACGTATTGGTGTAAATTACACAATACGTGGCGCTGCTGGGCAGTATTTTTCGCGAATTCCTTAGTAATTCTATCTCAAGAACTAATGCACGAATTTTCACCAAAATTCAGATTCAAATTCACGTTGAGTAACATTGCTGCTTATTATGTTTTGGTGTAAATTACTCAACAGGTGGCGCTGCTATGATGTCTTTCTCACAATTTCCACAATAGCTCTGTATAGAACTAACGCACGAATTTTCCTCCAACTCCAGATTCAGTTAGACGTTGACACAATTTTTCGCCAATTAGCTTTTGGTGTAAATCGCGCAATAAGTGGCACTGTTATGCAGATTTTTTTGCGAATTTCGCAATAGCTTTATCTCAAAGCTAATGCAAGGATTTTTACCAAGCTTCATATGCAGTTAGATGTTGACATAAGTTGATGACGATTAGGTACTGGTGTAAATCACCCAAAAGGTAGCGCTGCTATGCTGCATTTTGCTGGATTTACACGATTTCAGCGATGGTCATATCTGAAGAACTATACAGTCTCTGTGTGAAACTTATTTGTTTTCATTTATCAAATAATATTTCTGGTCAAAATACTGTTATTTGATAAAAATGTGGATGATTGGTCCTTTTGGTTTAGATGACTATTTTTCAGTTCAGCAAAATGACATAAAATGTGCCTGCAAAATGACTTGATCTAACGAGCGTAATATTTACACATTTTTCAAACAACTACACCTAGTATTAGCTGAGCAGTTGGCCTTTTAATCGTAATAGATAGGTTTAGGACGGTCTGTATTTTGATAAAATTCATCAACTACAAATTCACAAAGAATGAAAATACGAAATGTATGTGAAAGACAAACAGAATATAAAATTACTTAAAAGTAAAGTAATAAATCGCTAGCACAAATTATAAAGGTTACATTTTTTATTGTGTCAAGCAAATAAAAAAGGTTACGATATTTAGTAAGTCACTTGTGTGGCTATTTAACAATGAACTTCGGTTCTACGCACATATTGTGTGCTATATACAAATTATATTATTTCCAGTAATTAGGGCATGACTTAAACCGGAAAAAAGAAAAAAAAAAAAACAAAAAAAAAAAAAAAACATAGTTAACAGACGAGTTACACCGGGAGATGCTTTGATACATTTCAAAGAAGTAGATAAATAAATAAAAATAAACAAATGGTTTCGGTTTGCAGATCAGCTTAACGATACTTGAACATGCAACTGGGAAACATATAAGCATAAACCCAAGGGGAAATTAATATAATCTTGGAATGGAAAGAGAATTGTAAAGAAATGGATGACCGCTACGAAAACCAGATGAGATTAATCTCAAACAGGAAAGATTTTATACTTCATTTAATTGATAAATAATGTAAAATAAATCTTTCAAAACAGTAAAAAAATGTTTTATTAGACTGTTTAATTCGTTCAGCTCCATCGAAGCCATTATCAAAACAAATAAGAATATTCTAAAGTTGCTCCATCACGATTTACGTTACATCAGGGTTGGCGAATTTATGGCCGAATTTGACTCGTTAGGCAGTTTCTCATGTACGTGTAAAAAATTAAATTTAATAAACAATGCAGATAAGATTAATTTTTTTCTGTTTTAATTAATAAACTACCAATTTGTATCAAAAAATGTATGAAGCCATTCGATTACATAGTTTCTGAATAAAAATTCCTGGTAATCTTAGGCGTTTCCGAAAAAAACAACAAAAAAAAAGTGAATTTAGAAGTGTATCATAAAATTGCTCCTTTGGATTTGAGAATGAATTTGGATTTGAAATATTTAATGAAATGGTATAGAAATATCTTCATAAATCTACTTTTATTTTACAGCTTCAAAAGTTATGATTTTTTTAACTTTCTTTTTTTTTCCTTTGTTCTAAACCATATTAATTTTTTAACGAATCTGAATGTTGAAAGTGTAAGAATCTAAGATATCATTAATGTTGCTAATGTGTATTTCCTGTAAAATATACTGTAAAATCATTCCATAGATATGTATATCGTATTCTTAAAAAAAAAAAATCTTAATTATAGGATAAAATTCTGAATTTTTTAGAAAAAGTAGAAATTTTGAGGGCCAGAACGTGCTGTGCCGAACTTTTCAATTTTACAACGTGCCGGGCCTGGAAATTCCGGCCCGTCTCACATACAGGGATGCACAAAAGAAATTACGTGCCATGCTTCTTATGAGCGGAAATTGCTGAAAGAAAATTGATGTTTATGTATTTCTTAACTGAACTCAATTTTGGCATGCATATAGTTAACAGATACAAATCTGTATATCACACGGGAGAGTGGGGTGGTGTGGGACATTTTTACAAAAGTAAAAAAATTCCCCTTGTTTGTCACAAAAAACAAAAATTTCAATTCATCGAGTGCAAGATAAAACACTTTTTAATCTCCCTGAACAATATAGAAACATAACATATAAAAGCTATTTAATAAGTAAAGAAATTGTGAGTTTCAAAATGAATCCCATAACTGTCCACTAACAGAGAGGTATGGGACATCAATAAAATAAAGTTATAAGTCACAAATAGTCAAGTGTTGGCTAGATATACAATAAAACAAATATTGTACGTTGTTAATGTATGTACCGCAATGTACAATTTCAGTATCTTCAGGTTATTTTTCTATACATAAAACGAATTTTATGATTTGACGCCTGTTTCATCATTTTATCACTGTACTTCTTTTCAATGTAGAATTCTGACATTTTTCTCCGATGGGTGTGTGTGTGTGGGGGGGGGGGGGGATTTGTGGTCCCGGTACGGACATACTGCAGTTCTGCGAATGGGAAGGTGGAGGAATTGAACTTTTTTGACTATTGAAAATACAAAATCTCAAATCTTTTTTTTTTTTTTTTTTTTTTTTTTTTTTTTTTGGGGGGGGGGGACATCTCATTGCTTCGAAAAAGGGAGGGTTGCTACTTCCGGGCTACCCCACTGAATTCAAAACTCCTTTTTTTTTTTTTTTCACTAAGCATATAAACTTCAACTTAAGGCTTTTCATAAATCAAAAAGGGCACCTTTGTGACACATGCTTTAATTTATTTTTGTTCGGAAATGTATGAATAAACTAGCACGTGTTCTTCTTCAGAAACTATCTAATCGCACTTATTTTTCTGGTTTTTTTTTTTTTTTTTTTTTTTTTTTTTTTTGCATACGCAATGGATTTTTCAGAACAAGCCATTAAAGTTGACATTTTGAACGCATTTTCCGGCGAAAGTAGGAAAAACACTCAGTGAAAGGGAGAAAATTGCGAGATCGCGTGATCAAAATAGCTCATAATTCGTTAGGTAATTTAATTATCCCAAAATGGAAAACGCAGTTCGAATCGAAACCGCTTCCATAGTCAGGTCTTTCAATAATATATACTTCGTTAAAAAATGAATTTGTAAATGCGTCAAGACGTTTTGCGCTTGTTGAGCAGAGCAATGGACTTGTTTAAACTTTAACAAAAATCTTGTGTCACGTTTGATTATGAAACACTTTTCAACACATTCAGGACAATGCAGCTCCGTGCGAAAGGGGGGGGGGGGGCGATCGCCCCATGTGCGGAAATTTAGGGGGCGTCAAATTCATACTACCAACGTCATTTTTAGCCTGTCACAAGAAAAAGTTCGGGGTTGGGGGGGGGGGGGCAAATTGAGACATTGCCCCGGGCGCAGTTTTCGCACACCCCTTGGATAATGTAACAAAACTATACGCTTACGAAGTTAAAATGTCAAATCCAACCCTATTGAAACACATAAAACATTTGAAAACCCAATTTCAGCTTTTCCCATCCACAATCGGAAAATTATCCAAATTCTTTGAACAACATTGTACAGGGGAGAGTGGGACAGTAGGAGGAATGAGGCAGTAGGTTTTTCTCTTTATGTATCATTCTAAAAGTGCGATCACACACACTGTGTAAATGAAACTTTAAGCTCAACATGCAGCATTGGCTGCAGCTGCTTCGCGAAAAACGCCGTGCAATTGAGATTTCATATGCGCAACATTAGCTGAAACTTTTTCCATTCCAAGTGGAAAATGCTGCGTGCAGCGCGTAATCTGACCAATAGCGTAGAAGCAGATTGTCTGCGTCACTCCTTTGAATGGCCGTCTAAATCAAGATGGCGGCTGTCAGTGTATATGGACGCTCGTTTGTATAGAAAACAAATAAAGTATTTGAGATCTAAACGCAATAAACTGTTTTTTACGCGTCAAAAAGACTTCACATTAAAAAAATATTTAATCGAATTCATTGCGGGACAATGAAATAAGGATCCTTCGGCACTTAAAAATAGTAAAATCCAAATACCGTCGCCATGAATTTTCGATGATTACAAGCTGCGAATGTTCTAAGTAGTAAGTAAATATTTATAAAATTTAGAAGTATTTTTAACTATTATTCTTACATTTTGTTTAACAATAAATTTAATTGCAATGTTAAGGAGTTTTGAATATATTTTTACTGTTTATGAAATTTGATTGTGTTTTGTCCATACTTATCGCCAAATTCGCCAATGTTTAGTAAACAAAGTATTTTCTTTCATTTTGAATATATAATTACGCAAAAATATTAGTTGAATGCTTCTGTCAGCTTTATAAATCAAACAATACATCCGATTATTCATTTTTTGGTGTACCCTATTTTTAAAAACATTGTACTAATTATCTTTTTACCTTTTATGCATGTCATATGTCGTATTAAATTATATTGGTTGACTAATCGTAATACCAACAAATTAATTAACTGGAAAACATTTATCAGCTATACTGCTTAAATCTCTTGTTAAACAGCGTTTTGAAATTTTATTTGATGAATTACTTGTGTAAACATTGACTTTATTTCTTTATTATGCATATCGATAAAGTTATTTTCATATGGATTATTGTAAAACATTAAAAATGAAAAATAATGAAAAGAAAAAGGCGTCTACATAATATGGCGACAATATTTAATTCTTTTAAATTTTAATCATAATTATTTGGAGATTTTTTTTTTTTTTTTTTTTTTTTTTTTTTATGGGAACAAAGTGAATCGTATCATTTTCATTATCTAATTCTGAGGTATTTACACAGTTTGTGTTAATAACATGAAGATGCCGTGGGATATCCCTTGTCATTCCTTGTTTCCTGTTTTAAGTCCTTTTTCAAAAATAATGGAATTATATCTGGTGGCTTTTCCTAATTATACAATAATATTTTAAAATGATAAGAATTATGTTTAGCAGATTTTTGTCAGTGATGGAATGCAAATAACAGATTTATTATATTTAGAAATATGAAAACCAATAGAACACCATCAAAGCACATAAAAAGTAAAAATACAAAAACCTCTTAACATTGCATTTAATCTTACTGTTAAATAAAATGCAAGATTAATATTTATAAAACTTTTAAATTTTATAAAAAAATATTTACTTACACAATTTATTTTAAACATCTATAAACACTAATACAATATAAACTAATGTTTCAAATATATATATTATTTGAAACTATTTCAACATTTATAAATTATTTATTAATTTATATTATTAACAGTGCATAACATTTTATCTGATAACCTTCAAGCTATTACTAGTTTGGTAAAAAATAATTTTCCTTATTTAATGGCAGAAACTTAGTAGTTAAAAGGCAAAAAATATCTTTCCTAAATCATGGAGCAAACTACTTTCAAGAAAAAGGGTTATGCTGTCATAATATGATGTAATTCAACACATGAAAATTAATTAAATTTGTAATTAAAAATCTCAGAAAAAAAGGGAGACGCTTGGCAGAAAGAAAGGAAAAAATATAAATATATTTTATTAAGAATTCCTCCTAAAGGTGGAATTCCACTTTTCCTAAAGAAATTTTGGGCTTTCTCTAGATTGATGGAAAAATGCAAAGAAAAACTTTGGAAGGATAATAAGGGAGGGGGGGGGGAATGCCTGGAAAATTTAGTAATTTGACATTTTGTCTATTTAAATACTTGGAGTTTGTTCTTGAGTTATTGTGCAAAAGAGATATAACATGAAAGCTGAGCTTATATCATATAAGCATCTGAAAGTCATGTAAAAAAAAATCATTCAGGAAAGATGCTTAGAGTAACTACTCTAAATATCTCATAGATTTTTTTTTTTTTTTTTTTTTTTTTTAAATCTATATATATCATAACAATTCAAAGTGAAAGGAAGTTTTTCTTGGTATAGAATATTTTGTGCTAATTATAAACACTTCTGGATAATTTCTGTGATACCTTTTTCGAGATGTATTTCTGAAGCAAAGATCAATTTAGTGAAGAGAATTTTTTTTAAAGAAAGGGGGGGGGGGGGAGATTTAACAGCTAAACCATTAAAGACTGTACTTCACATAAGTTGGTCAGATTTATTTGGATTTATCCCTTTAGCATTGTTAATACTTCATAGATTAAAAAAAAAAAAAAAAAAAAAAAAAAAACAATCATATGCGCAATTATATTTAATTTTATTGCATAGGTAGCTATTAAAATGATACTTAAATTAAAAAAGTTTCGCACACTGTATTGATGGAAAAAAATTTCCACCTTTTTTCTCATTTCCCACTTTCATGCCTGATATATATATATAACAAGGGTCTGACCAGACTTTTTTCACAGGGTTCTGTTTTTGTGAAATTGAGAAGTTTTTCTTATATTTCTGAAAATTCAGTCATAATTTTGTGAATTTTAAATTATCAAAATCTTCAGGTTCTATCCTTCATGTATGAAAAAGCTAAGTAATATGATCTTTGATGAGTTCAACTGTTTATTTACAGGCCAGTTTTTATTTTTAAATGATTAAATTTGTGAAAAGTTCAGTTTGAAGGTGAAAAAATTCTGTAAAAGCTCTATTTAATAAAGAAATAATTTTTTGAAATGTACTATTTCAAGATAAAATATTTTGTGAAGGGTCCTATTTGGAGATTAAAAAAAATTATGAAGGGTGCAGTTTGAGGATAAATTATTTTGTGAAGAGTCTTTTAAAGGACCTAAAATTTTCCTAAACTTATTCCTGTATAAATATATAGCATATTAAAATATATATCAATGTAAAAAGCATGAAATTTCTTTAAATTTAATAAAATCCATCCAAAATTTATTACATTTAAAGAAAAACATTGAAAAGTTATATATTGACTTAAAAATCAACATATACACTCGCATTTTTTTAAAGTAAATTTAAGTACATATTTTATCCTTAAAAAACAATTTTAACCATTTATACCATTTATTTTTCTTTTCCTGAACGAATTTTTACGAACTTTTAGAGTTAAAATAAGAATAGAACGCCAAAATATGGGGGAGGGGGGTGCTAAAATTTATTGAGTATTTGCAGTGTTAAAAAAAAAAAAAAAAATCTATGTATAATTAAAGGGCTACTTAATCACATGAAAAGACTCAATTTCTAGTACTAATTACATGGGAGAAATTTACAGAAATATCTAAATTATATCTTTAAAGTATCTATATAATTTATGAAAATAATATGGTTGCATTTAAATTTTTTTATTGTGTAGCTGAGTTCAATTTGTACAAAAGGCCGCTTTTTCAATTTTGATTGCAGATATATAAATATATATTTTATATAATATATATTTTATGAGAATATTTTCATTTTTGAAACCGGTTCTGAAAATATAAGTGTGCCCATTGAAAATATTTGTAAAACAAAATTAAAAAACGATCCTTGTACACATCGTTTTGAGCTATTCAATGCAAAATAATAATAATAAATAAAATAAAAATAGATATTGAAATACAACCAAGATATCTTTATAAATCTCTTCCATAAGATTAGCATTAGCGAATGAGTCTTTTTGCTTGAATGGAGTAGTCTCTTAATGATTTAATGTAACGATATCTCAATTTCCAGTTTTTTCGAGCAAAATGTTGTGACATCCTAGTTCCCCCCTCGTCCCCCTTAAAAATTCATTTTTAATTATTGCCGCTATTAGAGGAACTCAAACTTTTTATTTTACTCATAACTTTAGATGCCGTGTGGGCGATAAAAAAATTTCTGTTGTAAACTTCTTGCTGAGTTTTGTTTACCTAGACGAAACTTTCTACGCATCATCCAGTAACCCTTTCGCGGCTGACCCCACCTCTTTTGCATCAGAAAAAGTTGTGTGTTGAGCTTAAAGCTTCACCTATTTCCCAATGTGATCGCGCCTTAAGCATTTCATCAATCACATACTAGATGAAGCAATGGTAGCCCAATCTTCAGTTGAAAAAAAAAATGTTGATCTGTACAAGCTTGTAATTATATAAAAGAAAATATTATTTTTAGAATCAAAAGTAAATTTGCTTAATATACTTTTTATGCTTTCTCATATTAATGACTTACTATGTATAGATGTAATAGTCCCCCCCCCCCCCGCCCCTATTTATGGAGCATTATACTGTATATTATCCATAATTTAAAATAAACCTAAAGCACCATTTTTTAATACAAGAAGTTTAACACAAAACAAGAGAGTGGAAAAGAATAGGACATGTCCATTTCTTTCTTTTTTTTTTTTTTTTTTTTTAATAAGATAATATAAATTGCTAACATGCAACCCTTTTTTAAAGGGTAATATATTAATTTTAATATTGATAATATATTCATTTAATTCAAAATGTAAATAATTTGAATCGATGATTTTTTAATGTCATCTATGATTGACACTCTGGAATTTTCATTTAACCCTTTGCGGCGCAGTGGTTTCGTAGATATACCACTTAATTTTAATTCCCAAACGCCACTTTCGCACCGGAATTTTGTTTAAAAAAATTACGGTTTATTGAATGCGTGAAATACAGCGTTTTCTTACAAATAAAGTTGTTTTCAAATTCCGGTGTCAGCCTTTAATTTCAAAACTTAAGGAATGAATTTGCCCTGCGCCGCAAAGGGTTAAGTCAGATACCGTTGTTGAACTAGTCACATCTTTATAAAATATTTTCCTCTAAGTTCGTTTCATTTTTTTTTCTCTTTAATGTTATGTTTCAGTATTTCAGCACCCAATAGCTCAGCATGGAACACCCAACATATGATTCCGAAATGCCACAATGAAACCAGAATTCTGATAAAAATACTTTCCATTTATTAAGTTTTACGTATATTTCTTATTTTCAAATAAATTTGTACGTTAATTACGATGCCATTCAGTCATTCATTTCAACATTTTTGCAATGGAAGTGCTTTACGCCAGAAAAGTTAAAATTTTGTTTTAAAAAATATATACATCAGCTCTTGCGGACCGAAAAAAACTCATAAGCTAAGATTAAACCAATGGCAGCGTTCTTTTAAAATTTCTTGTTTACAGTTCAATATTTTTATTTATTTATTTATATTTTTTATTTATTTATTTTTTATTTATTTATTTATTTATTTATTTTTTTTTTTTTTTGTCATAGGATTGTTGAAACTGATATCTAAATTGAGTCTTTTTCCGCTTTTTCAATATTCGTTTTAAGCTATTATTTTATAATAAATAAATAAATAAATAAACTATTGGAATACCAGCTAGCCCTGAAGTGGATTAAAAAACCGAAACCTATTTCAAGTTTCTCCAAAAGTCTTTTTTTTTTCCCCCCGAAAAAAAACAGCACCAGCCTGGTCGGCCAGATACGTTGGTGAAAAGTTGTTTTTCAACTTCACATGGAAAGAGAGAGTTCATCGCATTCGTTTCATTCCGTATTCCGTATTTTGTTCATAACAGCAAGTGGTTTTCTTACGTTCCTTCGAAGTTCGAACCTCCCTTCAATGTAAATAAACTCTAGAACGTGAACTCATGAAAATTAATAGTTAGTTTCTGCTTTGATCTCTTTGTGGAAATGTAACATAAAGTGATTGTCTGAACTGTTCGATTTATTTCTGTTCTTTTTCGCAGGATGCAGCTTTATTCTTTTTGGTCTACTGCTTTGAAGTTTACGGCATGATTGACCATTTTGTGTGGATGTATTCGTAAAAGTGTGCGGGAATTTCATTCATAGTATGCCTACACAGTATTTCAAGGATATTTCAGAATAGACGGTGAGTTTATTGTTGTATTTAATTTGATGTTTAATAAATATCTTAAATTTGAATTGAAGTAATTTCTTTCAAAAACAGAGGTCTTTAAAAGATATTTTGAATTTTGTTTATACATATTATATATTTGTCAATATTTAATACTTCATATTGCTTTTGAATTTAATCACCAAATACAAACTATGATCAGTCTTATTAATAAAGGCATGTTATTAAAAGTTTCTTTTTTTTTATGTATACACTTTTTCTTGATATTTTATCTAAATATTTACTTAAGGAAATTTTTGCTGTGTTGATTCTTGGACAAATTGAATCATTTTTAGCCTGATAAGTATTCTTAAGATAATATCACTGAAAAAAAATTGTATGTAGCTTTTAAGCTTTTACTTGTCAATTTGTTATGTTTATGTAAATATTTATGCAGGATGTTACTTCCCGCTGTTTACATTAGATAAAATCCATTCTATAAATAATTACTTCAATAAATTTTTGTTTGAAAAATCGATAAATTTATAACCAAAGTTTAACTAAGATAAAATTGAGTGTTTAAGTTTATTAAATTAGGCAGACACCATTGATGTGGACATAAGAATTAGGAATGCTAAGTAAACTAAAATTGGTCTGGCATCTATCTTTGAAAACTGGGAAAAGCATTAAAAAACTTTATCTTATTTCAAAATAACTAAAGTTATTTCCATTATGAACTGGAAGTAACTGCTTTATACTAAAGAAAAGATAAAACTAAAATGTTTAGTAACTTTTGTAAAGTTTATAGTCATTTAAGGTTCTATTATAGTTTAAGAATCATTTAAGATTCTATCATGCTTTTCTTGACAAAAGTTGTTTACACTATTCCTGTAATTTTTAAAAGGTGCTGAAAATATTTATATGGTTTGTCGATTTTTAGAATTTAGAATGTGCATGCCTTTCAATGTGAAAAGGCATACACTAATAAATGTAATATTAACAGATGTTATAGTAATTATGAAATAGCAAATCTGCATATCACTGTCTCAAACATCACTTCTACAGTTTTATTTTGAAATTATTCTCTTTAGTTTTTAAAAATCCAACTCCCAGTATATAATTTCTTTCTTATTTGTAATATTAATTATTATAAATGATACATCAAGTAGTCTCTGGAAATTTCATTGTTAAAATAAGTGAGATAAAATTACTATACACTAATGTTTTCATTTTTTTTAAAAGTATTAAGATTCCTTAGTATTCCTCTAAAAGTATTAAGACTTACCTTTTTAAATTTTAAACTATTTCAGTATTTGATTGATGTAAACAAACTATAATTGTTTGATATTTAGTATTTTAAGCTGTCCATTTAAACTAATTAAAATACTGATCTTCTGATAATTACAATAATTGATGCAAACAGTGAATTATTATCACAAATATTTTACTAATTACTGATATACTAATTGGTGAATTTACTTGAAAATAACTGTTTTGTTTCATTTGTATGCTTTCATTATATTCTGGCTCTAAATACAATCATAAAAACAATTACATTTATTACTTTTTATGGGGTATCCATTCAGTGGCGCACTCAGGATTTCTCTTTGGGGGGGGGGGGGGGGCTAGTATATTTGTGTGATACTTGTGAAGGCTATCAGTAACCAGTCGTTTGCGCTCATCAAAAACCACTGTAACTACTTCTCATAACAACCAATGACACAAAATTTGTTAGTATTGTACAGATTTTTTATTTTTGCCCTTTAGCAAAAAAAAAAAAAAAAAAAAAAAAAAAAAAAAAATAGATTATTAAAAATGTTACAAAAATGTATTATTTTACGCTATCAAACATATACTTTTTCTATGATATGTCTTACGTGCATATGGTACTATATTCGCTGCAGTTGAAATTCAGATGATCGCTCTTGTGCATAACTCTTTTATCATCAGTAACTAAATAACGTTTAGGTTGAAAAATACGCTAAAACGTGTAACATCTATACTTCTATGCCTATATTTATAAAGAGATAAAGTTTTTTTTTTTTTATTTGTAGGGTCTAATCTCTAGAGCTACTGAATCGATTTCAAATGCAATAGTACCAAAATGATGGTTTTCGCCCCGATTATATCTTATGTCCAGAGCCGGATTAAGCACTTCTGGGGCCCGGGGCTACTAGGAGGCTCCCCTCCCCCTTACGCTAACGGAAATCTTGAGCCTACTACCACGATACTTAATATCACCCCCTCCTCAAATACACACATACATTTATTTTGTTTTTGTAATCTTAAAATACAAATCTTAGATAGTGAATGTGTACAATGTTAATCAAATTTTTTTGTTATCTTTAAGGGTGTTCTTAACTTCTCCGCTCAACAAGCGCAAAACGTTTTGACACATTTACAAATTTATTTTTTAACAGAAATTTATAAAATTGGAATGCCTGACTATGGAAGCGATTTCGAAACGACTTTATTTTTCCATTTCATGATAATTAGATTACCTATCCAGTTCTAAGCTATTTCGATCACTTGATTACCCGTTTTCCTCCTGCTTTTCGACCGGTTTTTCTGCTTTCGTTGGGAAATGTGCTCAAAAGTGTCAAATTTGAAGGCTTGTTATGCAAAATCTATTGTGTCTATAATCTAAAAACAGAAAATTGAGAGCAATTAGAAAGTTTCTGAATAATAAATGCTGCTAGTTTCATGCATTTCCGAACCAAAATAAATTAAAGCATGTGTCACAAAGTTGCCCTTTTTGATTTAAGAACACCATTGATGGTGTTCTTAAATTCGCCTTTTTTTCCGCGACCTTTGACAAAATTTCGCTTTCCCTGCGATATTTTTCCGAAATTCGCATTTTTCCTACCACCCTTTGACGAAATTCGCGTTTTTTCAAGCGATCCTCTGTAGAAATTTACACCTTTTCCGCGTCTTTGACAAAATTCGCTCTTTTCCTCGATCTTTTGACCAAATTTGTGCTTTTCCCGCGATCTTTTCAAGAAATTCGCGCTTTTTCAGCAATCCTTTGACGAAATTTGGGTTTTTTGCGGATTTCTGTCAAAATTCGCGTTTAATCGATAATTTTTTAACAAAATTCACGGTTTTTCGTCAAAATTCGCGTTTTTTCGGCGACGACATTTTAACAAAATTGGATCTTTTGACAAAATTTGCGCTTTTCTTGCAAACTTTTTATGAAATTTGCACTTTCTTTTCGCGGTTCTTTCTCAAAATTTGCGTTTTTTCGGCGATCCTTTGACAAAATTCGCGTTTTTTTAGCGGTTCTTTATCAAAATTCGCTTTTTTACCACGATCTTTTGAATAAATTTGCGCTTTTCCTGCGAACTTACCAAGCAATTCGCGCTTTTTCTGCCATTCTTTAAATAAATTCGTGGTTCTTTGTCAAAATCCTAGTCTTTTTCACGACCCTTTGATGAAATTCACGTTTTTTCTCCGATGCTTTGACAAATTTCGCTCATTTCCACCAACATTTGATTAAATTTGTGCTTTTTCTTCGATTTTTCAAAGAAAAACGCGTTTTTCCTTCCTCCCTTTGATGAAATTCGCATTTATTTTTACTATTCTATGTCAAAATCGCTTTTTTTGGCTATCCTTTGACTAAATTCGCATTTTTTTCCGCGACCGTTAGATAAAATTCGTGCTATTTTCGTGACCTTTTTACAAAATTCCCGCTTTTCCAGCGACTTTTTGACGAAATTAACGCTTTTTCCACGGCCTTTTGAAGAAAATTGCGCTTTTCCACGATCTCGATTAAATTCTTTCTTTTTTGACAAAATTTGCGCATTTTTACGTGACCCTTTTCGTTTCGTTTTCATGGCCATTTTTGTTAAACCTGGAAATTTTCGGAGATGCAGACAGCAATGACGTCCAAAAGCAATTCAAGTAAAGTTGCAAAAAAAAAAAAAAAAAAAAAAATCGGCGATTTCGCGCAGCTTTTACACTTTTGTAATTGTTTTAAATGAAACTTTGGTGCAACTTAAGCCTCTGCAGAGGGCCCCTGACTGGTTGGGGCCCAGGGCTGCAGCCCCCTTAGCTCCCCCTTAATCCGGCTATGCTTATGTCGATGATACTAACAAAAAAGGGATGACATATTAAAAGATAAATAAAAAGTTCTATAATTGCAATTTGTATGATATGGAAGGGACTAAAAACATGAAATTTAGAATGTTAATTATATAAATGATCATTAAGAACATTTGCTGGAATTACAAAATTTAATAAGGGTGAAAGTGCGCGAAAAATGTTTTAAAAACGTTCTAAATTGCGATTTTTAAGCAGTCTTGGGACGTAACGAACCGATTTTAAAAATATTGATGTCAAAATGGCGGTGACCAGTGACCATCCTTGCTACAACGCAGGCTATATTTTGTCAGTGTCACTGCTTCAAAGGGAGTTCAGGAGCAAAAAACTTTCTAAAAATGCGACTTTTGTGTTACCGAAGTACATAAAGGAAAATAAATTGACATTCTATTATAATTCATTGATCAGGAAATGTAAAATAACTGTTCGATTACAAATACTTCCACTTCAATAATAATGACTGCAATTATTATGCTTTTATGTTTAAAAAGGGAAAAAATGCGTTGCTGTGCGTGAATTAATATTATTATTGTTTTAATTATTATTCAATTGCTTTAACTAATTGTAATATAAAGACAGCAGCTTAGTTGGAAACACAGTAAATATTTATATTCTTAGGCATAGAGTTGTATATCATTACCCTATCCCAGGGCCGTAGCTAAGGGGGCTGTATGGGCGGCTCAGCCCCCCTCCTAAAATATTTTGAGCCCCCCCCCCCTGGAAAAAGTTTCAAGGTCACTAAATGCTCCGAAAATTCAAATGTAATTGTGTTCAAAAATCCATTTTAGTTTTGAACCCTTTCACGGTTTTACAGAGTTACTAAATTATATCTAAAATAAGTGTTTCAACCCTCCCTCATCCTATTTATACAGTATGAAGCTAAAATGATGTTCAATTTTGCACCAGTTATACACTCAAAACTTTCATCATTCATCCTATACTTTTCTTAGCATAAAATGAAGTTATTACAACAGTTTAATGAGAAATATAGTACCTAGAATGTGAATATGCACTAATTTATCTTTCTGCGTTAGAGAGAGAGAAAAAAAAATTATGAGCTCCCCTACATTCTCTTGAGCCCCCCCCCCCCCCCCCTCCCTATCGTTCACATCTTGCTACGGCCCTGGCCTATCCTCAATATTGTTTTTAAGATTGGCTATATTTCTTTTTGCGTCAACTGATATAGTATAATAGGGGAAGTGGAATTTCTATTAGTTAAAAGAAAATATGGTACAATGTTTTCGATAGATATATCTACGGCTTATGTATTAGCAGGTCAGGTGTAATTGTACGGTATTATTTTCAGTGAGACAATTATTTTTCTGTTTAAAAAAGAATCCATAAAAAATAATAACATTATTAAAAAATTTTAAATGCGCTAAGAGCTTTCGAAAGATATGAGACTTTCTTCATCAGGCGCAAAGAAGACGTACAAGCCACAGATTCCGTTTTCACAGGTTTTTTGTATTTACATATATATAAAAATTGTGTTATACGTACGATAAAACATCTTAAAACAGAATCTGACAATACCAAGAGCCTGTCTTAAATGAAAACTTTTCACACTAAATAAGGAAGAATTACCATACAATTATATGTATAAAGGAAGAAATCTAAAATTTTTTTATTACGATTAATATTTTTTTTTCTTTTTTACAGATTTTACTATATTTTGGCTACTCTCACTCTTGGCTACTTTGCTGACTGAACTCCATTAATAAATTTGAAAATACTACGATTATAAATATACCAGTACAATTATTCTTAGAAATTAATATTTATTCTTACCTTTCTGCCAATGATAATTTATCGCAGTCGTAGATGATTTTTTCCTCTGTCTTAATGAATTCAATTCTTCAAATATAAAATTATATAGCTAGGATTATTCTTTTATAGGATGAGTTAAACGCACAGGTTTTAACTAAGGCTCCTATATACTCCTATATAGTTACAGGAGCCCTAGTTTTAACACAACTGATGCTAAAAAAAACCCGCGATCATACAGAACTACTGACTACTAAAAGAGAAAACGCTTGTACCATATTAGAAATGTGAGAATTAGGGGGGGGGGGGGGGGGGAAGGAGACAGCAGACACTATTCAGTGAAATTTTTCCTGACCTTGAAAGGGTCATGACCATTACACAAAAGTAATATCATCCTCATTTGGACCTCCAGCTGACTGACCATTCCTGGATATAGAGGAAGAACTTTTACTGATAGCTGGAAAATTCACAGAACAGAAACTGGGGGGGGGGGGGGGGGGGGCATGTGCCCTGGGGTCGACATTTGTTTGTCGATTTTTAGCATGTCTGTGTTAAATTCTGCCAAAGCATTGAGGAATCTAAACATGTCACAGATAAAAGTCCTGTATAAAGAGGTTTTTATTTCGATTCCGCTTTCAAGAAGAGTAAATTTTACAAATCAGATTATGTAGTTAAACATTACAAATTTTAAATTACATATTTTAAATTTTAAAATAGCTTGGGTGGCTACTAAAAATTAGTAAAATTCTCTTTGTAAATATATTTTGTAGAGGAGGGGTTGCTAAAATCAGTGTTTCACCAGGGTGCAAAAAAGACTAGTTTGGGCCCTGGAAAGTAAGCGCTATAAAATAAGAGTTATATAATTCTTATTTTTAACATTTTATATGTGTCGAAAATGACAAGGAATTGAGATACAAACGTTTTGATTATTTACTTATCCTAAATACTCGAAAAGCAATGTTGTATATAAATATATATACACAGATTATCGTTGTACTTCTAGGCAGTCCATAGATCCTCTAGAAATAAATAAAAAACAATTTGAAAGTGATGAATGAATACTGAATGTAATAAATGTGTATTCTTAAAATTAAATATAAGATTCAGAAACTTGCTGTATGAAAACTTACTAGCAATATTTCTAACAATATTCTATAAATGCATTTGTACAGCTCAGGACCGTAGCTAAGGGAGTGGTATGGGCGGTTCAGTCCCTGAAATATTTCCCCCCCCCCCCCTGGAAAAGATTCCAAGGTCACTAAATGAATTTCTGTTCCGAAAATCCAAATGAAATTATGTTAAAAAATCTAATTTAGTTTTGAGAGCCTTTAACAGTTTTGCAGAGTTACTAAATTGTACCTAAAATAAGTGTTTCAACACTCCCTCATCCTATTTTCTATAAATGTATTAACATATGATGTAATTCACATATGAAGCTAACATGATGTTTAATTTTTCACTAGTTATAAATTCAAAATGTTCATCGTCATGTATTTTTCTTAGCATAAAATGAAGTTATTACAACAGTTTAATGAGAAACATAGTATCCACAATGTGAATATGAACTAATTTATCTTTCTGCGTCAGAGAGAGATAAAAAACAAATTTTGAACCCCCCTACATTTTCTTGAGTCCCCACCTATTGTTCACATATACGGCCGTGGTACAGCTGTAAAAGATTAATGTATCCAAACAGATAAATATATGTTTACTCCTTCTTTTCCTCACCTCTTCTGTCAAATATGATTTCAAAATAGATATATATATATATGTATAACTGCCATACATTAAACATGCTAAAACATTAAATTTAATAAGAAGCTTGAAATAAGTAAAACTAATCAAATTAGTGTTTTCCAAAACTTTCATTTTCCTAAAAAAAGTATTAAAAATAATTAAAATGACTTTTTATAAATTTAAGAAAATTTATATCATTCTTTCCTTAATCTAGTTTCGGGGTCTGGGGGGTCTTGAGCCCCCATAGCCCCCCTCCCGTGGGTGCGCCAATGTATCCATTATTGGGCTGTAAATCTGTATATCCTCCCCAACACCTTTCCCAGGGGTGTAGTCATAAAAATAACGGTGGATATATCCTCTAAGTAGAGGGTATACATTCCAGGCAGAGGGTATATCCTGGAGTGTGTATACTATAGCTTTCTTGAAAAACAGAGGGTATGCAGTGTTCCTTTAAAAAATCCTAAAGGTATGCAGCATATATCCTTGTATACCCTTCACTACATCCTTGACCTTGTCCACCTACATAACTTAACCATTAAAAAAAAAAGGCCATAACTTTATCAAAATGGTGATTTTCTAGAGTCAAATTCAATGATCCCTAAGCATTTTTTAGAAAAAGCTCTGCCGACCTATAAATAATATATAAAAAACATCTATATTTCCATCATATGTATTATAATGTCAATTTTTATTTTCAGGTGAATTGTTATGAGGCTATGGAGAATTTGGAGAAGAAGATTGCGTCTAGTTTTTGTGTTACTGTTATTCCCTCTGATTCTGCTCTTCTTCATCATCATAACTTTTCAATCCGACCTGATTGATGTAAAAACGAACAATGCTAAGTTACTCCATAAAAATGCGAGGCAAGTCGAGTATGTTGATAATAAAGGAATCCATGTGATTGTTGGGCATTATATTGGAAATGATATGCCCTGGGATACTACTCCTAATTTGACTGATGGTGAGAAAATTTTTATCAATCAGTTATATTTAATTTATTATTTATTATTATTTCTGTTATGAATACTATTTAGTGTTAAAATTAATATAGTAAAAGGAAAACTCAGTATGAGATATTATATTAGATAATTTTGTTTATCCCATATACATAAAAAATATTCTTATAATTAATTGGAATGTTTGGAAAATGAATGAGTGAAATTCTAACTATTTGAAAGCTTGATGTTGGGCCTGTATCCAAAAATATCCAATTTTAGTTTCAGTAAAACATTGACAGAAAAAAGCTGAGTATATATGGCTAACATTTAGGCAAAATATTCATCTGTAGCACTACACAATATTTGACTGACTGAATCTGCAAAAATTTTCAAATATTTATTAGTTCCATAATTATTATTGGCACAATCATGATCTTAATGAGAAAGTAATTTCAAAATTTATTATTATAAAAAGTCAAAAAAGTTAACTTCTTATAAAGGTTTCTTTTCACAGTCTTTCATCAATAACTATGTGTAAAATTTGTTCTGCTGGTTTAGGCCCCCTTTTTTTGTGTATTATTATACATTGCATTATTTACTCATAAAATATTAGTTTTTGTATTTATCTCATAAATTTTTAGCATTCTATGACAGATTTTAATCCAAAAATATCCTCTTTTATTTCACCATGATATTTAGTACATATGTTTATTTAAATTGTTAATTAATCATTGATTTTTTTTCCCTCACAGAAATTATTAATGCCAATGGCTACTCACCTCTACCAAAAGCTGGTCATATGGGAGAAGCTTATTTTGTGTCACCAGCAGAAAGGCGAAGGAGCAAAGCACTGTTCCACATCAATAAATTTAACCTCTTAGCCAGTGATCGAATTCCCGTCAATAGAACTTTGCCAGATGAAAGGAGACAAATGTAAATTTCTGTCCTATATATTTTAGAAATGTATGTGATATTAAAATACTGAATGACCCTTGCTCCTCTTTCCGTTTTACCAATAGATTTTAAAATTAGTCATTGGCACTGAAATGATACATAAAAAAAGAAAATTCAAAGCATCATGTACTTTCAATTCTCTTTGCAGCACTGCAAACCATTTTTAAAAAAATCTGAAAGTTATCCCATTGAAAAAAAAATTCTGTGCATTTTTCCAAAAGATTAACATTATTTAATATATCTTGATCTTAAAAACATATTTAATTTTATACAATAACACTGAAATTTTAAATTTGTATCCTTACCTTTTTAGTTTGTTTGGATAGTCATATTTAAAGGTGAAATAATCAGTTTGAAAATAAAAAAGTTCACTCAGGATTTTGGTGTTAAAAAATAGTAAATAGTTACAGATAAATCACCCCTTCACAAAAATCAGTTATATAAGCAAGTAGTATTGAATACAGGAGGTGCATTCTTCCCTGAATTAGCAAGATGTCCCTTCCCCAGAAGATTTGAGATTTTGTGCTTTCTATTGTCAAAAAGTGCAATTTTCCCCACAGAACTCTATAATGCCCCCCCCCCTTTCGGAACCACAGATCCCTCTTGGAGAAAAGTGTCTGAATTCAACACTGGGCCCTTCACAAAGTTATTTTTAATAAATTAGGCCTTTGCTCAAAATTCTTCTAAAAAAAAGGGGGGGGGGCAGGGGCTTCACAAAATTCTTTTTCATAAAGTAAGCCCTTTTACAAAATTTCATTTGTGATATAAAAACATTCTCTTCATTATTTTTAATTTGCTAGGTTTTAAAATGTGCATTTTGTAAACAAAACAAAATTACCAGAGAGCAAAACTATAGCCAACAGAATTAAAGACGTTATTATTAATTAATATTTTGTTCAAATTTGAGTAATTGGATTTATCTTTTCTAATAAAATGTATTTTCACACACACACAAAAAAAAATTACAAAAGTAACTTTTATTTTTCACAAAATAGCACCCCCCCCCCCCAAAAAAAAAAAAAACTTTGATAGCATTGCAGGTATTGAAGTAAATAATTCACTTTCTACCATAGATTTAAGTATTTTCCGATTCATTTTAAATAAAAACCTTTTTATTTTCATGATTGAAAGATAGTAAAGGAAAAAAAAAATGTTTTCTTTATAAAACTTTTATTTTTTAAATTATATTATTTGAGAATTAGCATGTGATATATTTTATGTAAAATTTAACACTTTCTATTAAATTGTTTTTTAAATCAATTTAAGTTTTTTTCAACATTTTAAAATTATGTTCCCAAATTTAGATGTAAAGAAAAGAACTATGATATTCAAAATCTTCCCGACACCAGCATTATCATAGTATATCATAATGAAGCATGGTCTACATTATTGCGAACTGTTCACAGCATAATTGACAGATCACCACACAAATTAATCAAGGAAATCATTTTAGTAGATGATGCAAGTACTCGAGGTAATATTAAAATCAGAATTTATTTTGAGTAATTATGTAACTTAAATTCTTATTTAAGTTTAGATTTTATTTATTTATTTATTTTTCTTTTCTGTAAATATTTTTTTGTAAGTAAATGTGAAATTTTTTCTCTGTTGCTCTTTTATCAGATATGGGTAACCCATCAAATTAATTTTGTTTAAAACTTTGCGATCCATTTTTTTGAAAGTATGTATTTCTCTTTTGAAAAGGTTAATTAATCAGCTACTTTTACTGTGCGTATATTTTATAAATGCATTCGTTTGTGCTATTCTTGAAAAGATCTTTCAAATTAATTGCTGTATGAAATAAAAATTAAAAAGTTTGTATCTAAATTCTATTCTAAATGTCAACTTGCGTTAATCTTCATATTTGTGTGCTGCTTGTCAAACAGTACGTAGTTTGAAGTTTTTTTTTTTTTTCCCCTGTACATAAATATAAGTGAATGGCGAACTAAGGCACTGTAGGGCTTTAGGCACAGCTTTCAGTTGAGGTCCCCAACTGCTACTATAGTTCAAAAATTAACATATTTTAACAATCTTCCTTCTCATCTAATAAAGCTAAATTTTTTATAAAGACTTGTAAGCACTTGAAACATTTTCTGTTATTAGAATCTAAATCCAAACTTTAAATTACATCAGACTTAAAATTTCAGTTAAAAAAACAGATCTAAACAAGGATGGCATGATTTAAATTATTTTTTTTTAAACCATAATTTAAATCCTTTTTTTTTTTTTTTTTTTTCTTTAGGAGAAATCTAATGACAATTTCTCTTTATAATTTAAGTACTTTAAATTATTGGATATAACTATATTTCTACTTTTAATACTTTATATCAGCAATAAGCATTATATATAATGCCTCCAGGTCATGTTAATATGCATACAATGAAAATTAGTATGTATTGATCAATATATCTATTGCTCTAATGAAAAAAGTTTAAAACATGTAATTTATCAGAGATAAAATAGATTAAAAACATTCAATATTTAGTACAAAGTATTTTCATTTAAAAAAAAAAAAGATTATTTAAAGCAATTAATAGCTCAATACAATGATCTTTGAAATTTTGGTCAAGCTATAAAGCAAAATTTTCTGTATTCGGGAGATTATCTTTAAGAATTAAAATCAAAATACAAAGTCGAATAAAAGAATAGAGTATTCAAAAATTGGATATTAGTTAAAACATTTTAATACCAATCTCTTTCGCTGAATCTAATGACCAAAAATGTTGTCTGCAAATTGTCACTCAAAAAACAAAACCCTAAGAAGTATTTGAAATTTATTTTTGAATAATTGTAGAAAATAATAATATATTTAACAAATACATCAAATGTTTATTATTAGTAATCAAAAGATTGTTTATGAAGGTTTTCAGGATATCGATGTTTCACTGTGTAGAGCAGTTTATTCTTTGAACATAAGACTGTTACTAAAACAATTGACATCGGTTATAGCATACTTTTGCTTATAACACACTCAAATGCTTGGTCCCATAAGCAATCCTATATAAGTAATGATTTCAAACTTTGATTGTAACAGACTATGAAAAATGATTAATCTGGTTATAACATACATTTAATCTCAAACAAAAAATAAAATTTGGATAACTTTGCATTTTTCAAATTGGTAAATTGTATTTCTTCCTTCAAATATTCTTCATGAGCAATTACAGCACTTTTAAAAAAAAAAATTGTTTGTGGTTATTGACAAAAAGACAGGAAAAACTCAACAATGGAAAGAAGTGAAGGTGGATTTTAAAATTTCCGTTCCTCAGACTTATTACTTACCCATCATACGTAGTATAGGGTAAGTCTTGCAATCGTTTTAAAAATCGAAAAATTTTTTTTGACGGATTTACACGTTTTAGATAGTGGAGATTCCGAAAAACATATTTTTAGAAAAAAAAATTTGCCGTCCGTCTGTCTGTCTGTCCGTCCGTCTGTCTGTCTGCCTGTCTGTAAACGCTCTATCTCCCGAACAAATTGAGATAGAGACTTAAAATTTTGTATGTAGTTAGTATGTAAGAATGGGA
The DNA here is from genome assembly GCA_964019185.1 of Maratus speculifer. NCBI lineage: Eukaryota > Metazoa > Arthropoda > Arachnida > Araneae > Salticidae > Maratus > Maratus speculifer. Next base: position 397,158,541 of record OZ025294.1, on the reverse strand, counting down.
CGAACCCTATTTAATATCAGCAACCTCGATTATCCGGAACTATTTTTTTTCGGACTCTCGAAAAATTCGTTCTGATGAAAGGTATATAAAAATTTTCGAATTTTTTTGTTCTAAGGAATGGACGTAAAAGACAATAAAATAACACACATTTTGCATATAGAACGAAGTCAATCGGATTATTAGTTGCCGAGATATTTGTAATCTTGTTTTCCACATTCTTCGATTTTTCATGACCCTGTATTTCATTCAAATTTCAATTCAGAAGTATATTTTAATTGGAATTGAGACGCTTAATCCGACGCAGTTAATTGTTAGTTAATAGAATTATTATTTTTGGAGTTATAAGGATGTTTCTTTTACGCAGTTCGGTACTACTTGAGTAGTTTGGCGTTTTATATAATTTGTCGAAATTGGTACATCAGCAATTCTTTAATATAGCATTACTATGTATATTAACAATATTTAAATTTTGTTTATGAATTGCAATGCATTGTATAAATAGTTTCACATGTTTTATTTTCATATACATATCCATGATGGGTAAGTATTACGGTGGCCCCCAACGACTAGTTTTTCAAAAGAAGTAAAAAATAAAAAGCACTGCAATATCACAAAAAAGGGTATCAACAGTTGAAGGATACGTCTATTTAGACTTATAAAATCAAAATAGACGTAAAGTGTTGGCATTTTTGTTGTGGTGAGGTGGTGTCTTTCATTTTTAATTGCAGTTCAAGTATGCTGAAGTACCATTCTGTATGGCAAAATATACAGATCTATTCCATCCTATATTTAATCTACTCAACCTTTTGTAATCAACCCCAAAATGTTGGCGAAGAAAGGTGCGAAAATGTTAATTTTACTGTGTCGTATAATCAAAGAAAACAACAAAAAATATCACATTGTTTTTCATAAAATAAGTATGCAAGTAGTAATTTTTCTTCTTCTTCTTCTTCCTTCTTTTTTTTTTTTCAACTTTATTTTGATAAACTTATAAAATTTCTATTGTGTGTGCTTCTTAAGTACCCTTTTCTTTCACATTTTGCACTGCATCCATCTATTTGGTTATTGCTTATAACATACTTCGGTTATTACATACCATATTTTCTGGTCCCTTGTTAGTACATTATAATCGTTATCTACTCTACTGTTTAAATTAAGATATGAATTTTTTCCATCTTCTACATAAATTGACTATAATTATTTAATTTAAATTATTTTCAAGTGAAGTTATCCCATTTATATATACATCAGAGTCTATTTTTATCAATAATTATGCATGTATATGTAATAAGAAAAGATGTTTAAAAAAACCAGTTTAAACCAAATAACTTTTTTTTTTTTTTTTAAACCCAGTTTTTTTGCTGACTGCATCTAGATAAAATATAAAAATACATCAATTCGGAATAAAAAAGGATATAGTGCTTGAAATTTTTGTCTCATATTCAATAAGCTTTTCTTTAATAAGGTTATGTTAAAATAGCATATTTCCAATCAGAATAAGGATATTTTTTAAAAAGTTTAATTTTTTACAGTTAGAGATTTTTTTAAAATCTCACTAACGAGATTTATTGTTTAGATTGAGTAATTCTCACACTTAACAAATTGCTTATGCGAATTAATTTTGTTCTTTGTTTTATGATTTTAAGTGAATGATGGAATAAATAATTTTATTTAAAAGTTTCTTAACCCTCTCGTCACACTGAGCCTCTTAAAAAGGAAATATTTGAAATAATATTTAAAAAAAATTCTTTTTTGTTAAGTAATATCATTAAAACATTTAGAATGCATTAAAATACATTAAAGACGTCTAAAAAGTTGCATTAAAAATACTTAGATTTCAATACTAGATAATTTCAAGCATTATTTACAATTGTTGGGAAATGGACTAATTTTTTGAACTGTTTTATTTCATTTTTTTAAACTTTCAAAATCTAGAGGTTTGGACACCTGACTATTGTGCCGCCTAGCAATGTCTATATAGCCATAATCAGACCTTGTACAAGTGATACATTTTAAGAAGCACTTTCACACATCCCTTGATACAAAGCTCACATTTAAATATTTTATTTACAAAATCTTCAATTCTAGTTTGTCTTGATTTATAAAATTTTTGGAAACATATACTTGGAAGCAAATCACTCGTTTTGCCTTTATCTTCATGCATTTCTAGAGAAATAGATCCTGGTGAAAACTTTTGGCCTGGACTTCCATTTCTGCAAAACTATAAAGAATACAGTAAAAAAGTAAATTGTGCTAACTGATTTTCGACAAGTGAAAACACTGTAGTGATTTATGCAGTAGCAAAAAAGCTATGTATTGTTTTAATGTTATTCTGTTTGTTAGATACAGCTTTATCAGAAATTGTGCTACAGTTGTAATTGTTTGAGAATGCAACCTAAAAATTATGGTGTATAAATAATAAAAAAGTCTTTTGAAATTAGTATAATATTATTTGAATAAATGTTTCATAAAAATAAATTGTAGGGAAGTATAATTAAATAATCAAAACTTGATAATATTGTTAGTTAATGTTTAAATTTTTAAACATTTTTAATGACTTTTTAATTTTAAAATATTGCATTCAAATTAGTTTACTTTATGTGCAATAATTTTTACTAAAGTGTTATGTTTCTTAAACAATTTATTTGATATTTAATTTGTACAGCTTTCTTGAAAAGGCGTCTCGATTACTATGTATCTCAACTTCCTGTGTCAGTTAAAATTATCAGAGCAGAAAATCGAACTGGTTTGATAAGAGCTCGTCTTCTTGGAGCTGATATCGCAAAAGGCCAAGTTCTCACTTTTCTGGACGCCCACTGCGAGTGTTCTAAAGGATGGTTAGAACCCCTTTTATCACGTATTGCTGAAAAAAGGTAAATTTTAGTGACTGGCAGCTTTTCTCTAGAAGACAGTTACACTTTCATATATAAATTTAAATCAGATTTTTGTAAAATAATTTTTAAAATATCATACTAAGGCTGTTCTCAAATCCAAAGGGACTATTCACTGATACATTTTTTAATTCATTTTTGTTCAGAAACATGGAATTGACAGATATTGTTATTTAGGAAGTACGTAATCGAAAGATGTTTTTCATGTTTTGGTAAAAATAAAATAACTTTAAAAAAATACTGTTAAGATGAATGTTTTGAACCAAATTTTCACATTCAACATCATAACACAAGAAAAAAATGGTTGTCATCTAACCAGAATCAGATGTAACCTGATAAATTATTTATTTATATAAAAAAGGGGGGGGGAGGAGAGAAATTATTTCAATTTCAAATCACTTCAATAGTCAGGCCTGCTAATCCAAGCATTTCATTTAAAAATTAGTCAACTTTGTGAAAAACTTGTTCAGCAAGGGATTTGAGAACTGCCTTAAGGCAGGAAATTGTCTATAAGCTATTTTAATGTTTTTTTTTTAATATTTTTATTATTTTAAATTTTTTTAATCATATGCATTTTAAATTATGTGTTTAGTGATTCATTGTAAAAGATTGCTTTACATTAATTTTCATAAGGTTATAAAAATATCTTTTTCGCGTTCTCTTTTTTTAGTAGTTATTTTTTTTAATGATTTAGCTAATAATCAGTTACTTCAGACATGTCTATATAGATTTCTTTTAGAATCTTTAAAAAAGTTAGAGTCAGAAATAAAAAGTGTTGTTATATTGTAATAACTCTATGTTTTCGCCAGACATTTTCATGAGAGTACTGCACTTTGCCTGCCCTTTTGATTGTCCTTCTTATCCTTCATCTAAAAAATAGCCTCTTTCTTGTACTTCCCTTAAAAAATTATGTCATTATTGCCACTTGTATTTTAAAAGGTTTAACCTTGCTCTGATAAGTACAAATTTTTTAAGTAAAACATAGAAACCATAGATCATATAAAAATTTTAAAAAGTGTAACTTTTGGAAAATAATTATTGCACTATATCATCAACATAATCTTAATTCCTACCTTATTTTGAGCCTATTGCAATTAATATCGCCTACATATTCTTCAACAAGTAAAACATTAAAGACTGGTTCAATTTATTTTCTGTTTATGCTCTAGACATTATTTTTAATTTTTTAATCAAAAAGATGATTTGAAGAGCCATCTTAAAATATGAAACTATACTTTAATAAATGTCTTGGTTAACTGATACAATTCAGTATCTTTAAGACACCACTCAAGTCAATCAGAAAGACCCAGATGATAATGTTAAGTCTATGGGATCATTATTTTCAAATATCTTGCTCAAATTTTAATATTTTTACAAGAATATTTTTGCAAAGGATAGCTGAGAAGGATCTACAACCAGGTTAGTTTTTACCTTTTCAATTTTAGTTGTATATTTTTTGTATTAAGATAGTTGTAATTTCTGAACTGGCTCTAAAATTTAAAATAATTAAAAAAAAAAAAAAAAAAATCTGAAACCAAAATCAAAAAAGTAAAAACTAGCCCAGTTGTAGACCATCCTCAGCTATCCTATGTTTAAAAAAAAAAAAAAAAAAAGAGAGAGAGAGAGTAGGCTTTTAAATAAATTATTTAAAACAGATGATTACATTTGTGTACAGATTAAGGGATTTAAGTTTATTCTCAATTTATCTATTTCTTATTGTTGTTATCTTGTTATCTTACACCCTCTATCCTCAATAACTATTGTCAAGATTCTTCCACCATTTCAATTGTACTGAGTTAACAGTTTCTCGCATATAGTTAGGCCAAGATCAGAGATTACTTGTGAATGGGTATATGGTGACCCAAGCTTGTTCATTTGACAATAACAGACAAAGCAGATAGCATTATGGAATATCAGGATCTACATATCTAAATATAAATTACTTTTAGTATGTCCTTTTAGAATTTCCATGAATTAAAAAAAAAATACTTTTTTTTTAATTATTTCCTTTTAGGTCTAGAGTAGTATGCCCTGTAATTGATATAATTCATGACGATACATTTGCTTATGTACGCAGTTTTGAATTACATTGGGGTGCATTCAATTGGGAGTTGCATTTTCGATGGTATCCTGTTGGTGAAAGAGAACTTAGAAAGCGCAAGAATGATTCTTCTTTGCCTTTTAGGTAAGAATTGATAAATATATTTTAAATTACTAAATGTACATTCAGTGTTAATTATATAGAAGTTAATTTGATTGTTATGTTAAAAATTGTTCTAGAACTCCTGTAATGGCTGGAGGCTTGTATGCTATTGATAAATCTTATTTTGAAGAAATTGGTCGCTACGATGAAAAGATGGATATTTGGGGTGGTGAAAATATAGAAATGTCTTTTAGGGTGAGTTTTGTATTATATTTTACTGTTAAAAAGGTGAAAGATGCTGAGCATTTGTCATTTATGTAACCAAAGATTCATTTGTAAATTGATACAACTCAGGAATTTATTTTTTCAAAAAAAAGCCAGAATTTTTAAATATGAAAAAATGGTCTTCATGCTATCATATTATTTGCTATTAAACTGGTTGAAATGCCAGATATGATAAATTAAAAAAAATGCTTTAATTTGACCTTTTTAAAAGATGTATAAAGATGTTTTTTGTCAAGGTCATTTTTACATTTCACTTCTCTCAAAATCTGTGCTTTTTATGTTGATCATTTTGTGGATGCAGATGCTCAATGTATTTTAAACATCTACTTTTAAATAGGTTTTTTCCCCTTTGTAAATTTTGTAATTATACAGCAGCAATTATATGCAGTTAGATATTGTTTAGAGACTGTCACTCTCTTGAGGGTGTTCTTAAATCAGAAAGGGCAACTTTGTGACACATGCTTTAATTTATTTTTGTTTGGAAATGCATGAAAAAAGCAGGGGTTGTTTAAAAAAACTGTCTAATTGCACTCAATTTTTTATTTTCTTAGAAATGTAATAGATCTTTCATAACAAGCCTTCAAAGGTGACGTTTTTGAGCACATTTCCCCACAAAAGTAGAAAAAACAGTCGAAAAGCAGGAGAAAAATGGGTGATAACGTCATTGAAATTGCTTAAAACTGGATAGGTAATTTAAATATCATAAAGTGGAAAAACAGGTTCGATTTGAAATCGTTTCCATAGTCAGGCATTCCAATTTTATATATTTCTGTTAAAAAAATGACAGGGATCACTCTAGAGAGGTTCGGAAGGGCGGCCCGCCCTTGTGCCCCTTTCAGATAAAATGCCGCCCTCCTTGCCCTTTTTCATGGAAGAAGTCCGCCCTTCTTTTTATTTTGGGATTCAGTCCTGCCTTGTTTGTATTGCAATTCAAAAAATTCTTATCTATCTTTCCTTTTTTGAACGCTAATACGCTACGTTGGAAGTAATTCTCCCCTCTTTTACTCTCTTTGTTCTCTTGAACATTTCACCTGTTCACTTTTCACCTGCTATTGTGAAATGACCATTTGGTCTGACACTTGACTGAGTGATACCTTTTATACCAAGTCTTTAAAAAAACGAGAAACATCATTTGTACTTTTATTTTGTACTCAAATTAATCTGTTTTTCTAAAAAAGAAATAAGTTGCATAGGGAATGAGTTTTAAAAAGAAAACACAAAGATCAGAGATCGTGGGAAAAAGAAAATGAACGTGAATATATATTAAATAAGGAAAGAAATGTGCTAAAATAACAGAATTTTTTATGAGAAAAATCTATGATGTAAATTTCATATCATAAGTTTTAATACTTTTCACATCGTAAAGTTTATTAAATTATAAATGTTATTATATTGATACAAACATTACTCGGCTTTAGTAACTACATTTTTTTTTTTTTTTTCAGAGCCCTACAATTTTATGATTGATATAGTCTAAAGAAATTTATATTTTGATTAAAATGTGATGTTTTCCTTTCCTTAATTTTTAGCTCTCCCACCCCCCACCCCGCCCGAGAATACATCGAGACAATTACAAGACAACGCAATGCCGAATGTTCGGCAAATGCGTGTTCACAGGGGCGTGCGAAGAGAAAACTGCACCCGGGTCAAAGTTTCATTTTGGCGCCCCCTCCTCTAACATTTTCTTGTGGCAAGCCAAAAGTGACGTTGGTAGTATAAATTGGCGCCCCCTAAACTTCCAAGCCCGTGGCGACCGCCCCTATCACCCCCCCCCCCCTCCTTTCGCACGGCGCTGCGTGTTTACTACCTGTTTTCTTCCTCTTTCCATCTATTATTTCTTATGAAGGAGAGCAAGGGAATTCTTCCTTCCCTCTTAAGTTTTAAATCCATTTCATTATTTTAGAAAATATGCAAAAACAAGCAAAAGTTTATTACTTTTTATTTTCATGTATTTATTTTGAAGTTTTGTATATCCTTGGCTACTGCACCTACGCGGAAACAACCGCTCGCTAATATAACGTTGATCCGATAAAAGAGATTTAATATATGTATAAATATCCAAACAGAATCGAAGAAATAAAAAGCGGCGTTTGTAGAGATCAACCTTAGCTATTTAATGCGCCCTCCCCCCCTAACCCCCCCCCCCCCCGCAAAAAATAGAAAAATATGCAAAATAAAATCTATTGAAATGTAAACTAAATATTTAATTTTAAGAATACACATATCCGTAAGCTTAATTTTAGTGACTGCGCGTTAGTACACGAAAGCAAAAACAATTTACTTAAAATCGATCTTCTGTATATTTATTAAAGTACGAGATTAAAGATTTTTAGATCAAGTATTTTCACCTTGCATTGATTTATTTCAATTTTTACCACCCTATCGTTCTAATGACTTACATTATATAGCTTATTTAAAACATTATTTATGTTAAATAAATACAACGATTATATGCAGAACTGAGTAAACAATAACAAAAAATCCTCCGAAATTATAACGCAGCTCAAATGTTAAACTCTTTTTAAGTGCTTTTAAATTAAATCATTCCAGAATAAAATAATACGTAAACTGCATTCTCATTCTCAAGTATTCAATGATTACTCATATTACGCATCAATAAACAAACACTTCTCTTCAACGTGGCGCATCTCACGTAAAAAGAATCTGCAGAGTAAGAAAAATATAATAGTTTGCTCGCTATTTACAAACAGAATGTGTGGAAAGAAAACAAAGTTAACTAATCTTTGGAAGTAAGATATCTGCACGGATCAAATTCTTGTAGGTTCGACACTATGTAAAAACTTCTGACCGGCCCGACCCACTTATATTTTCTCAGTTTTCAATTCAACCTTGCCCTTAAATGACTATGCATAACATGCGGCAACGAAAGTTACATTGGCCCGTACCGCCCTGGGCCCAGCCAGCTCGGACAAAATCAATGAGAACAAGCCTGACTTGTCTCCTGCAAAGTGAAGTAAACAGGTTCTGTCAGGCCCAACTCAATTTCTATAGTAAAACCCGTTTTTTCTTAAACACAATTTAATATCTTTAATGATTAATTAAACTCGGAATTTTTCAACATTCAGATACAAATTCATAAATAAAAATAAATAGTTTGCAATAAAAGAAAAAGGAAAAGAGTTAATTTTTTTGGCGTACTTTTGAATTAAATTTTATTCGGAAATGCAAAATTTATCACGTGTTCTCATTTGGAAACTACGAAAATCGAATGGCATTTTCCCCGCAAATAATATTCCGTTGACAGATATTTATTATTGCAATTATTATTTTTACAAAATATATTGACCAGCTACACTATCGTGTGAATAACTGACAGCCTGATTCCGGCCCGGCCCGTGTCTGTTGAATAAATTAAACGCGAGATCAGACACGATGTGCCGTCCGATCTCTAGGTTAGACATCTTATATTTTTGTTTTTATAATGATGTTTTCAAACTAGCATCAGCTTGTACAGAAATCTGTGCTTAATCTCGCGAACGTCAAATCCTCATGTCTGTAGCTCTCTCATCTCCTAATAGTGTTGCGGCCCTAATGCGATTTTCACGTGTGGCTCTTCCCCATCTTTTTTGACCGCTATAGCTGACAGCCTGTGTGGGCCTACTGTTTCTTTTTTTTTTTCTCTCGTTTGCCTGTGTCGTACATGATTTGACCCTGGCTGATTAGCTTAGTGTTTACCCTGGAGTTTCGAGACAAAAGCCTCCCTAACGTGTAGTAGCTTACGTCTCAGTATTTGCCAACCAACCAACGTCAAATCCTTTTAAAGTAGTTCATATTTTATCCTTCGTTTAATTTAAATTTTTAAATCTGACCGCCCGGCCCAAATAATTTTTCCGTCTGCCGGCTGACAAATCTTATTTTTAGGGCAATCCGCCTCTTAAAAATATTATTCCAACTCTGCCGGCCTGATCCATTTGAAAATTGATCCTAATTTTGTCAGACCAAATTCGGGCCCGTACGCAGGGCCAGGTCGCCCCGGGCGCGGAATGTGGGGGACGTCAAATTTATTCTACCAACCTGAATTTTTTTCTTCTTTTCTTGCAAAAAAAGGGGGGGGGGAATGTACATATTGCGGAGTTTTTTTATTTTTTTTGTGTCAAAAACATACATTCTCATAATTGCATATTCTCATTCATAAGGAATTACACACACACAAGCTGTTATCAGGGGCTTGCGAAGAGAAAATTGCGCCCGGGGCAAAATTATAATTTGATGCCCCCTTCCCCCAACTTTTTCTTGTGACAGGCCAAAAATGATGTTGGTAATATAAATTTGGCGCCCGGGACGTCCGACCCCCATTTTGCACCAAATTGAAACTTTGCCCCGGACACAGCTTTCTTTTCGCACGACGCTGCCCATACGATCCGCCGGTCGATTTATTATTATTTGATTAGGGCCGGGCATTGGTCGACATTTATCCATTTTTTGCAGATACAGTGCGGGTCTGAATTTCTCGTGCCATATCAGTCTCATAATTATTTTTCAAGAGAAATATTGAGATAAAATGACTCCTTAATGAAGAGAGCAAACGTCATATTCCTCCCTTCGTTTAAGTTTCTATTATTTTTTAGAAGAAAGTATTAAATTCGTCAAAAAAATCGAATTTTAGTTTTCGATGGATGTATATGTTTTAGAGAGTCTTGGAAAATATTTTAGTATTTTTAGAAAATATCTGTCTGTGACACATTTTCTTGAATTGATATATGGAATTCAATAAAACTTCAGATTTAGTTATACTTTGATATAATTGATGTTGATTATTTTTTGGTGTAAATCGCTCAACAGGTAGCGCTGCTAAGCCACATTTCCCCCGATAACCGTACCTCCAGAACTAATGTACAGAATTTCATCAACTTCATATTCTGCTAAACCTTAACATAGATAAATGCCGATTATGTTTTGGTGTAAATCGCCGAACAGGTAGCGCTGCTATGGCGCATTATCTCCTTTATTTATATCTCAAGAACTAACGCATGGAATTTCATCTAACTTAATACTATGTTAGACCTTGAAATAAACAGAGCCTGATTAAGTTTTGGTGTACATTGCCGAACAGATGGCGCTATTGTGCTGCATTTTTCCCGATCTCCGCGATAATCGTACCTCAAGAACGGAATTTATAAGTGATTGATAATTTATTGATAATATCAGAATTTCATCAAACTTTATATTCTACTAAACCTTGACATGCATAGATGCCAATTACGTTTTGTTGTAAATCGCTGAACAGGTGGCGCTGCTATGCCGCAATATCTCCGATAGTTATATCTCAAGAACTAATGTATGGCATTTCATTAAACTTAAAATTATGTTAAACCTTGAAATAAATAGACTCAGATTAAGTTTTGGTGTAAATTGCCGAACAGATGGCGCCACCGTGCCGTATTTTTTCCGATGTCCGCGATAGTTATATCTCCAGAACTAGCGCACAGAATTTCATCAAACTTCATATTCTGTTAGAGCTTCAAATAAATAGAGACTGATTAAGTTTTGGTGTAAATTGCCGAACAGAGGGCGCCACTATGATGCATTTTTTTCGAAATCCGCGATAGCTATATCTCCAGAAAAAATTCACAGAATTTCATCAAATTTCATGTTCTGTTAGAGCATTAGATAAATAGATCCAGATTAAGTTTTGGTGTAAATTGGTGAACAGATGGCGTCACTATGAAGTATTTTCCCAGATTTCTATGATAGCTATATCTCAAGGACTACTAAAGCACGGAATTTCATCAAAATTCATTTATTAATTATTGTAAAATGTATAGATTTTCTAAATATATTACTAATGAGTTGAAAGCATACTATTTTAAAGATGATATAAAAGTAATATGAATGGGTTTTCCAATACAAAATGCATTTATTGTAAATATGCCCTTTTTATGAAATAATGTGCCCTTTTTGAAAATATTGCCCTTTTTCTGTAATATGCGCCCTGCCCTTTTTTAGTTTCTAGAATGATCCCTGAAAATGAATTTGTAAATGTTTCAAATTGTTTTGCGCTTGTTGAGCGGAGCTGTTGAGAACGCCCTTAATCCTCAGCAGTCTTGCAAAAGCATAAAATTGTAAAGTTGTTTTATCTACATTTTCTTTGAAATGCTATAAAAATTTATATTTTCAATATTATACAAAAAATCTTAAATATGAATGTGATCCTTGACATTATTAATGATTGTTCAATGCATTAAAAATTCATTAAATCAGTAGCATTACATTACTTTAAATAATGCCTATACTGCAATGAAACATGGAACTTAGTGAACTTGTTAATACAGGCGTGTCAATGAGAGAGTTGAGACATCACATACATGTTAAAGCAATTTCTTAAACTTTTGGCCAAAGAGATAAGGAAAGGGGGCCGAAAAATACTAATAAACAGTCACTTGAAAAAATATGAGAGCCTATTAAAATGTCTCTTTTGACTTAAGATTTTTTTTATTTATTTACCAGCTATAAGTGCAAAATACTGAAAGAAAAAAATATAAGGAATCTAATGAGAATGGCTACAAACTTGTTGAAACGAAACACAAAACTGCTGAAGTTGCCTGTAGATATTAATTTTTTTCTGGAAAAAAAAAAAAATGAACTAATTGACATTATTAATGATACTAGATGATAAAATTGTATCAATGAAACCAGAGTTCTTTGAAACTTTTTGTTGGTAATGTTTGTTTTTTTTGATAAACTCTCATATTAAAATGTTTCAGTGATACTTTCAATGATGGTATAATTTTCCATTTAATAAGACTTGTAAATTTTGTAATGGTATTAATGTTTACTTTTTTCATTAAATGCATCAGAAATTAAGCTTACCTCTGTTATAAAATAAGCAAATTCACTAATAAGTTTCAATCTGTCATTGAAAAATTGAATGTAGTCAATTTAACTTCAATAAATAAATCACTTGCTTCTGTTGTCTATTTGCTTAAGTCACATTGTAGTATTTTTAGAAATAAAACTGTCCATCAGCTATCCTTCAGTTAGTTTTTTCGAATAGGTTTTTGAGTATGTAATACTCAATGTAAGTATACTACTGAAATACATACTGAAAGTTGACAAAAAAAATTAAGTTTGCTGCCTGATTTTTTAATTATCACTGTCGTTCAACAATGATCTTTATAATTATCTAAGCTATACAAAGCTTTTGTAGCTATTTGTAAGGGGAGAGGGGATATCAAAAAGTCAGCAATTTGATGTTAATGAAGAAAGAGTGAGGTCAAACAAAATCATTTTTCTTACCTTTGACTTCTTACTTAAGATAATTGAAATAAATAAATAAAAAAGTTAAAACTGCTTTCTCTCTGTTATTATTTTTTTTTTCTACCAGTAAAAATTTTGGTATTATTTACTTTTGCATAACCTCATAATAAACATTAGCAATTTTGAATTATTCAATATAATGAATTGAAAATTCTCATTAGCTAATAATTTTTAACATTATTTTCAATTCAACTTTAACAAGGAATGGACTGTTGTTGCAATTGTTCAATAATTCAAATCATTTAAGTTTGAGTGGAATGTAGTCTATTGTGTATTAATGTCATATCTAGACAAGTGAGAAATTGCATGTCAAACGTAGCAAAAGAGGTGCATTCATATTAAAATAAAGTTTTTAAACTATTCAGATCTTGGTGTAATAGTATGCAGCATTTCAGATACAATGTAGTATCAAAAATGTTTTGTGTGTCCCTGTAAATACTATCTCTTATACAGGAAAAAACATGTAATAAACCTCAGCAACATATATCAATATCCTAAAATGTGAAATAGTTTAAATATAATTTAAATGTATCCCAAACAATGTTTCCTTCTATACCATTATGTAATAGAATACTTTTATGGGGCCATGTAAATGATTAACAAATATTCTTTGCACTGCATACTGTACACATTGCATATTATAGTATATACTTCATAATTGCATATAAATTTTATTATGTTCGAAAGCGTATTACATTATTAAAATGCACTTGAAACTATTTTTTTTTTCCATTAGCTGTAATGTAATGGAATACTTTTAATTGTCTCTGTAATTAAATTATAAATCTGAGTTTCATGAAATTTGAAATGACTCGACAAAATTATACACTAATTATATCTATTAAATTTCAAGCAATTTGGTTGGGTAATTTTTATGCTGTTATATGCAAACAGAAAGACATTCTGAACAGTGATGTAGTGGAGGGTATATGAAGGTGTACGCCGTGTACCTTCTGGATGTTTTAAAGAAACACCATATACCCTCTGTTTCTCAAGAAAATTATACTATACGCACTCTAGGGTGCACCCTCTGCTTAGAGCGCGTATCCTCTGCTATTTTTACGACTACACCCTTGATTCTGAATGCCGACTATAGATTCTACGTATTTATGTAATTAGGAACACATCTAAAGAAGAAAACTGTGTATATTCTAGGTTTGGCAGTGTGGTGGGTCCATTGAAATTGCTCCATGTTCTCATGTTGGTCATGTGTTCAGAAGGTCCTCTCCGTATACTTTTCCTAGACCTGGAGGTGTTGGTGCTGTTTTGTATCAAAATCTTGCAAGGGCTGCTAGTACCTGGATGGATGAGTGGAAATACTTCTATTTTAAATTAAACCCAGGTTTGATATCTTGAATTATATGCATTATTTGTAGCATTAAATAGTTTATATTTTCATAATGGAATTTTGACTATAAATGCAAATTGGATAAATATTTTTGTTTAAGAAGTTTTATTTTTTAAATTGTTTGGCATTGTTTACATGTACAAGTTAATACATATAAATATTAATTGTAGAAAACTTTTTGTACAACAGTTATGTGTGTGTGTGTTTTTCTCATTTTCTTGTTTGAATATTTTTAAAATAAATTTAATTTGTTCTCTAAATTCACCAGTCATAGTTTTGTGCAATATATTCTCTGGATAATTTACAAATGATATTTAGTCCAATGTACATAGATTTTGTTACACCTTCTGAGTACAGTAATAAAATAATTTCTTAGTATTTCAGTTGAGAAATTAAGAAAAGCTAAAATAAACAGTTCTTAAAAATTCCAAAATTATATTCAAAAAGAAAGTGCAGTAGTAAAATTGAATAAAAAATTTATGTAACTTGTTTTTATTATAACTTACAAGGTGTCCAGTGAATAAGGCCCTGACTTCAAAATTTAAATTACTCAAAAACGAAGATCGATATAATTGTATGGTAAACAATTTGACTTCTTTATAAGTGAGTAAGAATACCTGCATAATTTATGCACTTAAGCATGAAGACGACTAGATGAATGTGGCAGCGAGTAAACAGTTTGGATCTGAGAAAGGCATTATGAAAAAATAATTTATTCAGTTAAATATCCAACAATACTCAGCCAATTGAATATTTGGCAAGAGAGCTGAATTAGCTGAATACTTGATACATTCCTAGTCAATTCCATTAATAAAATCTAGTTGATAATTGCATAATATACATTTATGCGTGCATCCAAAAGCAAACATTTGGAAAAGTATGTTGATGCTAACTTTATTCTAAAATATTATGTTATCTGTACTGTAATACCTGATGATGTAACAATTATAATCCTGCAATGCAATAGTAAATGAAAGATGGTTTTTTCTATTTTACTTTTTAAGTGTGTCTAATTCAATTATTTGAAACTGCTGATCCTTAGGCGCATGCAATAGGGTGGATTAGAGAGAGGAGAGAGCAATTAAACTCATCAGATTTTATTTTTCTCACATAAAATAAATAAATAAATAAGTCAAATTTACTCATTTTAGATAAATTTAAAGTAAATAAAATTATAATTTTAGGAGGACTAGAGCCTTTCCCTTCCTGATGAAAAAACAAACTAATAAAAATAGTTTCAAATCTGTGTTTTAAAGCTGCTTAAAGTTTTTAATGAGTTTTTAATCTGTCTTATTTATTACATTTCTGTATTATTTCTTATGTTGATATATTTTAAAACTGCCTTGCTAGTAAACTATGATAAAAAGAATAAAAAATGGTACAGTTCGTTTTATATATATATTTTATTAAAATTATTGGCTTAGCAGCAGATTAGACACATCTAGTCCAAATACTAACTGTAACTGTGTGTGTGTGTTTTTTTTTTTTTTCTGTTGGCATTTGTGCTGATCAACAGTTTTATCAGTTAAATAATAAATATGTTACATCATGAAATATTATTATAGGAATTGTATATTTTTTTTGCTTTTTTTTTTAAGAAGCTGCCAAATCTAACAAAAATGTTGATGTTAAATCAAGATTGGAGATTCGAGAAAAATTAAACTGCAAAAGTTTCAAGTGGTATTTGGAAAATGTATGGCCAGAGCACTTTTTACCTACTAATGACAGATTTTTTGGAAAGGTAATTTTTTAAAAAACATTTTTTGAAACTTTAAAAAATATGTTCTTTATTACTTATAGTTAGTATATTAAGTGTTATATTTGCAGTTTGCTTATCCTTGATTTAATATCATCTGTGCTGGTTAGGTTGTATTTGATCAAAACCTGTGAATTCCATTTTAAATAAACCGGACCCCAACAACCTGACCTATACTCAAGATATTTCAATTATTACTTTTGAACATGCAATGCAAGAAAAGTACCATAAAATGGGGTGAATCGGAACACTTTTCAACTTTAACATTAAAAAATAGCAACAACTGATTTTTTATTATTTTTATTTTTCTACTAGAAACTTCAGTCTTGTTTTGTTCTTTACTTTTTAAGCAAAAACGAAACATTTTTATTGTTTATATATATATATTATTGATTTTTTTTAATGGTGTTCCGATTCACCCCTATCTGCAGGGTGAATCGGAACAAATGTTATAATCTTTATTTATTCCGATTCAAACTTTAATAGATTTAATAAAAACAGGTAATAATCATAAGGGAGGATTAGGAACACGTAGTTACTGTGAAACCAAGCCTTTATTTTATATACAATTAAAGATATGCCTTTTTAAAAATTAGAAAACAATTTTGAAATCATGAAAAATTAAAATTTATTTTAAAAAAAGATATTCGAATTGCAGAAGTAGAATTTAATACAAATTCAGCCCTGTTCAGTGTTATCCGTTACTAGTAGTCATTAGGTAAGTGAATCTATTGAGTAGCCCTAATCGCTGCATGTATCAATACGATCTACTAATACGCCCTCATCCCCAGCCCTTAGTACTGTTTGCATCCCTCTCTTTTTTAATTGGTTTTTCAACTTGAGATGTTTCTGTAATATTGTGGATGTCAGAGAATAATTCCGTGCAGTTTTTCTAACTAATTTGTTATTTTTAAATTCTTTTATTGTGTGTTCCATGTCTGTTGGATTAGGTGTTGACTTTTTTGCTTAACCAAGTAATTTCTTGGCACCTTTAAACTCTTCAAGTAATTTGAACAAACAAAACATTGTTACAATACATATTCATACATATGTTTTCATATATTACATGAAACTATTACTGTATAGAAAAATAAATCATAAGAGAAAATGTGTTTCGATTCACCCCGTAAATTTTAAACTTCTAATGTTACAAGCCATTTTTCATTTTTTTTTCCTTATGTAGTTTAGAAATAAGTAGAATTTAATACAGCATATCGTTTACAGGTCTATCATTAATTAAAAGACCCCTCTCTTAGGTTTAGAATGTGAAAAATACTGTAGTTACGTACAAAGTTTTGAAGACATTGAAAAAATGAGATTTTTGAGGATCCTCTTGAAGTTTTTTTATATACCCCAGTATTGGTGTCAACAAGTTAATACTGAATTTCCCAACTCTTAATGTTATTACCTTCTTATAAAAAAATTGGCAACTATATATACCATCACATAAATTTATAATGAATTTATTTGCATGACCGGGAAGTACGGTAATACTTGTTATAATGCCATTATGAAAAACTAGTCTGATGTGGCAGTCCCAAAATTTTCTTCTATCTTAGCATGTTGATACTTCCTGAAAAATGTAGCATAGCAGTGCCACTGGTTAGGTGGTTTAACAGGTGGCAACAACTTATGTCAACTTATAACTGATTCTGAACTTTAATAAAAATCTGTGTATTAGTTTTTGAGATAGAGCTATTGCAAAAACTTTTTAAAAAATGTATAACAGTGCCACGTGTTGGGTGATGTACAACAAAAACTAGGGTGTAAAAAAAAAATCATGTTTAAAATAAATAAATAAAAATAAGATTTTTTTATATTTAAATCAATTTTTTTCCTTCCCCAGCACTAAAATATTGAATAGATATCAGGTGTTTTAGGTTTCCAAAACAATTAAACCTTTAATTGCTAACATGATCTATGTTTTTACATTTTAATTATTAGTTAGTAATTACAGAAATTATAAAAACTGCAAATTAGTTCTGTCACCTCTCACTAATATGTGTTTAAAAGGATTAGTTTAAAAATGTGCATAACTGAGAATCGAGCTTAAACAAGACGATGTTCTATGTAATAATTCTTTATTCCCATTATGGGGAAAAAAACATTTTGAAATATAAATATTATGATTACTAATTACATCAGAATAAAAGAGGTGTAATATTAGTACATTGTACTTTTAAAAAATTTTTTATATTTTCATTATAAAAATTAGTTTCAAAGAATGTAATAAATGTTCAATTTCATTTTTCAAAGATGTAGTTACATAAAAAAATGCCAATTATTCCTCTTTTGAGATGTCATCATTGTTAGTTTGTTTTTGTTTAGGCTACGTTTGTATAATGACTTTTTCTAATGCATTAAAGTATGCCATTATGTTTGATGATACATCAGCATTTTGAAGGTAATATCTCAAAGTGTTCTGGGCTTCTGAAACAGTAGCATAACACTTATGGTATCGGTTTCATCATTTCATCCTGTTTCAACTGTCATGCTATCAAAAACAGTTTCAATATCCCTTATTGCCATAAATATAAAGTTTTCATTAAAATTGGCGGAACGGTCTTTTTGACCTTGACAGTTAAATAAAACTCTTTATACATTAAAAAAAGTTTCACATTTTACTTAGATTTTGTGAATTGCGCTCTCATTTCTGCGTATAACTGAGAGATACAATACAAAATAGTGCTTTTAAGTGAGAGATGTACAACATTATTTCCTTATTCATCATGGCGGACCTTACAAAATTCGCATATAATGAGAAACATGTATAACTGAGAGGCATATAAGTGAAAGGTGATTGTAGTTTCATCAATTAGTAGAATTTAATAAAGTTATACATATTAATATTTTGTGATAATTATGTAAATCGATATTAAATACTAGTGATATTTACATTTATTAAAATTATCAGCAACTGTATTTAATATTAAATTGTTACCAATCTCTAATTAGGTATATAATACATATTTTTAAACTTTAATTACTAAAAGGATAATTTAATATTTACTATTCATTCTAAAAGTAAAAAAAACAGGATGCTAGTTCCCCAAAAAAAAAAAAAAAAAAAAAAAAAACTATTTTTCAAGAAAATATATTATTAATGCCTGTAGTAGCAATGAAAAAGAGCATAATTTTTTTTAATATGATAATTTAAAAAATCATTAATTTTCAATACTTATATAAATTACAAATTGTAAAATACTATTAAATAACATGTTTTAATAATATATACATTTTTTCTCAAGAAATAAAGTTCTCAGTGTCAGTGGAGATATCTTGCTATGCTTAATATACTTACTAAACTGTTTTTAGCATTTTTATATCAATTATTTCTTTTTCTCTTATGCATTCTTTTACAACAGCTGTTGAGCAGATTTTATTATTCCATTCTTCTTTAGCTCCGATATTTGATATAAGTTTATTATTAAAAGTAGAATGACAAAATAAGATTTTGTTTCTTTATTCTCTTATTTTGCAAATATCTATTATACTTGCCACGCTTATTTTGTATAAAAGAATGAATAATTTGATTATATAAAGAAAATTATAACATCACAAATTATATTATATTTAGATTTAAATATAATTTTTAAAGGAAATGTTTTTTATGCATTTACAAACTTACTGTACTTAATGTTTTACAAGACTCAGGAATTAAGTTTAGAAACAATTATTTAAAGCTTTTTATTTTCTTTCCATTCATTCATGAAGCAAACTACCTGTAGAACCTTTTTGAATTATATTAATCTTAATTTTAATATTTTATGTCATTTTAAATAGTTAGAGAATTGTTGATTTAAGTCAATGATTTAAAAAAAATCAGTTGCTTAAAATTATGATTTAATCCCTAATTTAAATCCACTGATTAAAATCATTTTCACCCTACTAAAAACTAATTAAGATCAATTTTTTATCAAGTACTAACTGAATCTGATGTTAGATGAAAAGTCATGCATTAGTTCTTGAGATACAGCTATTGCAAAATTTTGAAAAATGCAGCATAGCAGTGTCATCTGTAGGGCATTTCACATCAAAAACTAAACAACACTAATCTATATCAGGGACTAACTGAATCTGAAGTTTTAGAAAAAAATTTACATTAGTTCTTGAGATAGAGCTACTGCGATCATCATGAATAATGCACCGTCACAGCACCACCTGTTGAGCGATTTGCATCAAAATGTAATCAGCACTATGTTATATCAAGTACTAACTAAATCTAAAGTTTTATGAAAATCCTGCATTAGTTCTTGAGATACAGCTATTGCAAAATTTTGAAAAATGCAGCATAGCAGTGCCATCTGTTGGGCAATTTACACCAAAAACTAAACAACTCTAATCTATATCAGGGACAAATTGAATCTGAAGTTTTAGAAAAATTGGTGCATTAGTAATTGAGACAGGGCACATAGCTATTGGGATAATCACTAATAATGCACCATAGCAGCACCACCTGTTGAGCAATTTGAACCAAAATGTAATCAACAGCATGTTATATCAAGTACTAACTAAATCTAAAGTTTTATGAAAATCAATGCACTTCTTGAGATATGGCTATTGTAGAATTTGTAAATAATTATTTTTATACATGTTGTGAGCTAGATGTCCCAGATTCTGTGGATTTTGTACAAAGCTCTTTAATTCTCAAGAAACCAGGAGGTCTTATATTATAAACAACCTAAATACTTGCTCAGTAATAAAATTGCTGCAATGGCTATAGCATAAATTGGTATGGAGTTTGTTTAGTGCTTGGAGGACTTTAGCTTGCCAGCAGGATACATTGCATTTGATTTTCCCTCTTTTTTTTTTTTTTTTTCTTTTATAAATATACTTGTATTTATAATTTAATAATCTCAGTGTCAATTAAAAATTGACTATAAATCATAATTTTAAAAAGCTTTTTAAAATGATTTAGTTACAAATAAAAAAATAAATATGTAAAAAGTTATTTTTTTATTTTTAACCATATCCTTGTACAAAACATAAAAAAGTTTTGAGCAGTTAACATGTGTACATAAACTAACAATAATATACTTCTGTTTTTGTATGCATGAAAAATGAAATGTTGATAACATTTCAAAGGAAGAAAAAAAATTCTTAAAGAAAGAATAATATATGATATTGCATTTCTTTTGCATATTTTATTTCTCATGCAGTAAATTAAACATATAATCTAAAAACGCATTTATTTTCATCTGAAACATAGTTGTGCTCAAACTTTTTGTGAAACTCCCAACAGCCTGAGTGGCAAAAAACAGGGTCATATATAAACCCAAAAGAATTCTAGTGTAAACCTGACCTTTTTTTAATGACTTTTAAAATGCATTTCATATAATCTTTATTGGTGTGATATTGAACACTTATGCCAATTCGTAATTTAAAAAAATACATATGTATTTAAATATCTCCTTAATAAGGGAAGTCAAAAAGAAAGTTAATGCTACTCTGTTTTTAAAGTAAGAAGCAGTTACATTAAAAATTGGCATAAGAATCAAATTACAATATTTATTTTTGATATAAAAGATTTTCTTATGCTTTGAATTGTTTTTCTTTCTATTTATTTTCCTTCTACTTTAATTTTTATTTATTTGTAAAAAAAAAAAAAATTATTTATTTATAGAACATGCCACTATAGACTTTGATTGATTGTTTCTTTCATAGTTTAGCGTCATAAGTGGTTTCTGTTAGAAATCTTTATCAAATATGAGCATATCATTTTACAACAGTTTATTATTGTGTATAAATAAAAGAAGCAAGCTGTTGTTTACAAGAAGTGTTGGAATTCAATGAAAGGAATTCAATGAAAATAATAAAAATGATGTCGCAAAATACATTAAAGTATTGTAAAAATTTATCACATAATTTTTTTTTTTTTTTTTTTTTTTTTTTTTTTTTTTTTTTTTTATAAATAAATAAATAAAGCAGTATCTGAAATATTGTTTGTTCCTATTGAGATTGGAGAAAAATTTCATAGTTCAGTAATAAATATGGTATGAATGTAAGAACTTCAAATTCTTATCAATCCGTAAAAGACCCTTAAAAAAAATCTTTAAATAAGATTTTTCTGAGAAATGTTTAATAATTGTTTTAAATTCAAATATATTGAAAAAAAAAAATTTAAATATGTTAACTGTATAATTAATTTATGATACTGAATTTTTTGATGGGGATTTTAAAATTGTAATTAGTATATTTATAATACAAAAAATTCTAAAACCAAATGTAGCCTTTCTTGATATTGAACTAACTTCTCTGAACACCAAACAGAGCGGTATGATCAGGCTATGACCACTGCTGTAATTTTATTACTGAACAAGTGTTATTTAACTTGTATTATAATATTACATCCTTGGTTTCTCAACAATTAAAGAGTGTTGTATAAAATCCATTGAACCTGAGACTAGGGGGTCTCAGGTTCAATGGATCATATCAATTCAGGTTCAATGGAACATTGTATATTATTCTTTCTTTAAGAACTTATTTTCTTCCTTTGAAATGTTATCAACATTTCATTTTTCATACATACAAAAACAGAGGTATCTACCCTACAACATAGTTAAAAATAATCAAAATCTGATTATCAATGTTGACCCTCTCCTTGTTAGATTCCAAATTTACATCTTGAAATGCCTTTTCTAAATAAAAGTCACATTTTTTCCCCTCCAAAATGTCATTTATTTGGGTCCTTCCATTACTGTATATTTCAGCTAACTCCCATGCACTGATACTTTTTTTACTGTTCTGGATAACTTTCAGCTGGTCATTCAAAGTTAAATTTTTTTACATTGAACTTATTCTTTTAATAAAAAAAACAGGTGCTGCACATAGAAAAAGAAGTAGTACTGCATGATTTACAGAATACAAATGATTAGTTTACTCTGCTCACATGCTCCTTTCAACAAACAAAGGTGAAATTTCATAACTCTCACTGGCACTCCCCTTCCTCTCTCGCCACATCTGTTTAGGAATCGGATATTGCTAAGCAACTGTTAGATTAGTAGAGAAATTGTAAGATATCAAATAAGAAAAGCCACATCCAGATTTTTCACAATCTCAGTTGTAGTTAAATCATAACATACAAAGAAAAAATTGAAAAAAAAAAAAAAAGAAAAGAAATGCAGTGGGGTGCCCATTGTTGAGAGATTTAGTGTAACATTATTTTTGTGAAAGAGATTCAGTAACATTAAAACATTACCAGTATTCGAAGGTGATCGTTGTTATAGGTTTCACTGCAATCTTTGCTTATATTATGGAATTTCATTTAAATTAAACACACACATAAAAAAAAAAAAAAAAAAAAAAATATGCATTTACATGCCAAAAGTGATTACAGTGCATATAAAGAAGTCTTTCAAATCTTTTAATAACAACCAAATAGTTTTTTTTTTTTTTTTTTTTTTTTTTTTTAAACATTCCTAACAGTGATTAAGATTGGGAAAATATATATATATATATATATACATAATAAAATATACATATAATTTTTTTTTCTTAACTACTTTTTTTCCTAATCATTATTATGTTACTATTAGAAGCATATGAACCTAGTCAATTTGTTATTAAAAGATTGTAAGGATATATATATATATATATTTAAATACTGTAATCACTCTTAGTCTGTGAATGCATAATTAATTTAATGATAGCGAGTTATTTAGTCTGATGTAATTCCATAAGCATTCATAATTTTAGGAAAATGTTTTATAAAATTATTTTATTACACTTCTGTGTATAAATAATTCTTATTGATTGTAGATCCGGAATCTGAAAAATGGAAAATGTTTACAAAAGACCACATCAGTTGGATCTCAGCAAGGACTTGGAAAAATAAAAGTTGCAACATGTGTTTTTGAAGTATATCCACATCAAGTATGCATATATGTTTATCAATTATATACATATTTTAACTATACAGATTGTATGACAAATAATTGGAAATATTTAAAAGAAAATTCCCAGTATATTTTTTTTTTTATATCAGTGTGAAAGATTGTTACTAAATTTGACTGTAAAATGTTGACATCTTTTATTAATTCTATCTTGTTTTTAAAAATGTATGTATTTAACTCTTTAGGCATCTGGCATTTTTTATTCTTTTTAATGATTCATAAAATAATAAGTATGCAAACTATAAATAAATAGGTATTTAAATAATTACATATTTTGTTTATCTTATGTACTTGATAATCAACATAAGCTTAGAACTAAATAAATGTAATAAGATGTTTATTTATTTATTTTTTTAATAATTTGTTGTTATTAATTATTAATGTTCTACTCCTTTTTTTATTACAAATCTTATTTAATATTTTATATTATTTTTTAAATTTAAATTTATTGGGAGAAAAAATATAGATATATTTTCTAGCAATTTCATAACAGAAAAATGATTCAGTTGCTTAAAGAATATTTTGAATCCACAGTCTGGTAGGGAGGCAGCTCAAAACTTGTTGCTCAATATCAGTTTTTTTTTATTATTTTTTTTTAAAGTAATGTTGTAGATTAAAAATAAATAGAATTACACAATTAGTTTTTTGTATAATTTTTAGAATGTTCTGTCCGAAAGTTTAAAATATATTTGAAACCAGAATAATTATTTGAATAATCTTTTACAATTTTTCATGTTATTTTTGTACTATTAAATCTTATTATAATTTTTTCGGTAATATATTTTACATTTTTTGTTACAATTCCGATTTTTTTTTTTTTTTTTTTTCAAATGGGGAGGGGCATAGTGACTTTACAGATGCTTTGGTGAGATGTGGCCAATAAAAGGTTGGAACCACTGACCTAAAGAAATAATCATAAGTCAACTATGATTGTCTAATGTCATTTGATTTTTCTTAGTTATTGTTTTATTTCCTTACAAATATTATATTAGTTTCATATCTAAACTTTGTTCACAGTTATTTATTTTACATGTTTTGAATACTGCTGTATTTTTTTCCTCAGCTGTTTGTTTTCAAAAAAGAGGGCCAAGTTATGACTGATGAAAGCATATGTCTAGATTCACCTGAAAGTGCAGAAAACACTTATGTTGTTATGCTTGCCTGTAATGAGCTGCTGAGACAGAAATGGCAATATGATCCTACTGTAAGCTGTACATCAAATTCAAACTTGTTTATAATTTACAGATTTAAATAATATTTATGTAGAAAATTAATGTTTAATTCATCATCTAAATTATTCACCTAAAAATATAGTTAGGGTTATATTAAATTTATGATATAATCAATGGTGTAGTCATGCAAAAACCAGAGGGTACGCATCAGCGTTAAAGTTATAAAGGATATACAGATTTATTCAGAAAGTATACTGCATATACCTCTGTATATCTACCATTACATCCCTGGTTATAATGGTTTCAATATTCTAAATAAATGACAATTTTGTTTGCTATTATTACTTTATATTGATTTGTTACCTAATTCAAATTCATACTTTATTGTCAGTGTTTATCTAGTTCTAAATATTGCAATTTTTACTCAAGAATTAAATTTTAATGTTGAAATTTTAATTCCATATTTAAGATTGTTTACATGTGCATTTCCTTATTCATAGGATATTCTAATTAAAAAAAATAAATAAATAAATCTAGTTTGGAAGAAATTGCAATTAATAAAAATAAAAAGTCTTATTGTTTTCTAAAACTTTTTTGTAACAACACTAGAGATGAATTAAGCATTAAAAAAAGGAATATATTTCTTTTCCTTAACGCCTGTGAAAACTATTTTCTACTTTTAATATTCCATATACCAGGATTTTTTATAAGACTATCAAATATAACGATTGAATATATATATATATATATATATATATATATATATATATATTGAAACCATGATTGCTACATTACCTGGAAAAGTCAAATAATCCAGAGATTAGCCTAATAAGTCAGGAAATTTCAATATTTTATCCAAAATCTGGAAAAGTCAGGGAGTTGGTGAAATTTTATGAAAATTGCCAAATTAGTGCTACCAGCTTTCTTTTGACAGACGAAGAAAAATCTTTCATGTTTTTAGAAGTTTAATTTAAATTCCCCTCCTAATTTTCCCCCTACTTTTACCAATCACATTCCCACACACAGTTTAAAACTGACTCGTTAATGTGCTTTTTTTAAAAAACTTTCTGAAATATATGTCTTTTTGAAGCAACAATAAAACTAATAAAATCATTTCAAATCTCCCTAACTTCCATCCTGAAATCTCTGCTTCTTTACCTGCACTGTCTAAAGTTAGTTGTATTTGAGTTATATTGTGATAGTTGCTGCAGCAATTATGATTAAATAAAACAATATTGTTCTTTTTTTTTTTCCAGTTTAAAGGAAATTTATTTTGAAAGACTTAAATTACTAAGGAATGCTATTTTTATTATAGCCCTATCCTAAGAGCTTCTGTGTGGGTAGTGTGGCAAGGGGGGGGGGGGGGTTGCATGTGTGTCAGCCAGTATAATATAAAGTTAGAAAAATTTTATATTTTCAGTGGGTATATTTATTTATTTTACTTTTGATGTGCTCAATTCACACAATGCCATTAAACTGAAACTTTCCTAAAATACACCTGGAAAAGTCAGGGAACTTCATTCTCCTATTTCAGTAGAAATCCTGTGAAACTGTCATATGTTTGAATATCTTGACATATATGTGGCTTTGATGAATATAATTTTGATTAATGCACAAAAACTTATTAAATGATAAAGTTTTGTTTCTATAATTTCTCCATTATCCCTATTTTTATTTAGGTAACATAAACATGCCAACATTTATGTTTGTATCAAGTAGTGCCTAATTAATTGGAAAACAACAACTTTTGTATTGTAATTAAGCATACAAGTTTGTGGGATTAACCATTATTTTTAATGAAATACAGTATGGAACCATTTATCCGGAAACCAGAAAACCAGTTATCCGAAATGATATTTCTAATAGACTGATGTTAGAATCTTTGTTAAAAAAGTGTCATAAACTGCCAATTTGACATATACATTGCTTGAAACAATTATATAGTTTGATAATAGCATTTAGTATTTGAAATCGAAGCATATATAATAGTTATATTATAGATGTTTTCATTTTTATGCAGAGAAAATAAAACAATTTTTGTTTCCAAGGAATTTCTATAAATTACCTTTTTTCAAACTCTAACATTTGATCTTATTTGCATTTGATTCTTAGTTCAAGTAATCTAATAATTAATTTAAAATTAGAAGTGATACCACAATCATATTTATTTCATAAAACTTATCAAATGGATGCTGCTTTAATGCTCAACCAGTTAACCAGAAAAATCAATTATCCAGAATACTTCTGATCCCAACCATTCTGGATAAATGGTTCTGTACTGTAGTGTAATTCTTTTTTTTTTTTTTTTTTAAGTGGATTGTTATTTAATCCTTTTATGAAAATGGTGTCTTAGAAGCAATTACTAATTGAAAATATAGATTATAAAGGTTTAATTTCTATATTTCAGTTTTTTTTTTTTTTTTTTAAAGACATGCAATATTTTTTCTAATATCATTTAGACTGTTATACAAAGTATCCTTGATGAGTGGGATTTTATTGCATGCAAGGTATTATTAATACATTTGATGCCCCTGCACCTAATTGTTTTTGAGAGAAGGATAGCTCCTTGCATGTTGACCTATATTTACTTCTTTATTTCTTTAAAATGAAAAAAAAAAAAAAGATTAATTGCAGAAAAAAATTGCCAAATTTTTTTCATTTAAAAAAATGCTTTTTAATTTTTTAAAATATACATTCAATAAATGACACTCTAACATTTAGAAGCCCCTGGGTCCATTGCTGACCCACTCTTAAAAAGCTGACTTAAGAGATTACCTGCTATATTTTTATGATTTTGTACCAAATATATAAAGTATATTTCTGATCTTTTGATGCTTGATTATATGACATATATGTTTCAATAATACCTCTCGCCTATTCTATCATCAAACTTATGCAAGCATTTCTAAAGATGCTTATGGCAGCATTCCAAAATTTTAATAGAAAATGTATTGCTTTTAAAAAATTAACTGTACAGAATTATAAATATGGTAAAGTAGTAATATGCGACTAAAATATTGTGTTAAATTATTTTTGCATGACATAAATTTTATTAATTAATGTTGATTTTTTTTAATTATAATTTAAAATAGATTAAAAAAAATTAAAACTGGGAGATATTGCAACTAACAAACAGCCCTAAAAATTCTAATTCTTCTTTCTATCAAAGTGATTTGCATTTTTTTTTCTTTATTTCTCATGTAAAATTTAAATCTCCCCCCCCCCCCCTCTCCCTGAAATTATTTTATTTGTAATTTTGACAACAGATAGAAAAAATATGTAATTACAGAATTTTCACCTTGACTTTTTCTTATTTATTTATACACTTTTTTTTCATCATAACAGTTTCTTATTTTACTTTGTGATAGTAGATATTTTACCTTATAATGATATTAATTTATTTGTATTAATTAAAAATATAGCTCAGGGTTTGCACAGTAAAAAATATATATATGCAATAATTTCTTCCCAATTATTTAATAATTTAGGTTTTCTAAGATATTTCTGATCTTTTGATAATTGGTTATATAAAAGTCAGTTGTATTTAGGTAATTCACATTTACCATTTTTTTTTTTTTTTTTTTTTTTTTTTTGTGCTTGACAGAAATCTCATAAGATCTCTTATTTATTTATTTGTTCCAGAAACAAACATTCCTACATCTGAAATCAAAATTATGCTTGGATTTACCTTCTGAAACAAGATCTGAAGCTTTAACATTACAGGTATGCAATGGTAAGGCAAGTCAGCGATGGATGTTGGAATCTCTTGACTGGAAAACATAGATGCTTCTTAAAAGTAGTTTTATGTGCCTGTGTTTTAGTGTATTATTGAATAATTGATCTTGCTGGCAGGGGCACCATTTAAAAACTATCTTCAGGTGGTTGGACTTCTTTTTTTTTAAGTTAAAAAAAAAAATTACAACTTTGAATTAATTGATTCATTTTTATTCTTATTTATGTATATTTAAAATTAACCAAAATACTCATTAATGATAAGTGTATTTCACTTTGACAATCTTTAATAGAAAGGCTTTAGCAAATATTATTGATAATTATTAATTTATGCACTTAAAATGTTTAATCTGATATTTCTATTTTAAACAAATTTGATGAGTTATTTTAGACTTGTGCAAGGTTTGTTTTTCTGAACTGTATGCACATTTTGAAGTATCAAACTCTTTAAGGGGTGGCAAATGCCTCCTAGTCTATACTAATAAAATCCGTGCGCCTCTGTCTGTCTGCTTGAAGCCGATTACAGTTTGCAACGCGGGCGAGTTGGAAGTCGTGAGAGGTGTCTTTCGATTGGAAATATTCCGGGGAAGTCATTTCGGGCATTTTCGAGACCGTGGGACCAAAATTAAAAAAGTTATGAATTAAAAACCCCTTGGGAATCGGAACGAAAAATGTCCCAAATACCAAACGGAGCTCCGAGGCAGAACACTACGCTACCTTGCGGTGAAGAACCTGAACTTTTCCCCTTTGGCTAAAAGAAGAAACAGCTGAAAATCGCTTTTTCTACCGCCGCTAATTACGTTTTTTTTTTTGCGCGTTTTTTCTTAAACCATCATGCAGACAGTTTTTAAAGTAGAAAAAAACTGATTACATATTCAGAATCTGCATAAAAATCTGCTTCTGAAGAACTAAAAAATACGGAAAAATGTCTTAAGGGCGCGTAGTTCCCACCGTGCAAAACCAAATATTTTTAACGGGACTATGGGCGCGAAGCGACCATAGTTCCGATCCACAATCTTTTTTTTTCAAGTGCACGTGGCCCACAGTGCGAAATCACATATTTTTAACGGGACCATGGCTCTTTAATTTACTTTTTTTTGTGCTTGAGGATTCGAACACCAAGATTTGCTTATTAAATGAATATTTTTGCTTATTATATACTGCTTAATACCGAGGTTCGTTTGGAAAAAGTGGCCCAGCTAGCGGGCGTAGCTCGCTAGTCTTTATTAAATGGTGCCCCTGTGTACAGCACTGAAAACAATAGAATTTATTTAAATAAATTCTTATTAATTTCACTTTTAGTGTACAACCTGTTTCAATGTAAATAATGTCATGTTATTTATATGAATTTTAATCAATGTGTATAAAAGAAAACAACTGCATTTAAGATTGATGTTATGTTTACCTGAAAATCTATAAAACTGAAACTGTTGTGTTAAAATGGAATTATTTTTATTGGTTTATTAATTTGTATGTATGTAAATTTAAATTCTAATTATGGTGTTGGGGGGGGGGGGAGATAAAAATTAAATATGTTTGTGTATGTTTTTCAAACAAGCTTTTCAATGTTTCACACAAACCTATATTTGAAGTTTATAAATTCAAATTTAGATAAAAGTTTTAGAAATATTTTTTATCTTCATAAGTTTAATTCTTACTAAGAAAAAAAAAAGAACTTTATAAAATAATTGGTTTTACACACATTTCTAAAATTGATAATGAATTTAATATCCTATTTTCAATATTGGTATAACAAATTTTAATATAGGAAATAGTGGTTTTAAGATTATCATAATTTCTTTTAGCTATTGTATTGCAAAACAGTAGTTTGTAACAATATAAGAAATTTACAACTGAAATAATATTAAAAATTGTTTTTGAAAAAAAAAAAAAAAAAATCAAGGAAACATTTTTGTTGAAATGTTTTCAAGATTATCATTTAGAAAATATGTAATGCATTTATGGTCCTAAAATTATTAAAATTTGGTGATAGATTTTTTAGTTGTGGATATTTGTTGTGTGGGCTTGATTTCATAAGTATGTTAGTAATTATACTTCATATGGCAGCTATTTATATGACAAATGTTGGTGAATTTTTCTATGATTGCACCTTTTGCTTAAATTTAATTATTTAAGCTTAGATGCTATGTGCTACTCCCAGAGTCCACACTGGTTTTTGACCAATCTTAGTTATTGGACTGATCAACAAAATAAAAATAACTTAGTAAAATAGATAACATTGATTGGTCTGTTACCTCCTTTCTTAATCAGCTAGGTGCCTGGTTCTGAGATACCATTCATGCAACTCTTATTATGGCTTTAGCTAATGCTGATATTAAGTGATATTGAGAAATATATTTCTAAATAGGGTTGAGAGAAGGCAAACTAAAAAAAAGGAATAACAATTCATGTATCCAGCATAGATTATGTAACACTTTCAGAATACTGTAATAAAACTTTACAGTTTATTATGGTGGAAGATGATTGTCTAAACAAACAATTTGAAAACCCAATTCCTGCTATTACCATCAGTAGTCAGAAAAATATCCTCTTTTGAATTTTGTGCAGCCATGCTCATGAGCTAGATATTTGTAGGTGTACAAACATGCATTAACAACTGAAAACACACTTCCAGCATTTTTTATTTATAGGCTTCAATAGTTTAAATTATTGTTCAGTTTTTCTGTTACCAAATTCTTTTGTATCTCTTTGTAAATGAATGATAAATTCATTTTATGGGGGGGGGGGGGTATTGGTAATTGGGGGGTTTTTGGTAATTTAATACTGGTTGGTAACAGAATGAATTTTTTTTAAAAATAAGCTATTATAATAAATATACCCTTTATTGAAAAACTTTTTCTATTCTTCGTATTGAACTAGTTTAGGTAAGTGATATAAATACATTTTTATAACTATGGATTTGCCATATAATTTATGTGTATCTATAATGAAATTTAACAATAATTTAGAACAAAATTTAAATGGATAAAAATTAAGACAACAAGTATTGCTGGCTTGGAAGTAATATATTCAATATTGAAATGAGTAAGATGAGCTTTCTTAATTGGGCAGTTACTTTTAAAGTACAGTTAAAACTTATCCAGCTGTGAACGATGTAAAATTAAATAATTTTAGCAAAATGGAAATTGTATATATTAGACGGGCTTATGGAAAAAGAAATAAACTGTCTCACCATTTAATTTTTAATTCATTAAGTAATGCACATTTAAACACTCGTTTAAGTAGCTATTTCCAAATGTATTAAAATTGCTTGCATTAGGCAAGGAAAGGTATTGCTTGCCAAACCACATGAAGTGTTCATTAAATATTTGAAAATATTGAATTTTAATACAAATTTTTACTAGAATTCTGTTACTAAATTTGACAGATCATTTGCTTATATAAGTAGTTTCATTAGCCTTTTTGTTTTGAAATATTCTGAATATACACTTAGACTTTTCTTGCAAGATAGTCTAATTTAAAGAGAATGTTTTAAGCGTACCTGATTTTTTAAAAGAAACAATTGCTAAAAAAATATAGAAAGTAGCATTATGGGGTTTTTACATTACAGAAAAACATGTTTATTATTTTTATTTTTTTTAATGATAAAAACCTTATGGTAGAGGTCTGCACGGGCCCGGGCCTGGCCCGTACCCGGCGGAATCGTTAAAAATTTTCTAACGGGCCGGGCCGACAAACAAAATAAACGGGCCGGGCTGGCAAAAAAATTGAACGGGCCATACGGGCCGGGCCAATAAAAAAATTTTCGGGCCTGCCGGCCTGTTCTGCAGATCTATGCATAAACAATAAAATATGATCTATTTTCAACGCAAATGGTTTTAACGAGAGTAAATATAAATGTGCGTCACGAGCCATACTAGTTTGACAGCATCAATATAAAAATACAGTGTGAGATCGGCATCGGACAGTTAAATTCTGTGTAACCCGTTTTAATATTTTTTTAGCTGACTCATACCGGGCCGAGATCAAGCTTGCATCATTTTTCCACATATAGACTTGCTGGACCGGAACAAGACTTAATTGCAATTGACTTAATTGTAGGGCAGACAACATGATTTGTAAAATTATTAACAGCGATAAAGAACTTATGTTAGATTAATCTTTGGATATATACTTCTTGATGGTTTTTAAATTAATTTCTCAATAACGCGAAAGTTTGACACATTTTCAGATTAATTTTTAATTGTAAAAACATAAAAGTGATAAGCCTGACTATTGAAGGCATTTGGAATCGAATAGCATTTTTCATTTTTGATGAATAAAATACTTGCATAAATTTGTTCAGAGACAATAATTTCTCAAACGGTTGCAGGTTTTTCTCCCTTCCCATGCAATTGCTTCCGGAAATTCTGTTGAAAATGCTGACTATAACAATAATTTATTTCCTTTCAGTATTCTTAAATTTCTTGTATCAAAAAACGGTTAATGCCACTTGATTATATAGTTTCTGAATAAAGATACCTGCAGTGCGTTTCTGAGAAAAAAATGAATTTACAAATGTATCAGAAAGGCGTATATTTGAGTTAACGAATGAATTTGGATTTAAAATCTTTAATAAAATGATATAGAAATATTTTTATAAATCTTCTGTTATTAAACGCCTTCAAAAGTTACCATGTTTTTAACTTTCTTTTTTCTTTTATTCTAAGCCATATTAATTTTTTGATGAATCTTTATTTGATTGTTGAAAGCCTAAGAATCTTAGTAATCACTAATATTGCTAATGTGTATTTCCTGTAAAATATACTGTAAAATCATTCCATAGATATGTATGCAGTATTCTTTAAAAAAATCTTAATTATATGAAAAAAATCTGAATTTTTTAGAATTCGTAGAAATTGTAACGGGCCAAAATGGGCCGGGCCTGTTTTCAATGATTTCTGTACGGGCTGGGCCTAAAATATAAAAATTTAAACGGGCCGGGCTGGGCCTGGAAATTCCGGCCCGTGCAGACCTCTACCTTATGGTCAGAAAAATCACATTTGATACAAACAAATGGCATTTCAGTTGTGTCAAGCAATGCAGTACAAATTAAGACTTAACTAGAATTACAAATGTTCAATTCAACAAATGCTACTACTGAGAATAGTCGTAGATGATACAAGATATTCTGCAAAGTATTAAAATGCAGTTCTTGTTGTATAGTGACAAGCAGCAGCTTTGGAAACATCTAAAAGCTGATTGTTGGTGTTAAATGCAGTTAGCTTATCAGTAATTCCTATTTTTATTAAAAATTTCTGATTTTTTATGTATTTATGTGAAAACAATCATACTACTACCCATATGTTTTAAAATTTTCTTTTCTTCTTGGTTTTATTTGATCATACTGTATAATTTATTTTATTGGTGATCCCAGATCCCTTCTCCTCCTCCAAAGACGTTTGAGAACCACTGTTTTATTTGGTATAATGGACTTAAAATAATAGGATATTAATATTTCATTTTCTAAAAGTATTTTTTATTACCATGGAAGTTGCTTAAGCTTTTTATTTATTCAGTTAAAAAAATTAAGCAAATGAAAGTTTTTATGAATGTTGATGATCTCATTATTAAACTGTATGCTGGATTACAATTTTTCAAAAACTTAAAATTTGCATTAAATAGCACCTACACATAATATTAACAAAATAATATGTTAATTTTTATAAATAGATCAAGATTAGTTTTTACTATGAGAGAACATATTTCTTATCTGTTTTACAAATTTTTTCTGTAGTTTTTCATTCAGAGAAATATGTAGTAATTTTTGTAAAATTATACTTCAATTTAATGTTCTAAATGTTTTAATCTTAAGATGAATTTATATATTTTTTCATTTTTATTGGTAATTTTTACCAAATTGAAATTACTTTACAAAAATGCTGTTTTCGATATTCAATTTTAAAAGTGTACATAAAAAAATCATTCATAAAAAATGATTTGTAAAAGAAATCGTTTATATAATACAATTACATATATGAATTAATACAATTTATTGTGTGGCTTGTTTATAAAAATTTTATACCTGTTGAAAATTGACATATTTTATGAAGAATAAAGCAATAACAAAAATTAAATATTTTTAAATTGTAGAATTTTTAGAAAAATATTTTTATGAATTTGAACACTTTGTATTGTTGAAAGTTTGATATTTCTATTACCAGTTTTTAGATGTTAAATTGGATATATTATTGAATATACATTCCATTTTTAGAATATTAAGACGTTTATTGCATACTTTACATGCTCATACTATTTATACTTATTATTATATGAATTTTCT
This sequence comes from Maratus speculifer, assembly GCA_964019185.1. NCBI lineage: Eukaryota > Metazoa > Arthropoda > Arachnida > Araneae > Salticidae > Maratus > Maratus speculifer. Next base: position 397,123,761 of record OZ025294.1, on the reverse strand, counting down.
ATAATGAAAAAAAAAATATTTCACAAAAATAAAAGTAAAAAATAAATTTTCTTTCTTTTTCAAATTTACATTTGAACAAGTTTTCTTTTATTCTCAATTTTTATTTTTAAAATGGTTCACAATACATATAATTGTCTGTATGTGTTACATATATTTATTCAATCTTCCATTTTTAATAAAATGTGATAATATTTTTGCAAATAATGCAATTCTATGTTTGTGAAGTGAAATCAATCAAATAACTTGAAGAAAATCCCACATCTTATTCTGCTTTTTATACATAATATATAATGTACTTATTTGTTTTGTACATTGTGATATATTTGTTACTAGTTTTATTTATGTATTTTTAATCTAAAAATAAAATTACATTTTTACTCACTTTCTGTGTGTGAAATTCCTGACTAGTATTCTAATGTTTCTGTACTATCTTTTATATAGTGTAAATTTCAAAAGCTAGTAACTTTAAGATTTGTACATTTTTTACTTTCGCTTTTGAAAATAGTTCATTTTTTCCATTTTCAAATAAAATTTAAAAAATGTATTATCATATTTATTTATACACCTGTTTTTTCAGCTCCAAATTTATCATACATTTTGAACCGAGAAGATTTACATACATTCATGCAAATTATAGTAAAAGCTGAGCTAAGTACAGTGCACTCAGAACCATTGAAATCTATATAATTTAAATTTTCCATAAATTCAAATTACTCATAAAGTCTTAAAAACTGTGTTTGAAACTAACGTTGAAATATGTTTGTTAATTTGAATTTACTTTTATCACATCAAGCCAAAAAATTTACCAGATATGAGATTGTTTTGTACCTTAGGGAGGATTTTCACTTTTTAAAAAGCAATTTTGGACATTTTATACAAAATTTTTATACAAAAATGAAAAAAAAAAAAAAAAAAAAATATCGAAAGTATATGGGGGAGGGGAGACTGAAAATTTTAATTACAAGACTACTCAAATGCTTGAAGTTTGTTTCTGAATTTCTGTGCAAAAGAGCCATTAAATCAAAGGTGAGCTTATTTTATAAGTACCTGAAAGTTATATAAATGAGAGAGATTGTTTAACACTTTCAGGGGCATGTAATTGAGTTTATGAAATGAATTTTGGAAAAAAAATATTAATAAATAATTTAGTAATTAAAATAATTTTAGTTTTTTTTTTTATTTATTTAAAAGTTTTTGGTGCAAACCTGGATTAAAATTAGATAGGATATATATCCCATTGCCCCTCAAGTTAATACATAAGCAGAAGCTAATTGAATCCCAAACCAAGTGTGCTGAATTCTATTTTTAACCGTTTACACGCTGAATTAGTATCCCAATGTAATTATAATTTTGTTCTTCTTATATTACAGCTTCAAATGTTTTAATTTATGTGTCAAATTTAGAAAATAAAAAATTTCTGCAGTTTTTTGGTTTGTATTGTGGAACATAATTGTTGATTGACAACCTATGCAAATATAACAAATTATTTTCTGCTACCATGCTATTGTATATTGTTCTTGAGTATTTTCTCGAATTCCAAAAACATTTAGAATCCTAGTGGTCAAATGTAAGTAATATAGAGAAAATGATGAAAGCAAATAATATATTTTTTATGCAAATTAATGAATTTACATTTTCCTTATACTTGTGATAAATGATTAAACATAAATATTTTTTTTTCAAAACTTCAAATCAACCTTATATTTTATAGGAAAAATAAGGACATTGTTATTATGTTGGAAAATGTTTTGTATTACAAATAATGCAATGTCCCCTTTTGGGAACATTGGCGTTTAAACGGTTAATAAATCATAAAATTCTTAGCATTTCTTTTTCTTTCTTTTATTTTAAAAAAGAAAAAGATCGTTAGAGTAAAGTTAAACTTAAAAATTATTATTATGAATTATACTTAAAAGAGTTGAAAAATTAAGTAAATATTAAGGTATTTAATGATCTTTTTAGAAAGGTGAAATAAAACTATTTTGTAAATCAAGTTAAGCTATTTTTTATTAAATGAATTAACGATTAAATATTAAACTATGAATATTAAAGTAAAATAGTTTAAAATTAAATATTAAAATTTGAGAATTAATTATTATTTGAATCTGAAAATTAATAAATGTTGCTTAACAATACTTAAAAACAGTAAATGCCTACTAACATAACATAACATACAATATGTGGTTTACAACAAGTAAAAAACAGATAATAATCTCTTAAAAATAATATTTATTTGACCGACACAGGAAGTAGTACATAACTGCATACTTAAAGTTCAAAGACACATACAACAGACAGTTATATAATACAATATATATTTTTATACATTACAAATTATTTACATTATAAGCTGCATATAACAAGCAGCTAATACTGAATAGTGAATTTTAAAATACTTTTTGATTTTTATGAACTATTTAAGTCATAGGTTAAATTTTGTCATGATTGAAAAATATGAGGTACAAAATGTGTTTAAAATATCACTGCTATGAAACAGTAGCTAAACATAGAACTCACTAAGCAACACTTTAAAAAAATTGTACTTCAAAAATATATTTATTTGAAAGTTGACTAGAAAATCAAATCTTTAAAAAAACAAAATACTGTTACATTTGTTTGATAATGAAATTATTTTGCACAGATGAATTCGCAAAAATTAATAAATCTAGACTAAGTTCTTTCTAACATGGTGACTGTCATATGAATTAAATTATATATGTACTATTCACTATATAAAATTCATGTTAGTATTACAATGATTAATATTTTAATAATACACTGAAGGGGAAACAATTTAAGAATTGAAGTAAAATAGATGCTAATCAGGGTTGGCACGGTTTAAACCAATTGGTTTTAACCATGGTTTAAACCACAGTTTAAACCAAATGTTTTTTTTCTCAAAAAAAAAATAATAAAATAAAATAAAAAACAATTGGTTTTTTTAGAAGAAATCTAATGACATTTTCTTTTTTTTCTTTATAATTTACATGTTTCAGATTATTGGACATAAATAATTTCTACTTTTAACACTTTATTTCAGTAATAAGTATTATATATAGTGGGTTTAGGTATTTTTTTATGCATAGGATTAAACCAATTGTTTTTTTTCTATATAAAAAAAAAGGCAATTTGTTTTTTAGAAGAAATCTAATGACATTTTCTTTTTTTCTTTATAATTTACGAGTTTCAGATTATTAGATATAAATAATTTCTATCGTTTTTTAGAAGAAATCTAATGACATTTTCATTCTTTCTTTATAATTTATCAGTTTCAGATTATTGGATATAAAAAATTTCTACTTTTAACACTTTCAGCAATAAGCATTAGGTATATTGGGTTTACGTCATTTTTTATGCATAGAATTCAAATCAGTACACATATCATCAGTGATCAAAGATAAAATAAATTCAATATTTAGTATAAAATATTTAATTTTTTTTAATAATGCAGAATATTTAATGCAATTAATAATGTAACACAATGACCTTTTAAGATTTTGCACAAGCTGTAAAAGAAATTTTTCTTTTGGGAGATTATCTTGAAGAATTAAAAGCAAAGACTGGTTGCTAGTTATAGCATTTTAATAATAATTTTTCCCCCTCTGCTATCTGCTGAATCAAACGACTAAAAATGTTAACTTCAAATTGTCACTCAAAAAAAAAAAAATAAAAATAAAAATAAATAAATAAATAAAAATAAAAATCCTAAGTAGTATTTGTAATTTATTATTTGAATAATTGTGGAAAAGAATATTTATCAAACTACATCCAAACGTTTATTGTTAGTAATCAAAAGATTGTTTATAAGGATTTACAGGGCATCAATGGTTCACTGTGTAGAACAGTTAAAACTTTCAACATAAGACTGTTTAAATTAAAAAATGAATTTTTTCAATTTTCAGCATGAATTCACTATAATTATTAAATTTAAATTATTTTAAATGAAATTATACTGCTTATAAACCAATAATATCTGAATTTTGTCAGTAATTATGCATGTAATATGTGATAAAGGATGTTTTTAAAAAAAACCCGATTTAAACCAAAAAAACTTGGTTTAAACCAAAAAACCGTTTTTTTTCGAAAAAACCTGTTTTTTTTCCAACCCTGATGCTAATGTTAAGAATTTGTGTATTTTTCTGTTAAACACAAATGTCTTTAATAAGAAAAGAAGTATTTAAAATTTTTTTGACAGCAGTGTGTCATATCATTAACTGATTAAGAAAAAGGGGGTGGGTGGGAAGTATGATAATATTAATTTCAACAACCTTATGTAAAATTAAATTACTTCAAATAAGTAGCAATAAAGCATAAAATTTCAATAGAAAGAAGAATGAGTAAAATAACATTTTTGTGACAGTACAATAAATCCCAGAAGCAGAAGTTTCTGGCTTAGTCTGCAGCACCGAAATTTATTTGTAATCTCAAATAATATTGAACCTATATTTTATAACATAAAATTATACTAACACACATAAATGAAGTATGCAATTATAAATACCTGGCAAATATTATCAATACATAAAAAAAAAAAAAAAATTCTGAAGCTCAAAATTGATTTTGTAATTATATACCATATATTGAAGAACTAAAGGGTAATAAACTTGCAAATTAAGTTAAGCTAAATAATTTAAACATTGTTGAATCTATTAAACTAAATATGTTCTTTAATTATTTTTACTATAATCTTAGTAAGAAGTCCTTTGAATTATTATAATTTAAAGCTGTTAATTTTCAAAATCTAAAAGAATTTGCAACACCTGCTTGTCATGCTGCATAGCTTCTGTTACTGGGCACTAAACAAAATACTAAAATGAAGTAAAAATAAATGTATTGGAAACTCTTTCACCTTTAAAAACAAGCTATGTTGAAGATAGCAATATTTGCTTGGTAAGTTTTTTTAGTTTTGTTATATTAAAGCCACATATCTAAAACGATACACATTATTATACATATATGTAAATACTTCGTTTTGTCTGTAAACATTAGTATAGATATTTTATGAAATAAGAATAGTAGACAAATCTGAAATTTTCTTTACAAAATTGCAAACTTTGATTAAAATAATTATAGATTAATTTATAACACAATTGATCAATCGGTAAATGAATTCTAACAGATGTGAATATTTCCAAGTGGATGAAAAGAGTCTTGGCCAGGATTCGAACCAGAGATGTATTGGCTGAAGCCACTAATGCTCTACCAACTGAGCCATCCCGGATGAATACTAGGACTAATTCATCCAATTAAACTTAATGATCGCACAATCTGGTCTGATACTTTGAATCAGCTCAACAGAATAAATCAAAGGTTAATATGAGGAACAGCAAATTTTCTTATGTAGCATTTTCCCCAGTTCCTTATATTAACCTTTTGATTTATTCTGTTGAGCTGATTCAAAGTATCAGACCAGATTGTGTGATCATTAAGTTTAATTGGATGAATTAGTCCTCTAATATTCGCCCGGGATGGTTCAATTGAAAGAGCATAGGCGGCTTCAGCCAATACATCCCTGGTTTGAATCCTGCCCTGGACTTTTTTCACCCACTTAGGAAAATTCACAGCTGTTAAAATAATTATCTTAGAAATATGGCTGGAACATGATGAGAAATGGTGTCAATGAAAACATTTGGCGGTTTATCATTTGGATCCCAGTTAATAAGAAAATACTAAATTTTGTTATAGGAGTATGACGATTATATTTTTAGACTATCAATAAATATGCCAAAAGATTTATCACATTTATATAATCACTTTAAAATAGTTGTATTTACGAGCATACTAATACATCAATCTAGCTCAAATTTATTAAAATGAAGATAATTGTATAGTTTGAACAGCAAAAATATATACAGACCTTTTGGACTAACACACTTAGCATCAACATTTTTAAAAACTTGAATATAAAAAACTTGAGAAGATCTACAAGTCAAAGGCAAATATTTTATTAAAATAAAATAGGATTCTTTACAAAAAAGACAAATTGTGGTACTTATTGAAAAAAAATAAAAAAATAAACATTAAGAGTTAAGATGCTACATCTAAGGGAAAACAATTAAAATTCTAAATATAAAGAACCTATCCAATATTCTCTGAAAACAACCATTGTCTTACTAAATTGCATCAGCAAATCAGTTAAAGGTTAGTTGTCAATGTCTTTCTCACTGATAGTTCTGCTGTTCTCAACTGATGTCTTTTACTAAAGCTAAAATAGGCTTCCTTAAATATATATAAAGATGGAGAGAAGGAATTCTGATAAGAGTAGCAGAAAAGAAGATAAATATTTCCTTTTATAATTAAATGAAAGTCTGCTGTTAGGCTGGAAATTCAAAGCAAAATTTGACATATGAACGAGGACTTGAAATTAACTCAATTTTAAATTATCTTTCCACTTTAAATTTGTTGTTTATATGTACAATCATTCCTATTATATCTTTATACATTCCAAGCCAAACAAGTTATAAAGAATTCAGACATCAAAAGGTTTTTAGTCCTAGGTGTTGGGAAGAAGAAATAAATGGCGTTTTACAACATGGAAGCATCGGAGAGATATGAAAATTCAAAGCTAACTCCTACATTGTCTATTATTATTCTTGCTTTTTAGTTTCCTGTTATTATTATTATTATTTAGAATTTGATTGCATGTTAAAAAGTCTTTAAAAATACATCAAATTTATCACAATTAAATCTTATTTATTCATGCCAAATTCATATTGGCAATTTGGTTATACAATACAATAGACTCCCTCAAATCCGCAAAGCTTGGGACCAGGGGTTGTGCGAATTTTAGAATTTTGCAGATTTTTGGTCATTGATTTGTTTACATTTTTGAAACATTAATTTGATTGGTAGTTAAGCATTATAATGAATGAATATAATAAATTGAAACATTAAAATAATTAAGTAAAATATTTAAATAAATAAATAGATAAAAAAACAAGTAATTATTACAAAAAAAATTAAGTAAAATAAAATTTTAGAAAAATATTTAAATAAAGTAAATATTTAAGATACAATACTAAATATAAATAATGATGAGGAAGAATCAATCTTTTATATATATATATATATAAAGAAAAATATTTGCCTTTGTTAATAAACAAAAAAAAAAAAAGCTTGATTAATTTTAAAATATTCATTTTATAGAACAAAAATTATCCTGCCCTTCGAATTACAAACACTACCAAATGGTCATTGAAAGTTACATTATGCTGGGACTACGATACAATAATGATTATTTCGATTAAATATTGATCCTCGTAATTAGTAAACTGGATGTAGATCTCAAATTTGTTTTGTAACTAGCAGGGATAAGGAAATATTAATAGAACTATAAAATAATAATTTTACATTGCAAAAATTATCCTGCTAGGTAAATTGCAAACACGATTAAACGGCCATTGAAAGTTATATTATGATGCAACTACCATACGATAATGATTAATTCGATTAAATATCGATCATCGTATGTCTAAGAAGCTTATTTTTTAACACTGCAGAATTTAAATTGAAAGACATTTAAAAAAAAAAGGTAAAAAGTTGAAAAGAATTTAAAAATATACATACTTAAAGAATTATTTGTATTGCGCTAGTCGCTGACTTCAACGCCATCTTTAATTTCATTGTTTACATCTAAAAAAATGCATGGATTTCTGCCCTTCATGGATTTAAGGGAGTCTACTGTGTTTCAATACAACACTTTTACATAAAAAAATTATTGAAATTTCCAAATTGATTTTCGTTATTTATGCTGGTTAATTACCTTCAGAATATATACAGAAAATAGCAATCATAGAAACCAGTAATATTTCAAGAAAGCTTACAATCTTAAGATTTTTCATAGCAGTTCAATGGGTATCTTAAACAATAAATGTAAAAAAGGAATTTTTTAAAAAGCAGCATAATATAAAAAATATACCTTTCTATACAAAAAGAAAATTGAAAAATCTACACTTATGTTACAAGCTTTTTAATTTAGCAATTGAAAATATGTGCATTTTTATGGAAGCCTAATATGTCAAATGAATAAGTATTAATATATATATATACATTTTATAAATACACTTTTTTTTTCAAATTCAATGCTTATTTTTAATATTGCACCTAATTTTTTTAGAATTTAATAAAACGTATATATATAAATAATTTTTACTCTGTTTCTTTTTTAAAATATGGCATCAAGAAAGTAAAGCATTATTTAAACAATCTTTTTAAGATTCTCAAATTGATTTTTCAATGTCTAATCATAATTTAGTATGAAACTATTCATTGACTGAAGCACATATTTTAAAATATATTTTACATTGATTTTTAGGTGCGTTCGTAATTATGTAAATAAGTAGCACCTATTGTTGTCGCTCAGTCCGTCCGTCTGTCTGTCCGTCTGCATATAACAACGCAAAAACTACCCAACTGGATCGTTTGAAATTTAAAATACATAGTTATTACATAATTTTGTCGAGTCATTTCAAATTTTATGAAAATCGGATGGATAGATCAATTACAGGGACAATCAAAAGGATTCCGTTACATTACGGTCAATGGGGAAAAAAGTTTCGAATGTATTTTAATCGTTTGAAATTTAAAACGTATATTTATTACATAATTTTGTCGAGTCATTTCAAATTTTATGAAAATCGGATGCATTGATCAATTACAGGGACAATCAAAAGTATTCCGTTACATTACGGTCAATGGGGAAAAAAGTTTCAAATGCATTTTAATGGTGTTACACTCATTTGAATATAACAGAATTGGCATGAATCTATGAAATATGTACTAAAAATACATTTTGTACAATCTGTAATGCAAAGAATATTAATTATTAAATTACAGGGCCACACAAATGTATTCCATTACATAATGTTATACGGGGAAACATTGTTTGGGGGGTGTTTTAATTATATTAAACTACTTCACGTTTTATGAATAAGATATACGTTAATGAAGTATAATAAAAATTACTCCCTGCATATTTACAGGAACACAAAGATTTCGACCACTATACTGTGTCCAAAGTATGCTCTACTATATCAGCAAGATCTGAATATTTTAAAACTTCGTTATCGTACGAACGCACCTCATTTGCTACGCTTTACGTGCAATTTCCAACTTGTTTATTTGTATTTTCTACTTTATAGTATTTAAAATATTTTATTGTTGTAGCTTCACAGCCATTTTGGCATCATTGAATACATTGTTGTTGTGACTCATATACAACTGTAACCACAAAAAATATAAGACGATTTATTACCTATTCAAAGATAACAGAAATATGCCTTAAAATTAAGCTCTTGAAATATTCTATTGTCATGAGAAACACATGTATGCTACAATCTTTATACATGAAAAGAAAGTTGAGTGAAATTTAAAAGTATAAAAGGAAACAATTTCTTGAGATACTTGCATTCAATTAAATGTTAAGCATCATTAATTTACTACCTAGATTCAAACATCAAACTATTTTATTCTAAAATACAAATGCATTTATTTGTTAATGACACTAGGCTAAATATTAACGCTTGATATTGTGACCTATTCTATTACTTTAATTGCATATATATCTTTTCTAATATGCATTACATCATTTCAATAATTACCTCTTCAAGATTTTTAATTATATAATCATGGAAATGCTCCAATCAAATAAGGCAAATATTACTTTTCTTTATTACTAATTCCAAAATTAAATCTTGCATACACCTTTCTAAAGTGTGAAAATGCACCCATTGTCTCAAAGAAGTTAATTCATTGAATTGAATTAAAAATTGTTCTGTCAAATAAATATTGTACTGAAAATTAATTTATTCATTTTTGAAGATCTTTTAAAAAAACTTTTATGCTAAAAAATATTTAATTTTAATCTATAACAATAAAATTATACAAAGTAATATTTGCAATAATGTAAATAAATATGAAAAAGGAAAAAAAATTGCACAATTATCACAACTGTCAATTTATTACCAACTAGAAAGGCCTCTATATGCACATACTCAGAAAAATCTTAAATGTTACAGATTTTTTTTTTTTTTGTATTTATGTTATTAAAAAAAATTCCAGCATAACCTCAATATGGTGTCTATAAAAAATTTAAAGTTTATTTGGGAATTTATCACCTGTTAGCGATGGAATAAAGTGTCAGAGACATTGGGAAAATAGTATTGTTGCCGTGGAAACAATATATTCAATATCGAATTATATAAGGCATGCTTTCTGAAGGGAAATATACTTAAAACTAATCCAGCTACTGACACCATGAGAGATTACGTAACAGCAGTACACAAGCAGTATATAAGTTTATAGAAAAATTAATAAACTGTTTCATCATTTAAGTGAAAATTCATTAAGTATTGCAAATTTAAATACTCGTTTGACCAGCCATTTCAAAAGACATTGCATTTGGCAAACAAAAATGTTTCTCATCAAATTGCTTAAAGCATTCATCTTTTCACATCAAATATTCAAAAGTATTTATTTTCTTTTTCTTTTAAAGACTTCATACTGTAATTCCTCCGCTAAATTAAACTGATTCTTTATTACATACATAAGTAGTTTCATTAGTATTTTTTTTTCCAAAATATTCTGAGTATGCATTAGACCTTCGTTATACGCTTAGAAAAGACACTATTAATAAAACAGACGGTTTTTTCCTATAAAATAACAAATGTGGTATTAATAAATAAATAAATAATACAGCTCTTTTAAGCAACTTCAACAGCACGACCGAGACAAGTTGGGGGCAATAACATTGTTTCCCTATCTCTACTATGCTGGTGAAGTAGATAAATAATAAATGCATTGAAAGGGAGAATGTATTGGTTACATTACATTGATTTTGAATCGGAAGAAACAATCCTAGCAACTACTGTACTGTGAATCTATTTTGGTCAGCTTGAAATAAGAGAAAACAGAACAATTAAAATAAATCTTACTTAAGAAACTACAAAGGCAATGAAGAAAGATTTGAAAAGATACTCTTAAAATTATTAAACAAAATTCTTTTATTGTAAATTCTAATTAAGATAATGTTATTCCGCTGATGGTCACTGTCAATTCAAAAGTTGCCTAAATTCCTGTTTGAACATAAAAAAGGAATTGCTACTAATAGCAGTCGTCTGGCACTGTGCTTGAAAAAATTCAAAATTTTAAGAATGATGACAATCTCAAATCAATAAATATGGCATCAATTTACACCCCCCCCCTCCCCCCCACACACACAGACATATAATATACTGTAAAAACTTTTGCATTGTCATATTTAACCAAACTACAGAACGCGTTGCCAATAAGATCAAAACGTAATACGAAATTCTGATAAATTTTTGAATGACACCAACTTAAATACCAGTGTATGGGGTAGCTGAAAGTGCCACAATAATAAATAAACAATGCCAAAAATTTTTGAATTTGAAACAAAAAGTAACTTTTGATAAGTTAGAACCAATAAAAAATCACATCTCCTAAAAGGTATAAGTCATAGGTAGAGCTCTTCAATGTGAAGAGAAAAACACTCCCAATCAGCGCATAAAGAAAAGCTGAACTTCACAAGCAATTCGCAGCCAATAGGTAAATGCTATATTCAGCTTAACAATGAATGAGCACTAATATATGGGATCATGATAAAAAAATGATGATTGAAAATTAAATGCACAAAGTAAGAGTTTTTCACAGAGATCTTCCGACGCTGTTTTATTCTTTTTCTTTTTTATTACTAACACTACTATCAAAAATAATTTTAAAAATACCACAGTTATTATAGAATAGTGCCAGCTAGCGACAAATTTGATTTCCCAAAAAGTTTTATATAACAATTTTTTTCAAATCTAAAAAAAAATAAATAAAAATAATTAATATTATGTGTTATTAATCCATAATATGATGTACAGAGTAATTCAAAATTAATATAGCGATTACAAATGGCTATAACTATTTAATCGAAATGAATTGATCGATAAGAATTACAAAGAATGTAAATAACATCAAAATATTCTTTTTGTTTAATCATCAAATATCATATGCATGTATTGTTAGCATTTGGAGGTGCTTGACCCGTTGGCGAAATTTTCTTGACAGAAATGACAATTGTGAAATTCCAACACACAGAATGTCATTAAATGCTAGCAACACATCCAGATAATATCTGATGTTTGAACAAAAAGTTTTAGATGTGTAAGATGTTTTAGATGTCGTCTATGTGACCCAGAAGAGTCGCACAGAACCAGGGTTCATACAGAATTCGGAAAAAAAAAAATCCAAGAAGTACATAAAAAATCCAAGGAGTCCAAAAAATTTTAAAGATTTGTCACTTTTATTGTTATTTATGTGGTATGCACTTGCACAGCCCCAATTCTACAGAGATTCCGCGAGTTACCCACCACAAGAGGGAGGGGGGGTATCCGCGATCTTCAGACGAAATCGGCGCTTCCCCGCGATCTTCAGACGAAATCAGCGATTTATCTGTGGTATTTTAGCAAAATTAGCGATTTACTGAGATCTTTTGTCGAAATCGGCAGTTTTTCTGCGATCTTTTGACGAAATCGGCAGTTTTTCCGTGGTTTTTTTTTTTTTATGAGATCGACATTTTTTTTGACGATTTTTAGACAAAATTTGCATTTTTACACGATCTTTTCTGGAAAACGGCATTTTATACCCACGATCTTTTGACGAAATCGGCGTTTTTTCCGTGATCTTTTGATGAAATCAGCGGTTTTTTTTTTTAATGATCTTTTGACTAAATATTTGTAAGCGATCTTTTATTGAAAACAGCGTTTTTTTCCCGTGATCTTTTAACAAAATTAGCGTTTTATCTGCAATATTTGATGAAATTGCCGTTTTAACCATGATCTGCACAGGAAATTCGCGTTTTTCAACGATCTTTTGACAAAGTTCGTGGACAAAAACATTGACGAAATCGTTGTTTTTCCACGAAATATTGACGAAATGTGCGCTTTTTCGGCAATGCTTTCACGAAATTTGCATGTCTCCGCGATTGTTTTTTCACGTGGAAAACCGTACAAGTTGGCAACTATGCGAAGCTGATAACCCAATTTCAAATTTTCGGAAGAGGATGCCTTGAATTTTTGGAAATTTCGGACGAGAATCACCCCTGAATCCACCGTTATCAGCAAAATTGAGCATGATAAATCATATTATGAAGAAGAAATCAAAGTTGTATATCTAGCTGTGAAGGAATTAAACAGTGTAATCACTTTTTGAAATTAGAAGCTTAGAGGTGAATCTGGATTATTATTTTCACTTTTCTTTCCCTTATGACCATGAAAACTAAATCACTTTGGTGACTATTAGTATGATCCCAACCAGTCACTGCTGTGCTTCTGATGAATGATGTGCATACAGGATTTACCGTGCTCTTTACAATCGTAATTTTTTTTTTTTTTTTTTTTTTTTTGAGTAATATTGCTTGCATGCAAAACCGCCGCTTAACTTGAAAAATCCTGGGTCCCCGGAAATTCTAAAATTCTGGGTCCTTTTTTATCAAAAGCGGGTCCCCAATAATAAGTCATTATTTTAGATGCAAAAATTGAACTTGTTCATTAGCAAATTAAAAATAAAATGCAATAATCATTGTTTTAATAATATATAAATAATTAAAATCAATAATTTTTGTTTAAACTAGTAAGAGAAATTTTCTTTACTTGTTTAAAAATAAATGTGCAAGATACAAATTTAACTATAAAATATTGAACATTTGAATGTAGAAGATAACAAGTATCACTATTGTTTGCATTTCTTTTTTTTTAAAAAAGGGACAAGACTGATTTATTGAAAAAGACATTTTTGCCGAAAAAAAGAATACTTTTGTTGAGGAGTATTGATGAAACTTTTTGTTTAATGAATGGATGTTTTTCTGAGTCACATTTACATTTACTCAGAAAGACTTGGAGCAGTCAGAAACAGATTGTGAAGCAGGAAAATCCGTTTTTGGAGTAGCAAAAAAAAAAAAAAAAAAAAAAAAAAAATGAAGCAAAAAAAAATTAGTTTTTGGAACAGAAAAATTCACTCCCAGCATTACCGTTTTTTTTTTTTTTTTTTTTTTTCATGCCTGTTTGACAAAACTTGAGTTTTTTCACGATCTTCTGACGAAATTTGCCGTTTTCCGTGATTTTTAGACGAAGTTTGTCGTTTTTTCGCGATTTTTTGAGGAAATCTACCATTTTTCGGGATTTTGTGACGAAATTAGCCATTTTTTCGCGAATCTTTTGAATAAATCTATCTTTCTTTTGAGATTTTTTTGACGAAATCTATCGTTTAATCGCGATTTTTTGACGAAATCTGTCGTTTTATCGCGATTTTTTTTGACAAAATCTGTCGTTTTTTCGCAACTTTTTGAGAAAATTTGCCGTTTTTTCGCGATTTGCGACAAAATTAGCCATTTTTTGCGATTTTTTTTTAACGAAATTTGCCATTTTTCCGAAAATTTTGACGAAACCTGTCGTTTTAGCGAATTCTTTTGACAAAATATGCCGCATTTTCCGAATTTTTCGACCAAATTTGCCGTTTTATCGCGATTTTTTTTACGAAATCTGATGTTTTCGCGAATACTTTGACAAATTTTGCTGTTTTATCGCGATTTTTACACGAAATTTGTCGTTTTTTCGCAACTTTTTGAGGAAATCTGCCTTTTTTTCGAAATTTTATGAGGAAATTAGCCATTTTTTGCGAATTTTTTGACGAAATTTATCGAAAATCACTCGTTATTTCGCAAATTTTTTTTAACGAAATTCGCCATTTTTTGCAATTTTTTAACGAAATTACGCGTTTTACGGGACGCGTAAGAGCTATTTTTCTGCGTCCCGTGGCCGATTTTTTGCGTATTTTACGCACTATAGCGCTACAATTTAAGGAGTTTCTAAGGAGTACTTTGTTTATCTAAGTAGTTCTAAGTACTACTTGGGAACGTTTTCATTTCTAAGTAGTATCTAAGGAGTCCAAGGAGTCTGTACGAACCCTGCACAGAACATTTACAAAGTGTGTAAGGAAAATTTTGAACTTAATTTCACATTTTGTGTAATTTTTATTGATAAAATTCTTTCTGATTAAATAGTCATAGTTATTTGTTATCATTATATTCATTTGAATTACCTTGTATTTTGAAAAATTTTAATTCTGTGATAAGAATTAATTTGTAAATGCAATAATACATGCCTCTAAGATTATGAACTAATAGTCAATCTTCTATTATGAAAATACATCTATACTATCAATTTTAGTTAAAATAAGTTATGAACAGCGCATTATATTTAGCTGTAATAATAATTAAAATAGTGTGGAGCAAATATGTACAAAAATAGAAAAATACATTATGAACTAATATAAAGCTCTAATTGTAATTATTTTATAAAATCAAAAACATTAATTTACTGTACATATCAACAAAATAACTACGATTTTCATTACATAAGCAATCAACAAATTAGATACATATTTATATACAGCTAACACATTACCATGAACATTAAAATATGTGTAACATGGCTACAACAACTAGATAAAATTCATTTAATTCTAAAATACACACATACATATAACTATACATACAGCAATTTATTTAACATCAGTAAAGCTTTCATATAAGACAAATCATGTTTTTAAATGAATAGAATATATCACATATATATAAATATAAAACTTATGAATAAACAATTTATAAATTACTGGTTCAGACAATTAAATAAAAGATATAAAAATAAATCTCTGCAATTCTGACAACAAGCTGTTAAAGCACAGATTAAAATACGTATGAATAAATTTTTTATGTTTATTTTTTCATTTGTATTAAAATGATGAACAATAAAAATGCAGTTTGTGATGACATTTGGCAATAACCTTTGCAATTCTTGTTTTTCTGCAATGAAATTTGGCAACATTTGAAAGAATTTTTTTTAAATCATTCTTGTATCAGATAAAAATGGAAGACTTATAATGAAAATAAAAGAGTATCTATCATACCTGCCAAATTACTAAGAAACTTAAGCTAAAAGTAATTTGAGCCATAACAACAGAGTTATTTATATTGGAATTCCGTAGATGACAAATGAATATGTAATTTGCCTGTTGAGTGGACAACCTTGGTCATTCTGTTTATTAATTCTTTGACAAAAAAAGAGGATTTTTTGCAAATATAATAAACATGATAAAAAGAATACTGCCCTTTTAAACTGATGGCAATAGAGCTCACAGGTTGTTGACACTATTTGTATATTACACCCTTATATTTCAAAGAATGATGCCCCTCAAAAAATAAATTAAGAGGAGGAGAGATCAACTCTCCTATTTTCACCTTTTATACATAATCAATGAACCTCCAAAACTAACCAGGGAAGCACCTTATCAAAATGAATATATATATATATAATTTTGAGCAAATCATGTATTTTTATCAATAATTATCAAAATGTATACATACATACAGAAATTGTGAGCACATTAGTTCTTCGGTTTTGATAGCCTGTGAGGTAAAAAAACACTAACTGCATTAATAAAATAGTTTCAGCATACAGCAGTTTGAAGGTTTCTAGGTTTTATTCACCAGTGCAATTTTCAACGAAACCAAAATAACTTTTAAAAAATAGTCAATGAAAAGCGAGCTTTTATTATAAAATGAAATTTTGTGTAGAGGCCTAAAATATGTCAAATATTTTGTCTTGATCAGCCTCTGACTATGGTTAAATATTAAAGCTTCGGAACTTTTCTGTTAAAAATTAGGCATGTTATGTAACACAATGAATAAATATTGGCAGGTATGAATCTATAACTGATGATCACAATATGAAGTGAACCAATCACTTTAGACCCTTCTTAAATACTGCACTCAGCCATAATTCTGAAAACAGCAAGTACAACCAATATTTTAATACACTAAAAGAATTTGAAATTTCCTTGAAAGAAAATTTCTCCGAGATCTCAGATAGAACAAATCGGGCTTTCTCATAAAGTACTGTACACAAACGCTCACAAAAATAAAATAATCTTTGGCATGACAAAATATACATTTTTTAAGTAAAATAAAGCATTCATTTTTTATTCAATAAAAAGCTATTAAGTTATTTGTGGACTTTCTAAATATTCTTCATTGTTCTTCATTCAGCTTCTATAGAGCTAAAATCTTCTTCAGAAAGGTATCTCTGTTTCAGCATTTCTAACTTAGAGCTTCCAGTTTGCCAGCAGCCTCCTGTAAAAATTATTACTATTAAATGGCTAAATAATAATTTACAAAAAATAAATAAATAAAAGATGCTTTTAATGACATCAAGGATTTTAAATTAATATTTCTCTTGTGCTGAAATATGTTGTAGCAATACATAAAAAAAAGGGAAATCCATTGCAAACAATCAAAAATATTTATTAATAGAGATGCTAGAAGTAAAAGCTGTAAAAGTAAATCTGTATCATAAAGCACAAATGTATGCATCAGAAGCACTGGTGTCATAATGAAACAGATAACAATGTGGTTAGAATGTATAAAAGTTACAGCAATGGAGCTAGTTTTTCAATTAAGAGTACACAATCGGATTATTGGGAAAAAACAAAAAAAATTAAGGCTGACATTTTGGAACAATAGGGTTGACAAATATATTTTTTATTTTCAAAGGATCGTTCAAGTATTACATAAGCAATAAAGATGAAAAAGGGGGGGGGGGTCCAGTGTCAGCTTATTTTTGCTGACAAGGGGGAGAGAGTGTCATTAAAATGCTTACATAAGTATTAGACAGAGAAGCAACTATAGTTTAACGACAAAAAGCAAAAAAGCTTCATTTGGATGAGCATTCTGCAAATGTTGAACAACTTGGGAATAAATATATGGAGTAAACAAAGAATGGAAACAAGGAACATTTTTGTCCACCACTACATTGAAAACATAATAATATACAATGCAGAAACATTGATTCAAATATCTTGAACACCAGATTCAGAAATGTGAATGCCAAATACTTATAATATTTCTATGATTCTTGATAAATATTTTAGATACGTGCCTAAATAAATTAGAACCAGTTGCATTTCTTAATTTTTTTTTTTTTTTTTTTTTTTGTTCAGTACAATAAATAATATAATAAAAACTATTTTGTTTTCTATGAATCGTTTAATGCAATAAGTAACAATACATTAAATCGATTTTGCTTTACTTCGATACTGCAACCTCTTCATGTCTATTTGTATAAATTTTTAGATTAATAATGTAATTTACCAATAACTTTTTTTTTTTTAATGGAAAAGAGTGTTAATGTTAGAATATCTTAAAATCTTAGATAAGAAAAGGAGAGGGGTGCTTAGCATTTGCTTATTTCTCCTTACAAGGGAGAGGGAAGGGTACAAAATGACTAAAAACATGCTTATTTAATACTTGAATGGCCCCCAATTGCTTATGAAATCCTGGTAAAATAAAAGGGAAATTTTTACTTTCCTGCTCCCAGTCCTTTATAAATTGGGACAAAACAAAAATTTCAAGAGCAGTAATTTAAATTGATTAATTACTTATCAATAACACAAAATAGCAGATAGGGCAGAAAAGTGTTAAAAAAAATTAAAGACTATTAAAAATTGTGTATCAGAAAGGGGAGGAAAAAGAAGCAATTATCCTTTTTTTTTTTTTTTTTTTTTTTAATTCCAAAGAAACAAAAATAGGATAGATTTATTTTATGTATTATTTAATTAAGAAATTATATAAGCTTTTTATGCTTAAAGAGGACAGCTGCTGTAATAGGATAGACAGACAGCTATAATAGGACAGCTGCAGAATTTTTTAGAGGTAATGATGAATTTAAGATGATTAGTTATTTATTGTTAGTACAAACTATCAAACAGGGCAAGGGAAAAAAAAAAATTAGAAGATTTAAATTTTTTTTGTGCTGTAAAGACTCTGAAGCAGCAGAAATGTCAGAGAAGAGAGAGTTCAAATAATTTTTTTCAAAGCAAATACCCAATTAAAAGGAAAAACTATTTGCATCCTGGATTTTAATAATTTAAATTATAGTAGATTAAGTGTAAATGAAAGCTATAAAAAGAAGAAAAATTCTAAAAATATTTAAACACATAATACAAAAACAATTAAAAAAATTCAAATGCTTCCTGAAACTAAAAAGGTTATTGTAATTTCTGGCATATAATCTGTGAATCAAACAATTCAGTTTGAAACCAAAAATTTCATTTAAATGAAGCCAAATATTTACATTGAGCTAAAAACTCACATTTTACTTCAAGAAATTTCTGGCTTGAAAAATGACTGTTTGATTTGCTGTATGCTGCAAATTATAGTATAACAATATCTGTAAAAGAAGGGAAGGGGGAGATTTGTAGCAAAAAATCAATTTTAGAAGGATAAGAATTTTGTTTTACCAAAAATGGAGGGGGGCAGAGACCCTTGATCGAGAAGCTCACATTCACAATAAAAATTTTAATAATACACATTCTGATTTTATTTTTTTTTTTTTACTACTAGATATGTCCATAAACTATTTTGATAAAATTTCAAAAAAGGGAAAATAAATAAAAATGATAAAAATAACAATGATTTTCAATAGTCTTCTTTAAATTATTCTACAAGAAAGTTCTTTATTTCAGAGATTTTAATAGTTGATCTCATTGTTCTAACTAATGCCATAATCCTAATAGACTTGAAACTACATTTTGCCAAACTCACTTTTGGTACAAAATTTGGCTGAGATCTGATTATGGAAAATTAATCTTTTTATGATATTTTTATAATAGTTAAATTTCTATTAATATTATAAATGGAAAAATGTATTTGCATAAGGGCAGAAAATAAACATAGCTAATACTCTTTAAAGTCACAATCAATAAAATATATCAAAGTAACGCCAGTAAGCAAAATAATCAAGTATAATTTCACATTTCGTCACAAAATACGATCAGCGGTTACAAGGCTACAAATAATGTTGTACACAATACACTAGTTTAATACAAACAATTTACATTTGTTAATCTGGCATGGAGCTGCTCATAATGGATTCACTGAATAAATTAACATCCATAAATTTTATCAAACAAATTTTTTTACACATTTTAGACAATGAAAATTTCAAATGACAGTATATCTCTAAATTTGCATCTAAGATATAATTGTGATAAGATTATCTTACCCAACTGTTTGCCGAGATATCTTAATATAAGATCAACAGTGAGGTCTAAAGCTGAAAACCTTTCAATTCTGCTGCCAAGTATAGTGGCCAGAGAAAACGAAAACTTTGGAACAAAAGGAGCATCACAGACATCCCTGTGTTGAGCTTTTCTGAAAGTAAATTTTTATGTTAAGAGGAATAGTAGATGAAATAATATAAAGAGAATTCTCACGATTTCACATTAAATGAAAATCAAAATGAAACATAAAAAAACTTATTAAGATGATACTCAAAACTTTTTTTTTTTTTCATAGTCAATAATGCAAAATGCTAAGGTTTAGCTGCCCCTACAAGCTGCACTTGACAACCTATGTTCTGACACTTCAGACTCTAAAAAACATGCTAATTCATCTGCTTTAAAATGATTATAGAAGATTGAATTATAATTATGAAACCAGCGAAGATCTCTTGTAATTGGCTTTCCATTCATTTCCCTTTGAATAAGGGACAAAGCTGAAACAACTACTGTTAACTACAGCTAATCTATTAGGCACATGTAAATGTCTTTTTTAATTGAAAGAAAATACATTATTTGGGCTATTTTACAGTTTGGCATCAATATGATAGATAACCTTTAAAAAAAAAAAAATCGCATAAATGTCTATTAAAATAATAAATTTTGAATAAAAATTGAAAGAAAAAAAAAAAAAAAATCCTCAAAAAATAGAAAGCTTGTCAAGCGCATTTTTGCAAAAGAGAGCTAAACTACTATTCATAACTTTAGAACAGAAAAATTCATGGAATGTACTGTTTCAATAAATAAAACTATTTAATGGAACTACTTTTTTAACAGAACTATTTTGACCAATTTAAATAGCTTTTGAAATAATTTTTTGATTAAAAAAAATTTTGTTTCAGTCTATTAATTTGTATTTTATTACACAGTTTTCTTTATATTAGTCAGAAAAACCTATAGTCACAAAAAAAAAATATAATAGTAATAATAATAATAATAATGTTGAAAGCATTAGTTACTTTTTTCTTTTTGTTTAGAATAGAGAAATTCATGGAATATATATTTTTTAAATATACAGACATAAAATTGAGTAGCCTAATTTTTGAAGTGATTTGTAATCAACTAGCATTTTTCAGTAGGTGTGTTAATCTTGAGTTATAAGTGATTACTCTCTGATATAAGACATTTTCAAGCGGTCACATCCATAAATTCAATTCAAAATACCAATTTTATCTGCATTTTCTGAAAAACTCTTTGTCTTAATAATCTTATTTATATTTTTGCTACAGTTGCATGCTTTTCTTCATCCCTCTTATCAAAAACAAATGATTTTACAGGTTCTGAGCATGAAACTTAAAAAAAATATTTAAAAAAAAAACTATTTTATAAAAAAAAAAATGAAAGAAAGAAAAGAACTACATTCAGAAATTTAGTTACATCTTTATTTCAAATGTAAGTTCGTACTCATCAAATACTTTAAGTAGATTGATGCAACATCATTTTAAAATAAGATATAAATACATAAATGTTGAATTAAAATAAATTGTAAATAGCAGAACTGAAAAACAAGTGGCTTAAAATCTATCTATATTAGGTGCCCTTGATTACCAGTTTGGTCTTTTTTAAATGAATGGTAAGCAAAGTAACATGTTATTTTTATTCATAATTCAATTTACTAGCTCATGTTTTCACCAAATTGAAAGATTATAATAGAGGAATCAAGAACACTTTATTTTTATGTTAGTGGGGCATTTCATTTGAAAATGCAAAATTTTCATTTAGAACTGCAACATTTAAAATTCATTGCTTTCACATTTTATTTATTTATTTATTTATTTATTTATTTTGTAGAAAAAAAAAAAAAAAAAAAAAAAAAAAAGCTAAATGGTGAAGTAAAAAATACTATTGGCGAGTTATGTAGTTTTATTCAGAAAAATAATTTTAATTTTCTAATCAAAATGGAAATTTTGCCTATGAAAAGTAATTGAATCAACTCCTAATTGTTTATGACAATCACATGATTTGGATTATAATAATTTAGATGAAATGATGGGGATATAAGAATATTTGGAAGTTTATCACCTGTGCCTGGTTAATATTAAAATACCAAAATGATCATCTAGCATAAAAAAAGTGAAGCTGCCAATCTAGAAATGTTCATAACAGTCACATGACTTAGACTTTTATTATACAGATTATAAAGATGATTTAATTAAAGCTGATAATTTAATTGTGGTTTTGCAATTTTCTTTACGTTAATTTTTTTAACTTTTACACATCATACATTTAAATATTTTACATCATCATATAGGGAGAAAAAAAAAATGTACTTTCAATTTAAAAACACATCCCTTTTAAGCCCTATATGATAATGTAAAATTTATGGCATTTAGAAAGTTTCAAATGCAATCTGTATGAAAGCTGTACACCTTAATTGAATATTTTATTATGCTTTTCAAATTAATTTTCAAGCATGAATTTTTTTAACTTTATCTCCACCATATGCATGCTCCATTACAGAATAATAATAAATCTATTTGGATTTAAAACATATAAATAGTTCAGCATTTGTCAGTGGTTGATTTTCCATAAAGAAATTAAAACTTTATCAATTTAAATGCATCAAAAAATGACTGTCCATTTGTATTTCATAGCCATTTCTCCTAAAATCTGCACAATCATAATTTGTAATAATTTATACTCAAAATAAGCCGTCTCTTCTCTCTCCCTATTAAAATAACTAAT
Source organism: Maratus speculifer (assembly GCA_964019185.1). Classification (NCBI taxonomy): domain Eukaryota; kingdom Metazoa; phylum Arthropoda; class Arachnida; order Araneae; family Salticidae; genus Maratus; species Maratus speculifer. The sequence continues at coordinate 397,100,901 of OZ025294.1, read as the reverse complement.
TATCTCAACACTTCAAATCACAGGACATACTTTAGAACAAGAAAATCCGAATCTGGGTTTTCACATTGAAGCTTCTTGAGATCAGCCATTGACTCTTTAGTCTGAAAGCTCTTTACAATGACACACAGGAATGGTTGAGCTATCTTCGAAAAACAACTTTGGTCATCCATAAGGGGGAACATCCATGGGTCCAAAAATATACCACATCTGCAAATTTTAATTTTTAGTATTAGGAAAAAAAATTATAAAATGTAATAACAAGGAAGTAAAGGTTTGATTTGCACTATAATTAAACAATTCACATACTTAAATCGGAGTTCGGTGGTCAAAGAGGATATTCCAGTGGCACCTCCAAATGAGTGACCAATAAAACAGCATCGGGATAAGTCAAGTTTATTTTTGAACATGCCAGCATCAAAATTAACATTAAGCACATTGGTTATGTTTCTACCTAGATTTAGATTTTCCATGAGGTCAACAGCTTCACTGCATTCTCTAACACGAAATTTAAGCTATAAAACAAACAAACAAACAAAAAAATTATTATGAAATATTTTAATCAAGTAATTTAAGATTTCAATATTTATTTTTTTAAATGCTTATAACCGACTTTTAGAAAAATAAAACAATAAATTCATCAATCAACATTATAAAAAAAGTGAGAGCGGGGCCAAGAGAGATAAAAGGTTTTAGCACACAATTTATTTAACCTAATTTCAGGAAATTCTTTTAGTTCTTTTCACCATTAATATTATGTATGTAAATCCATTTAAAAGTGTATTATAACACAAATAATTAAGAAAATACTGTATTTACTTGCATAATTGGTCCCCCTTATTTTAAAAAGTACAATTTTTGCACCCCTTACTTTTGAAAGAAAATTTCTCAAAAAATGTAATTAAAAAAATTATGTATAATTTTTGAGGATAGTCTAAAAAATAATGAAGTAGAATTTGATTTCTAAATGCTTATGTTATAACAATTTTGATTTCATAATCTATACATATAATAAAACAGTAGGACCCGGTGTGTCTGTACATTGAAGATAATTGACAAAAATGGAGTCAGGGCGATAAAAGAAAACCAATGAAACACAAAAAAAATTTTTTTGAATTTTTTGTCTGTCTGTTTGTTCGAGGTTATCTTCGTAACTACTGAATGGATTTTTATGCGGTTTTCACTAATGAAGAATGCACACTCCCGGGCAGTGTATAGGCTTTGTTTCATCAAAATCGGACAACAGACAAAAAAGTAACAAAAAGAAACAAAAGAAACTATTAGGTGCGCTGCTCACGTTTTTTAGTACATAACGTTTTTTAGTACATATAAAATCCAATAGATGTCACTGTGCGATTTTAAAACGCGCTATCGTTATGTTTTCGCCAGTCTACTTAAGTATGAGAAAGTTTCAAGCTGGCTGTCGTTCCATGTGGTTTAGTCGGTAGAACGTCAGTGCGCCATACTGATGGCCCGGGTTCGATTCCCAGCATGGAATTTTTTTTCACTATGTTGGCATTAACGCCTATAAGCAATTAAAAGAATTTGAAATATTGTATTCAAGGCGAATTTTCTCTCTGGGAAAATTTCCTTGCATTAATATGTCAGTGTAATTTTTTTTTCGATTTAATTTTTTTTTTCGAAACTTTGTTTTTCTTAAAAAATTACAGTAAATATTTGATATTTCCCAACGTTTTTTGAATGATCGACTTGCTTTTTTTTTTTTTAAATGTATGTCTGAACCTTATCTAACTACTTCTTCAAGATTTCTTTAGATAAACCGACCAGCGTAGCGGGCGAAGGCCGCTAGTCATATCTAAAGTCCAGTATTTTGTATCCAAAGGAGCCTATTTGGTTCTTTGTTATCTATAACTTTTTATTTTCATCTGCAGATGATTTTATGACTATAATACTTTATTAATAAATGATATATATCAGTGCTTCCTTACAAAATTAATCAAGCTAAGTTAAAAGACTTTTCATAATATTGCTCATATTGTGAAATTATAACAAAAGAGGAAAAGAAAACAGTTTTACTGCAAATATTAATTTTAGAGCAACTTGTTTAGCAGAAACACATAGCAAAAGAGCTTCTGGAAGAGAATTTAATACAAATCAATCCCTTGTTTGATACTGGTGTATATATAAGAAAAAAAAAAAAAAAACTTGGCTGAACAAATACAAACATAAGAGCCTATGGTTCAAAATCTGGGACACTCTTGAAATAAAAGAGTCTTATGAAATACCTTTAGAAAATTCGAAATGTAGTTGCTCTATATCATCAGAAATGTTAAAATCCTTTTTGAACAAACTATTATACATATATATATATACTGAAATAAATACAGTAATGACAAGTAAAATGAAATAGTAAAAATTATATAGAAATGTCTATAATGAGAATTTCAAAATTGATTTTTAAAATGCATTACAATCTCAAAAAAAGTTCAGCATAACAACAATATAAAAATCATAAATAAAAAACGTTATAGCAAACATTGTTAATACTATGAGTATTGGGGCCATCCTTTTGAGTCATACAGTTGACAAAATGAAAGGCTTGCATAACAAAACATTCTTTTTATTGTTTTTTTCTATTGTATAAGACAAATTGATGCATAATTTTTTTCAAATAGCAACCTACATTCAGCACTAACTTTGCACATGAAGTGTTATACACATATTGCCTAATGTTCAAAATGTTAAGATTGTAATTGATTTGTAATCTTGCAATTGATTGTGAAACTATTGTGACTATTAAATTTAAAATTGCTGCTGCTGCTCAGATTTTTTTGACCTATTGTACATAATAAAGTGATGAATACTATAAATGTACATTATGACATCTGAATAAAATATTCAAAGAATAGTTTTAGATATATTTACTTAAATAAAATAAATTTTGTTCTATGTCTTTTTTGTTTAAAATCATATGTTGCTCTATCTCTTTTATATTAAAAACTGCATCAATATCTTTTATATTGAGCATATTTTTTGTGATAAGAAAATATTAAATTTGTCCGATATCCTGCAATATAATTCTTTATAATATTTCCAAAAATATAAATACATGGTTTTGATTGTTGTGGCAAATGAAAACCATCTCATGTCTGGCAAAGCTATAAAAGTTTCACTTGCATTTGTTAGTGTTCATTCTAGGCCATTTTTGAAGGGTGCAGCACCCAGCCCTTTTCCAAATTTACAAAATGCACCCTGCCCTTTTTAAAAGTAGTAAAATGCACCACTGGTTTTACATAGAGATTTTTAATAAATATTTTTTTTATTCCGTAGTGTTTCTAAATTTGTGTGCCCAAAAATCATAGATTTTTTTCATTTCTTTAAGAAAAAGAACATAAAACTATTGAATCATGTTTTAATTTAATTGTATTTTTAATTTTTATATCATAAAATCATTTGAAATTAATGTTACTTGATTTATCATATTTAAAAATTATGTGTTTCATTGCTTTCTTTTTTCCCCTTCTAAAGGCAATAACAATTTTTTTCTGGCAAAAGTGCCCTTTTCTGCTGCAGTAATGCCTTTTGTAGTGAATAGCACCATGCCCTTTTTATTTCTAGAGTGAACACTACATTTGTAGCATATAACTTAATGAATTTGTAATATTGGAATGTGGTTGCATTTTCTTCATTTCTTTGAATGAAAAAAAAAAAAAAAAAAAAAAAATAGGGATAAAGTAAATAATAGTTCATACTATTATCAAAGTTTCAGATATGAGGAAACTACACTTTTTAAAAGCAGGGCCATCAGCCACATTTGCAAATTAGGAAATGAAATTTATGTCTCCCCCCCCCCCCCATCTTCCAAACATATTCCAGTTATTCAGAAATACATAGTTTTCCCAGATAGAAATTGTACTATGATACTGTTTGTGATGAAAATAAAATTAAATATTTCATTAAGGAAAATTCAAGAGCTGTAAATGACTATCTTTAAACAATAACCTTGCACAAAGTGCATTGTCCTTTGATGGTCAAAATGAGAGACATTACAATAATTATAATTGATTTTACTCTAGGTTTCAATAAATAATTTTTGAAGTAGGATTTTTTTTTTTTTTTTTTTTTTTTTTTTTTTTTTTTTTTTTAATAAATCAAACGTGGAAGAAAATGTTGTTAACTGATGGTCATTGTCATCAAAATAAAAATTCTACAAGTGCTCGAAATCCATTATATTTTCAAAGGACAAATGTGACATTGGACTTTATTCTGTACATGTCTTAAAATATTAAAATTCCAAAACATCATCTCTTCAAAATCATAACACAGCATCAATCTTTCACAGTAAACTACGAACTATTTAAAATAGGCTTATTTAATAAAGCTTGGCACTCTAACTAAATTTTGAGTGATACAGTATTAAACGCTACAACACAAAGACGACAAAAGGAAAGTTTTACATGATTTGATAATTAAGAATGCCGATTAATTAACAACAATCAAATGTGGCCCAAATTAAAAAAAAGAACAAATGCAAACAATGCAAGTGCTTTATACATAAATAACAAACAATGTTTAAAGTGCCAAAACATTTTATTTCTTGTTGCAAACTAGTTCGGTAGTCATAGTGTACCATCATCAGTGCAAAATAGGATTGCTCAGAAAAGAAAACTTCTGAAATGTATGTAGAAGAAGCAGGGCCATAGCTAAAGGGGTTCTAGGGGTGGCTCAGCCCACCCCCTCTCCAAAAAGAACATTTTGAGCCTTTCTGGAAAAGATTCTAGAGTCACTAAATGAATTTATGCTCCGAAAATCCAAATGAAATTCTGTTCAAAAATCTAATTTAATTTTGAGGTCCTTTCACACTTTTTATAAATACTAAATTGTAACTAAAATAAGTGTTTCAACATTTGATCATCTTATTTGCACATATAAAGCCAACATGATGATGAATATTGCACTCGTTATACACTCAAATTTTTCATCATCCTATACCTTTTTTTTAGCATAAAATGAAGTTTTTAACAACAGTTTAATAAGAAACATAATACCTACAGTCTGAATATGCATTAATTTATCTTTCTGTGTCAGAGAAAGAGAAAAAAAAATGACCCCCCCCCCCTTTATTCACTTCTAGCTACGGCCCTGAGGAGAAGTGTTAGAATCGAGAATAGCATTTGAACATAGAAGAATGCTTCTCCTACATATATTTAAGAAATTTTCTTTTCTGAGCAATCCTATTTTGCACTGATGATGGCACACTATGACTAATGAGACTAGTTTGTGACAAGAAATAAAATGTTTTGGTGCTTTAAACTTGCTTTTTATTCATGTGTATTATACAGTGCCAAGTAATTGCTGCTAACCACTCATTAAAAAATATCTAATGCAAAGAAAAGAAAAGGTATTAAAAAGCAAAACCACACATTGCAAGAAGGAGGAGCAAATACACCCAAGAATGGTGACCATTGGTAAAATGCTATAGTTAGAACTTGGAAGTCTGGTAGTAAATGCCAAGAATTAAAAAAAAATGTACATGATAAAAAGCAAAGCTAAAATCAAAATTAGAATAAATAATAATATTTAAAAAAAAGCAAGAGAATTCTTCAACACTGAGAATATTCATTTAAACGATATAACATTTTATAAGATGTCTATAATATAGAATTAAAATTTTTCTTTCAGTTTTTCTGATTATTTAGTCTATGAGTTAAATATATAATTGGAATTATTATTTGAATGTATTAAAAGACAAGATAATAGACTGGGAGGCAGAAGCACAACAGACAATCATCTTATCAAATTCACAGATGAAAATATTGGATTAGTTAAACTTTGATTCAATATTACAATGCAATCGGTCTGTCAAATCATATTTTGGTGGAAAATCTCAAAAAATTCAATTTTAGTGGCTGACTCAAAGGTAACCATTATGTTTTCCTGCTCCCAATCCTCCATCTTTTCATACTTTTGGGTGCAGGAAAGCACAATGGTAAACCTGCAAGTCAACTGTTAAAATTGGATTTTTAGATGATTTCTATCAAGATATGACTTGGTAGACCAATTGCATTTTAATATATGAATCAAGGTTTAACTAATCCTAGATTTTCATCCTTGATCTCAATAAAGTGATTGTCTGTGCTGCCACCTCCTAGTCTATAATACAAGTATTGATTTGGTTACGTAATTATTCTTAATAATAGAACATGTGAAAATCAATATATTTTAAAGGTGACAAGATAAAAAGTTTAAAAAACAAAGAAAATTTCCTTTTTTCTTAAATATAATATATTTACAAACTGATTACATGAGTCTGCATTCACATTTCTTAATAGGTTGTGTAACAATTCAGAAATTAAGTTCTTTAAAAATGCTAATAGTTTATTAGTTCTGAATCTTAAGTAAATATCCTATTGTCTGAAACTTTGGTTTAGATAAAAAAAGTTAAATGTTAGCACTGAAATATTTAAGCTTGTTACACTGAACTAAAAACTAAGAAAATGAATAATAATGTATAATTATTAAATAATAGAGTTCTTGACATGAATAAAAATTCAAAACAGCAAACCTGTTGAACTCTTAGTCTCATTTCATTTTCTTTTGGAGGATTCTGATATAGCATCCATTCTTTAGTTTGAGAAAATGGGCCTAATTCTTGATAGTGACGAGTAGGATTATCTTTACTATCAACAGAGTCATTAACACTGGGAGGTAAATCCTGAAACAAATCCAAATCTGAAAGATCTGATGCAGGTTTTGAGCCTAATGTAGACATTCTTACTTGCTTCTTGTAGAAACTGGCAGATGCTGAATGATCTCTATGGAAGAAAATAAGAATCATAAAAAGAACATATTTTACTGTACATATCAAATCAAAATTATTCTGACAGGCATCATGAATATAGGAAAAGAAATTCTTTTAAAACACATTTATAGCAATAAAATATTTGAATGTGATCAACAAAATAGCTACAGATAGCTAATGGAAGAGAAGAATCAATAACTATTAGAAAACTGAAAAACCTTAGTTTAAAATTCAGAAATTTGAATATTTTCATTTAATAACAAGTATATTTAAAACAAGCATAATATACATTGAACTCTCAAAATATTTTAAATGTAACTGTCTTCTGAATATGAAAATCAAAGCACCTGACTGACATTTGAAATGTATGATGTCCGAATCACGGCATCCCAAGCTGGTTATATCATCAAATTTTCAAAGAGGTACTATTGCGAGGGATACCATTTGACTGGGAATCATATCTAAATTAAATTAATGTAATTTATAAAATAGGAGTTAACTATATACATTAAAAGTTTCAGCAACTTACATTTTTCAAATAGCAACATCTGACATTTTTTTTTTTTTAGTTTATTGGCTCAAAGCAGCACAGATAAAGATATAGATTACATCCTTATAGAAAGACTAGCGGACCCGACAGACGTTGTCCTGTCACCGACAGACGTTGTCCTTCCTGGCACCGACACCAGAAAATAAAATAAATTTACTTAAATATAGTAATACGCACGATAAACACTACGCTCTTAATTTAATTTCTTATTACAATTATGTAAGGAAATTATTTTTCACTCTTCAGTATTTTCTGAAGTCGGTTCAATTTTTGATAGAAAAGTTTATTTTTCTCTTTTTTGTTAAAAGTTAACGATTTTCTGGAGTCAGTTAATCAAAATTATAATACAGGCTATATTACTGTAAAGCATACACGTTTGACAGGAGCGGGGTTCGAACACGCGATCTCTTTCTTCGAGAAGCAGAGCTTATATCTGGTGCCTTAGACCGCTCGAGCATTCCATCCACACTCTATTCATCGAACTTATTCAACACTTTTAATTAGCAAAAAATTAATAACTATTAGTTTTTGCCTAGTTACTAAAAAAGTACTGAATCAATTTCGATGAAAAGTGAATCTAAACCATTCTCGAATCCACTGGAACAGACACACAAAATTCCATTAAAATTGGTCCAGTCGTTTAGGAGGAGTTCACGGACATACACACGCACAGAAGATTTATATATATAAAGATAAGGATTCAAAATTTCAGGTTTTTGCGCCAAAGACATCACCAAATTAGGAAAATGTGAATTATCTCACGAACTACTGGATTTAAACGAATTTGCTTAGTACCATTCGATTCAGAATGAAAAAATGCACTAAAATATGTTATCAGTTGAAAAATAATTACAAAAGCCGATTTTTAAGGAGTTTTTTAAAAGTTCGTTCTCTTTTCTACTCATCTTAGGGGTAGAATTTTCGAAATTCCTTTTTAGCGGCACTCGATGTTATAAGAAGTATTTTTACCCCAATTTTCAAGATTTTTGGTTTGGTGGATTTTTTTGTGCTGTTATTAATACGAAATCCTGACTTTCTTTTATATGTATAGATAAGGATTGAAAATTTCAGGTTTTTGCGCCGAAGACATCGCCAAATTAGGAAAATGTGAATTATCTCACAAACTACTGGATTTAGACGAATTTGCTTAGTACCATTCGATTCAGAATGAAAAAATACACTAAAATATATTATCAGTTGAAAAATATCTACAAAAGCCGATTTTAAAGGAATTTTTTTTTAAGTTCGTTTTTTTTTTACCCTCCTTAGGGGGGGGGGGGGGATTTTCGAAAATCCTTTCTTAGCGGAAATCGATGTTATAAGAAGTATTTTTACCCCAATTTTCAAGATTTCTGGTTCGGTAGATTTTTTTGTGCTGTGATTAATACGAAATCCAGACTTTCTTTTATATTTAATTAGCGAAAAGCACTTCTATTAGCACTTTTAATTAGCGAAAAATCACTAACTATTAGTTTTTGCCTAATTACTAAAAAAGTACTGAATCAATTTCGATGAAATGTGAATCTAAACCATTCTCGAATCCACTGGAACGCACACACAAAATTTCATTAAAATCTGTCCAGTCGTTTAGGAGGAGTTCAGTTACATACACACGCACAGAAGATTTTTATATATAAAGATATAGATTATATCCTTTTTCTTAAACTTTGATAGAGTTTGAAGAGATCAAAGATTGAGGATGCTGATGTTAAATGCACATAATAAAATTTATATTTTTCTAACATATCATCCAAGTGAAGTGTTTCTCTATTAATGAAATACAATGAATAGACCCAAACATATTACAGACATTTTTTATTTTATCGCATAATTTTAATTATGAAAACCATTGGAAAATTCATATTTAAATAATTTATTACTTATAACTTATATTAATCTGTACTAACAGAAGAAAGTTTCATCCTGTTTGTATGACTGTGATGGCTAGGGAAAATCTTAACGAACATACAAGGTTGAAAATTTGTAAGCAAGGTCTAAGGATGGCTCATATGCACTTGAGACTCAGAATTTTAACTTACGATAATTAACTGATAAAAGGAGCAAGAATTTGTGACCTTTTGTAGAACTACAAAACAAACGCATCAACTCCTGTAACGACAGTTCAGTACTGAAAAGAGTTGCCAGATAAGTCGAGGATGCCAGAAAGATACAAGAGTGAAAGATTTCAGGGTATATGGAAATTTTTTTAACTATTTCAAATAAGTGTTGGAAAATGGGCGTACATATTCAAAATAATACCCTGTTTCAGAAATAAGATAAGCAGAAAAAATCCAACAGTAACTTTTTATTTCATGAAAAAAAAAAAAAAAAAAAAAAAAAAAAATTCTGTATGGAAAAAGAAAATTATTCTCAAATAAAACCACAGTCAGAAATTATAAGGTATACAGAAATTTTTTAAAACTTTTAAAGTAAGGACTAGAAAATTGGTACATGTATGCAAAATATTATATTTCAGAAATTTGAAAAAAAAAACTAATTTTTATAAGAAAAAAGAAATGCATTCTGCATTTAATCCTATCATAAACATTACAATAGAATTTTCTTTAATATAAAGTGTGTTTTATGTGTGGAATTTCTATATAATTTTTCTGATAACTCATTGATACCTTTAGTATTTTCCTTCCAAGATGTTATTATATTTATTTACTTATTTTTAATTCATGGATAAAGCTGTCATCTGTTTTCGTTTATAACTCTAAGAAGATGCAAGAAAAAATACATAAATTATGCATTTTTTGGGGTCCTTTAACCCTCTAAGCGTTTGTCCCGTAATATTCCGTACACTAAGCTCCAGGTTTCACTGCAATATAAGCAATGTTTAAGATATTATAATTCTATAAATTTAATAAATTTTCAAAGTATTGAAGAATGATTAAGACTCTCAAGGATTACATTTATATTCCTAAATAAGATTTTTTATGTAATATTGAAATAATCATATTTTATTAACATTTAAAACAAAATGCAGAGAAAACAACATTACAATTTTACCCATTTGCTAGACGCTTGGAGGGTTAATCTAAGGAAGTTAAAGTACCAAAAATGTTAATTTAACCATTAAAAAAAATAAATTTTTGTATAATTTTTAATGTGTAGATTCTTTCTATTTTAAATAAAATTACATTGATATTAAGAAAGTAGATATAATTTCCATATTAATGTAACTTTTGCATCTCCTGTGACAATGTGGTAGTACTTTTTTTTTCCTTTTTTCTGATGTTATTATATAGTGATTGTCAATACTGCTGAGAGAAATCATTAACACTTTCTAACATTGTTCAAAAGTGTTTATGAATTTATTTTATCTGTACTTAAACTTACATAAATACATTTGAATTTCTATATAATTGATATATGAGATTGAAGTTTACCATGGCATGTTCAATACCAAAAATAAAGTAAGTAGCAAGATTTCATTTACAGGTATATATTAACAATTACAGGGACACACACACACACACAAAAAAAAAAAAAAAAAACTGTTACATTGAGGTATATGGAAAAAAATCATTTGTGGTGTACCTTAATTATATTGAACAATATCAAACAAACTGAAATTCATATTCATCGAAGATGTGCAATACAGAATGCTAATTACAAAATGAGATGTGCATTGCACTTATCACTTATTTACATTGCACACAAAATAGTTCTGTTACAGTACTTATAGTCTATGAACAATAATTACTGAAAGTATATTTTCAGTTGTGATATGAGTTTTTAAATAATCAATTTTTTGCATCTTACTTTTTGTCTTTAATTTCTATCAATCATCAGTGCAGGGTTGCACAAAAGGTATTGTATACATTTCCACGTACTGATGGAAAGTGATTCCCAATCTATGCTTCATGCATGATTTTTCACAAATTATATGATTATAACTACAATAATCAGAAGAAAATACATACAAATGAATTAAGCAACTCTGATGATAAAGGGCAGTGGTGGTCTTAAATTATAATGGAATACAATAGAGCAGGGCTGTCCAACGCGATGCCCGCTGGTACCACGGCGCCCTTTGCAAGTTTTCTTGGCGCTCTTTTGAAGGATTCCTATTACTAGTCTTTTTTTAAAAGTTTGTTTTACCTTGTGAAGTTTTCCTACCTTGTGTTCTTTACCTTTATTTAAAATTAGGGATGGGACGAATATTCGGCCACTATTCGGTATTCGGCCCTTTTGCCGAATATTCGGTTGGCCGAATATTAAAGGCTTGTTGACCGAATACTTCGGCCGAATACCTGTAGCTGAATATTTAGAGATATCTTGCCGAATATTGCTAAAATCTCGCCGAATAGTGAAAGATATCTTGCCAAATAAATTTCGGATTTAAAGAATTTCATTCTTGCAATTTCTTTTTCTCTCATACAAATTGGCTACTTCATTTATGAAGTCGTTCTCACTCTTACTTACAAAATATAGAGTAATTCAGATACTAAAAAATATACAGCCTTTCTGTATTTCCTATAAAAATTAGTGATATTCTAGAAAATGCTGCCCAAGTTGGAGATTTAATTGTATGGGAAATGTCATCATTAGAGAATGATATATTACAATTTAAGATATAAAAACACTGCCTTATTCTAAAATGCTCAAATATTTATTAATGTCTGCAAATTCCATGCACATGTAAAAAAAGCTCTTATGAAATTCATAACTTATTTTCTATAAACTAAGAAATGAAAAAAATTATTCACTAGGTCTGTTAACGAAGATTCATTTTCAAAATTAAATATAATATATCACCATTCCAAATACAACGGTACATCTGAAAGCAGAACTGGTGTCAAACTCGATACATATTAGATGACACAACTTGCTTTATGAAGATGGTTTTATAAATATTTTAATATAAATTCTAATTACTCAACAAAGTAATTTTTTCATTCTATAGTTTTCACTTTTAAATAATTACTTGCATAATTACCAACTTAAATATGTAACATTATCATGTATACATTTTTAATTTAATCTTCCTTCCTTCATGTTGTTATCAACTTCTGTTTATCCTTTTAATGCTTGTTGAATAAGTGGAATATTGAAGTTGAATATTGTATGTGCCAATTCAAATTTCAAAGATTTTGTTAACATATGCATTCTACTTTAAGCATAACCTTTTGCTTTAAATTCTAATTTCAGAACAGTCTCATTCTTACAAATTTGCTTATCGCTAGGGACACAAACTCTGAATGATCAAGTTTACTTCATTAAAGGTTATTTCAGAAAATATGTCCTTGCGAGTTCTGAGAGAGAGAGAGAGATTAAGAATATTATTGATTTTGGATGCAAGAAGTATCAATTGATAGTAAAAGTGAAGTACATTCTTCATATTTTAACGGAAATATTTTCCCATCTTGACTTATTGAAAATCAATTTGATGTACATTAGAATAAAGGATATAATGCAATTTCACAATTTTTTTTTTGTGTTAAAATAAGTTTTTCAAATTTAAAAATACATTAAAAAGCATATTTAAGAGTAATAATTATTAATGAGCTCCTATTTTTTAAATTATATATAATCAAAATTTATTTTCTTTATTAGAAAAAATTTTATTATTCGGCCGGCCGAATATTCGGTATTCGGCTATTCGGCCAAATCACTATTCGTCCCGTCCCTATTTAAAATTATTGATATCTGTTTGAAAGATGTTTTAAAAATCTCTACAAGCGTATTTCATGCATCAACAATTATAACGTACGCAATGTATTAAAAGAAAGGCAACAATACATGATTAATTAAAAAAAAAAAAAAAAAAAAAAGGCGTGCTGTTGCATTTCTTCATTAACTTTTAGTTATTCTTTATGAATCTTTTTGTGGAAATCAGGCCAATAGAAATTAAGAAATGTCGGCAATTATTTTTTTTTTATATATGTTAAGAAGTAAAATGTAGAAAAAAAATAAGCAATCATTCCCCTGGTTCATATATGAAAGTTCAGCATCTTTGTTACCGTTATTGAAGTTGTTTTATTGGCCATTTGGCTGTTTATAAGACAGGATAAAATCTATCTTTTTCTTCCTCAGACCTTTGAAACTTCCAGTGATTTTGATGATTTTTTTTTTTTTTTTAAATCTGTAAAATCGTGCGGAAAAATTTCCATCATGGAAACTCTTCCAAGTTCTCTCATCGGAACCACCCAAGACTTTGTTTCTGTAATTTTTAAAATGGCAAATTCACACTTCCAAAAAAAATGCAGTTGCAGCAAAGTATTTGTTTCCCCCCAAAGCCTGACAATATATCTGATTACCATTTTTTTTTAACAATAGATGATGTTTTATTTTTTGGCTTCTTCCAATTAAAAAATGTTTGAGCTAATCCCTCGCAGAAAAAAAAAGTGTTATTCAAAATTTATTACAATTTACATTTTTTTTAACATGGTGCTTTAGATCTATATGAGCATTATGTCTCTACTGCGTTATGCATTAGGATTTGCCTATATGTATTTCTCTTAATATTAAAAAATTATTTTCTAGCATGTTTTTAGCTATTTTATTTTAATTATGGCGCCCTTCATTGCTTGGCAAAAGCTGAGATGTGCCCCTGCTTAGTAAAAGGTTGGACAGGCCTGCAATAGAGGATTATGTACCTTGTTCAGTGTGACCCAAGGAAATCATAAAAATTACCTTATGTACAGTCATGTAAAAAAATAAATTATCCTTATTAATGCCTCAACAAGTTATTGTAGAAGAAAGTTAGTGGTACTGAATGATTAGAAATAAAGTCTACTTTTAAATGATGTATATAAAATTATTTTAGGGGGCCATCTACATATAAAAAACAAAACCAACTTCATTTTTTTCATCAGCAATACCCAATTTTAAAAAGATATTTCAAACTATGCCTAGACACCAAATTTCAAGTCATTTGAATGATACATTTTTGAATTATAAACCTTCAAAATTTAGTACTTCTAATGTTAAATTACGTTTTCATAAATACACCCTGAAATTATACTCCTATTTTTATTATTATACTGCTATTCTTTTACATAGCAATAATACTAAAATAGCCAAGCATAAATACTTTAAATTTGCAATTTTTATAATTTTATAATATGAATTATTAAATTAATATAAAAAAATGAATTGTAACCTAGAATTTGTTTGGTGAATTTAGACCTGCTTTATGAAAATCTAAAATTTCAAATTTTTCTTCAAAGTATTTTTTAAACTTAGCTTTAAAACTGCAAAATGATGGTTTAAAGGGCTGTCTACTGTCTCATATAGCATTAGCTAGATATTTTGAAACTTCTTATGTTAACCGGTAATCTAGTAATCTTCAATGACTGCTTAAATGGTACCTAAGATGGCTTAATCAAGAAGGGAGCTCCCCCGATCAATAATCAAGTACCGAACTTCAATTTGGATACAGCCCCATGCTTGTTTTAAAATAATTTCTTGAAAACTTATCCCACAAATTGCAAGAAAATTTGTTTTTAGGCTAATTGAAGGGTGTAGAATACATTTATGCCAAAATTGGGTACTGCTGTTGAAAAAAAAACAAAGAGTTTGTTTTAATGTTTATAACGCTTCCCTAAGCAAGTTTTACACACATCATTTAAAAGTAGACTTTATTTCCAATCATTTGGTACCAGCAACATTCTTTAACGATAATTTTTTGCAGAGTTAGTAAGGGGTGTTTACTATTTTTTCCTCCAGAACTATACAAGAAGATTCAATATAAGGAAGACTCATTTCTTAGAATTCTATGAGAGAATAATAAAACATGGCAATTATAAATGGTAGTCAAATATCAATGTGACTTTATATTAAGGTTTATATATAAGGTTGTATGTACAAGTACATGTAAGCATACTTAACATTCTTTGTCAGAAATAAGTTTTTACTGTAGCAAAAAAGTTTTTCACAAATTTTTTGTACTGATATGAATAACAGACATGTTTTGTATATCCTCCCTATTATATTTTATTTATTTATTTTATACTATAATAATCATTTGGGGAAAAAAATTTTTTGGTCTTTTAAAGTAATGTAATATCAACAGAGCATTCAAGTGACAAAATGTTTTAGCAAATCTGATTGTTAAGTCTAAACCTAGCATCTTCTTCCCCCTTTGCTTAAAATCGGTTTGACTTATAATTAAACCATGTAAGAATTGAGACTCTATATACATTGGCAAAACTGGACATTCATGCACCATTCACCTGGCTGAACATAACATGCCTACAAATCTGGAAATCTGTAATCTAAACTCATACAGCATTCTTTAGATACCAACCACAGCTCAAATTTTACAAGTGTGTCAATCTTCAGATCCAGTTGCAACAATGTTAAAAGTGATGATTTTCTTGCGAGTTGGTTCACATGTAAGCAAAGTTTGCCTATTAATGAAGCCTGTAAAGTTTTACATAAATATGCAGTCTTATTTTGATAATTTTTTTTTTTTAAATAGTCTCTAAATTTAACTGTTACTCATTTTTTAACTGTGAATAGAATTTCTGTTTTCCCAATCATTTTGATATCATGGCACTAAAGGGGGGGGGGGGAGGGTGTTAAGAATTAACCCGGATCATGTGCAATTTTAATTGCTTTCATGTATTTATGTGATATTTTCTTTTATATGTCTGATTAATAGTAATATATTTTTCATTATTTACTTTTTGTTTGTTTGGATACCATGATATGATGAGTGTCTACCACTATTTTTAGCTTTGCAAAATATTTTGTACAAATATAAGTTTGATATATAAATGAAAAATTAGAAAGTAAAGAAGAAAATAATACACATGAATGCTTCATAATGCAAATGACATTTTGATTAATAGAAATCAAGTGAACGATTTATTAGAAGAACTATAACATTTGTATGATTTGGGGAGAAATAATATTATAATACATAGCACTTAATAAATTGCTAAAATGTATTTTTGTTTTGATAACTTCAGCTAAAAAATTACAACAAAAGCTAATTTCTCTCTATATTTTTAGAAAAAAACATACTTCAAAACTATTCTACGTAAATTAAGAGTATATCTTTCTTTGTGCTTATTTTTACCTGTGCTCCAAAGCTACAACCACATAGCCCCGAGAAGCTAACTCTAAACAAATTGCTGAATGTGTACAACGCCAACCAGACAGACCATGAGAAAATATTATCACAGGATATTTATCCTCTGTTGGTTTTAGTCCTGCTTCCCAAATTACAGGAATGTAGAGATTTCCTATATAAAATAAAAATTTTACAAAAACATAAATATTTATCAATTAACTTTCCTAAAATACATTAAAAAAATATTTTTGGAAAAAAAAATAAGTTTTGAAGTTAAAAAGCATTCAACAGAAGTAACAATTATTATTGAATCATGATTAATTGTTACAAAATAATAACAGCAAATAAAGAAAAATAAGTGAGCTTATTAAAGGTTTTCACATTCTTTTTTGTGACCTGATTCAGACTGTGCAATATTTTTTAAAAA